>CANJKZ010000997.1:0-110512 GCA_947471745.1 Closterium sp. Naga37s-1
GGGCGGGTTGTCAGGGAGTCAAACGGGTGAGAGGATTGGGAAGTAGAAGGGTGCTGCGAGAGTGGGCTGAGTGAAGGACGGGCACATAGACAACGTGAAAGGCATATTTTGGTCTTGAAAAGAAACGGAAGAGGTGCTGTGGAGACAAGTTGGGGACTCACGGAGAAAACAAAGTAGATAGGCAGACGACCAGACTTGATGCAGCTGCTGCCAGATTGCCCTCCGGTGGTGGACATAACAAACGCAGCAACGCAGCAGCAGCAGCAGCAGCAGCAGTCGCAGACGGCGAAGGTGCAGTTGAGGAGAAAGACGGATGGAGATCAGGTGTGATGTGCAGCGACAGCAGGCTGGCTTGCCTATTGGCGCACTTGGGAGAGTGCTGGCTGAACAGCAGCTGAGCAGTGAACTCCCCAAACAAATCGTGAGGGGCGCGAAGTACTGAGACTGGTGGACGAACACGCTGCTGACGCGGATAAAGTCCACCAGGAGCTTGCTCTCCCTGTCCCCTCCTGCAAAATGCCCCACTCTCAAAGTCTGTCCCCTGATCTTGAGCCCGTGGGCTTTGAGCTCCGAGAGAAAGAGGTCTACATCGTCGCTCCACACCTGCAGCTCTGGCACCCACACTGGCTCTTCAAACGTGTTCCTCGCATTGTCAAACTGCTCGCTGCACTACTACTGCCACTCCTGCCAAAGCCACTGGCAGCACCACCACCACCACCACCACCACCAGTACTGCTGCTGCGTCGGCTGGCAGTAAGAGCCTCAGAAGCATCGTAGAAGCGGTCAGGCGGGGGGGAGTGGAGGGAGGAGGCATGCGGGACTGGGCGGAGTGGAAGGCAGGAGAGTCAGCGGTGATTGGTGATAGGGTGGCGAGAGGAGGGTCGGTGCAACGAGGGCTGGAGTGCTGGGAGCTGGAGGGAGGCGGGCAGACGTTGATGAGGCTCTCCTCTGGTACGGGCAACAAGAGATCGAAGTCCTGATGTAGGTGGTGGGAGGGTGCAGGGAAAGAGAGGGAACAAGTGAGTCCAGCATTTCTGAAAAAGACCGCAGGCAGTCAGGAAAGAAGTTATAGGGATGTAAACGGGTGCTAAGGCTCTCAAACGACTCCATCTGCATCCCATCCAAGTGAACAGCCACTGTGGTTCCATCCCGTAGCTAAAAACAAATTTCCTGGGAGCACAACCCTTCCTGCTACTCACGTGCAGCAGGATGTTGACCATGAGCCACGAATCTGGCTGCAGGCTGGCAGGCCCGAGCGCACACCCCGGCTTCTGAAAGTACCCAGCCACAACCTCCAGAAACTCCCACACTAGAGACAGGTCCGTGTAGAAGGGCACACGATGCTGGTGCGCAACACCACCTGCGCTCAAACACCACCTGCACGCCCGTCGTGCCCTTGCTTCATCACCACGTTCACCAGAAACGACCTGTCCAGGTCGCACCCAAGCCCTTGTCGGACTCGCCTCCCAGAGGGTGGTTGGGGTGTGGAGAGGCGGGTGGATGTGGAAGCTGAGGTGGGGGATGGCTTGGCACGCGAGCTGTTGGTCTCCACAAGGGCCAGCTGGAGATGGGAAAAGGGGGCATCAAGAAAAGAGTGGGGGGGGAAGAGGAGGGGAGGGGGGGGGGGGGGGGGATTGTGGGGGTGGAGAAAGAGGGGGGTGGGGAGAGCAGTAAGGAAACATAATATATAGAAAACTGGTTGTCTGAGAGTGGATGTGGGTGGAGGGGAGAGCGCGACGACTGGTAGGATGAAGAGAAGTGCAACAGGTGAAACTGATAGATAGAGGGAGTGTGCGAACCTCCGACTGGGAGAATTTGAGGAAGCGGTCGTCCACCAAGAGCAGGCGAAACGCCTTCACTGTCACTTGCGAGAACTGGAGAGCAAGCCAGCCACGCAGGAGGCAGGGGGGTGAGGGGAGTGGGATGGGGCAGAAAGCAGCAGGATAAGTTGGAGAGGAAGAAAAAAAAACAGAGTGCAGAAGGATGAGAAAATGGAACGCAGGTAGAAAAGAAAGGTGGCATTTTCTTTGAGTGTCTTGCAAGAGGCGCCAAAGCGTGCCAAATAGATGGAAGAGGAGGCCACGCAGAAGAGTTTGGCTCGGGGTAGTTGGAAATTGGAAGGGAAAGGAGGCAGGCTCACATCAGTGTAGTCGGAGTAGACAATGGTGAGGCGGTGCGCTCTCAAGGACAAAAGGGGGTCGCCGAAGCTGGTTGATTGGGGGTACACAGGTGACAGGGGTAGTTGGTTGGTTGGCGAAGAGAAAAGAAAGAAGCAGGTTTTTTTAAAAAACAGATAGCACGGGAGGGAGAGCTCATCCATAGTTGTAAAAACAGGGACACCATAACGAATGTTTCCCATACACGCACCCGTTCTCAACCAGAGTGGCTGGGTGCTCCATCTCGGCGTGGATGACAGCGCGGCCAAAGTCCAGCTGAATCTCCAAGCCGGGGGTGAGCCCTGCCAGGCTGATGCAGGGGTCTGGAGGAGCAGCCTCGCCGCCCAAGGGCCGACCCACCTGCGGGTTGTGCACCTGGTCGTCTGATGGGGGGACGAGGGGAGGTAAGGTCGGCATGGGCATGGGCATGGGCATGGGGTACGATGGAAAGCGACAAGAACCAGGGTGATTCCATAATCAGCAGGTTGTGCACCTGGTTATCCGCCAGGGGTTTGGTTGGCATGGCATGGCATGGAATGTAAGGTGGACTGTGGAACATGACAAGGGTCGGATAGATTGCTGGGAGGAGAAGAAAATATGTCCAGGTACGGATGAGTGGTATGGCTCGCTGTGCACAGTGCCCATGTGCCCATGTGCCCATGTGCCCACACTACTACGGTATTAACTACCTGTGCATGCACAGTGGTATTAACTACCCATGTTCCTGCCTGCAGCAGTGTGCCAAAGCCTACCTGTGAAGGAGCAGCCCTCTGCGAGGTTCTGGAAGATGAGGGTCATGATGGCGTTGTACTGAGTGGGGCCCAGACGGATCTCCACCTGAGGCCAGTGCACGTGCACTCGTGATGGATTGGACTGGCAGGGAATGGGGACAGAGAGTGGAAAGAGGGCACCAAGGTGAAAAGAGAGAAGACAGGAATGAAATCGTGAGTACTCAGTGGATGGGAAGGAGAGCGAGTGGAGAGCGGGCAGAGAGCAGAGAGGTGCATCGTGACAATAGGTTGTAGTATCAGTAAACCCCATACCCGCATTGGGAAACCCAATTCCAGACCACTCAAGCCGTACCTGCACGGAGATGAAGACACCACTCTCAGAGATGATGTTCCGCTCCACCTTGGGGGTGATGGTCTGTTGAGAGGGGGGACAAGCAGGCATGGCAGGGAGTGGGGCGAGTGAACGCACAGGGATGAGAAGGCAAGGATCAGGAGAAGGGGGGAGGGGGCACAGATGGTAAGAAGAACAGCTGCATACACAGGGCGTCTGCTATTCCAAGAGAGAAGTTCACATCAAAGCAGCTGGGCATTGATGCAGAGGGGCATGCATGCACCCATTAGCTGGATCAGCACAACCACATACGGTTGCCTTGAAGAGATTACAATGGAGTGACCGTCACAGGATCTGACCTTAGAAGGAGACCAGTAGGCCCCAAAGCGGGAGAGCTGAATGCCAACGGAGTCGGGGCAGGAGGGGGGGGAGCGGTCCAGAGCATCCACCAGCGGCTTCCAGAAGGAGGGGTCCTGAGGGCGGATGCCTGTCGCAAGTCTGCAACGACGGTAACAAGGTGGGTTGATGGGAAAAAAGGGAAAAAAATGAAGGTGAGTGCATGCATTGGTGGTGTGGTGCATTGCATGGACGTGCGTGGTATTCGTGCGGTGAGCGTTGGGCCAGAGACACAGAAGGGAAAACAAATGACTCTACCTGATTGCACCAGTGCAGTCAAACGAAGCATGCACCTGAGCAGTGTGTGCTGGGACAGGCGCTGAGAAGCCGGAGTGGGAACGATGAGGTTGATGGTCTCCACTCGCACATCCAGAGACTCCTCGCTCCACGACGACCTGACATGGGGGAGATAGGTGGAGAGGAGAGGAGCGGAGACACATGTGCCGCAACCAGCAGAGTTTAGCAGAGATACAGGAGGAACAGGGCACCACACTAGTACAAAGCAAGCCAGTATCACTTACACTGGGAGGCAGAGCGACAGGTCAGAGATGTGCAGGAACACCAGTGGGGGTGCATCACCTCCCTCGGAATCCCCAGCTGCTTTACCCTCCCCTTGCTTTGACCGCTCCCTCTTGGCATCCTGGCCCTTGGCTGAGCCGCGGATTTCTTTAGATGCACCGGATGCCTGTGGCAGATCAGTGCGAGCAAGTCAGAAGGGGGTGTCAGAGACAAAAGGAGACGGTTTCACATGTGTTGGCACATACGCAGTGAGGTGGCAGCTGGTTTCCACCAGATGCATGCACTACCTTGGACAGGGTAAGCCAGCAGCACATGTGGATGGCAAATAGATTAGAAGCTGTACCTTGATTTGGAGAGAAGTAAAAGGCTTCTGTGGGTGGGCTGCATACCTGGGGAGGTGAGAAGATGGGGGCCATGCGCTCCACGAAGAGAGCAAAGTCGTTGAAGAAGCGGAAGATGGCAGTTATCCTTGTCTGCTGGCTCTCCACGAACACACACACCTGCCGGCTCACATAGGGTGACCGCGGAGTGGGGAGAAGTTAGTAGTGGTGGACCGTGAGGGAAGAACATGTTGGGGCTCCCCACCAGGGGGGCGCACGCATTAATCGTGAATGGCAGCGAGTGTGAGAACATGATATTTAGTGTATCAGATCAGTACAGCATCGTGTCACACCCTCTTGCCATACCTGAGGCTTGGCAGGTAGGTTGGGCCCTCGTAGCACCATGTTCTGCCGAACAACGAGGTTAAGGCTTGGAAGGTCTCCGTTGGGCTCAAAGATGTGAGCGTAGTGCCTGGTGACGAAGGTGAGTCGGGAAAAAAATCCCAAGGATGGACATGCACCAGAGGAGGGATGGTTACAGTTACAGAGAAAGAATCAGTGAAGCAGTGGTGAAGCCTGCAGCTCGGATCGGTGAAGCCTGCACCTCGGATCGGACCGAGATACAGAGAATGCGGTGCCGGACCGGACACATCAGACATCGGGACTGGGGCAGTGTGTTAAGTTGGGTGGACTCACTTGGAGTTGGCGAGCATGTCAACCACATCCAGATCGCCAACTGTGAGATCCACATCCACTGCGTCTGGCTGCGAGGTCAAATCCACCTTCACTCTCTGCATGATGACGCTGCCAAAGGATACCCCTTCTATGGACATGATCACCATTCCACATCCCAGCTCAGCCTGCAGCTTCCACACTTCACTCGTTGCATCGCTTCCTGCTACCTCTCCCTCCCCACTGCTTCCCTGCCAACCCCTCCGCCTCTCCCTCCACCCACTCATTGAATACACACGGCAACCTTCACCTCTCCCGTCCTTTTCTCCACCATCCCTACTCCTTCCTCGCGTTCTCATCTCACGCATGCCCTCCCGTGGCGCTCCATGAGAGTGCCATTCAGAACTCGGACCTAAGATGTCCAGAGGACTATCATCCAGAGACACTCTCTTTCCACCCCTCTCATTATCCTCGTCAGAATCCGTGTCTGCCTCGCTTCCGTCAACAGGCAGCTCTCCAATGCTCAACCGCTTCCCACCCCCAGTCCTCCGCACGCGAGGCCCGAACTCGGAACCATCTGCTTTTCCACCCCCCACACGCTTCCCAGACCACCTCTCACCACCTTGTGCCTCCTCCTTCTCATCTTCGCTTTCCACGTCGTCCTCCGCGGCATCTCTAAAAGACACACGAGACCGGCCAGACGAAGAATTCAGGCGGCTGGAGGGTAAAGAAGTGGGTGTGGGCTCGCCCCACGAGCCCTCTCCACTTCGCTGCTTCCAAAAGTCAGCATCTGGCGAGCTTGGGGATTTGAGGCACCCGGTGGAGCAGAGGTGGTCCGAGAGATAGCGGCTTGAAGGTGAGTGAGGAAGGTGAGGACCGCGGAGAGGTTATTGGTGTCACTGCAGGACAAGGATGAGAGAGAACAAGTGAGATGAAAGAGGGAGAGGATGAATTGGATGTGGAAGAAGGAAGCAACATCGTCTACAGCTGGAGGTTCAAGTTGGAGGTCGAAAATTGGCTGTTTCAGGGGTGGAAAAGGGATGTACCAGGAGAATGGGAGGAGGGCGACTTTCACAGCCACCTGATGCAATGTTCCTGCCTCCTGCAGCTGAACAGCAACCTGCCGAGCAGAGCAGCCAAGTAGAACAGCCATTCACCCGTGCACACACACAGAGGACGAGTGTAATGTCAATGGAGACATTGCTCATGTCTATCAGGAAGCACAACGAACACAACCAACGTGCACTAACACGAATTCCCGTGATTCCCAGCACTGAGCTGCAGCCTACAGGCAATGAACCCTGCTGCACTGCACTGCACCTGAGCCTTGGCCCGCTGGAGCGACTCGTAGGCAGCAAATATGGCTTCATCGCTGTAACCCCTCGCCACCACTGTCTGAAGGCGCCATCGGTAGAACACCTGGGTTTGATGTCGGAGGGGAAGGAACAACAGTGAGGTTTAAGAGAATAGCAACAGCGCAGTGGTCCGGATGGGGGAAGGAACTTATTTTTTTACAAATCGACATGCATGTGGAGTCGGATCAAACGTAGAAAATTATGTTCTGTTCATATGGCAAGCTGAGGTGGGTCCAGCAGTATTGGAACTGACCCGTGCTATCATGACCTTGCCAGGAGGAAACAGATCCCGCACCATCGCGATCTGCAAAGAAAAGGGAAGGAAGTGTTAGCGGATGGGGAGAGGAGGAAATGAGGGGAAGGATGCTGAAACGAAGGAGAAAGGAGTGAGGGAGCGTCAGAGAGGTAGAGAGAGGTGATGTGTAAAGTGAAGGTTGGGAGGAGGGGTGGGTGGGGGAGGAGGGGGGACAGAGGGAGAGAGATAAAACTTACAGGAGGGAGGATACGACCACTGGAGAGTCCTCTGAGTAGCAATAGGAGAGATAACTGGTTTGGGAGGACAAAGGTTGTTGATGGAGGAAGAAAGGACATGAGAAGTGAGATTTGGAAGGACAAGTAGCGATTTCTGAGGTTACAAGATGGATATGGCAAAAATTCACGAAGCCCAAAAGGCAGGCGGAGTACACCTGAGGTGCTCTGACAACTACTTACCTTATCATTGTGCTGCTCTGCCTCCACTCGAATCTTGTCCAGCCTCACTCGGAACACCACCACCACTGGCTCACGGGGCTGGCCTTCCACAGCAGAACCCCCAGCAGCAGCAGAAGGAGAGGCAGCAGCAGCAGGTGGAGGAACTGATTTGGAAGTGCTGGGGGGGCATCCTTGCATGTCCTCCGCGGTGGAGACGAGTACCACAGCGGTGTCAGACGAGGGCACCCACTGGCGGCAGCGGCACACGCCGTACGGGCAGTCAGCCTTGCTGTGCGGCACCATCTCCTGACACGCCTCCACCAGGAAGCCACCTCCCTGCAGACAGGCGGAAATGATGTGAGTGAGAGGGTGGGGGGTGTAGGTGGGAGAGCGAGGGTAAGAAGAAGGGAGTGTGTGGGTTTGGGGAGAACTGATGCGAAACGGGGAGGAGCGAGAGTTGGCAACCAAACAAGCTACGGCTGAGATTGAAAGGAGAGTCGAGCTGTCGCATACTGCGAGAGAGATGCGTGTACCTTTAAGGAGAACCTCCAACCCAGCTGGTGTGCTCCAGGTGTAACAGGTGGGGGTGGGTGGCGGTTCCTTGCTGGTTGAGGAGAGGTCTCCGGTGCTTGCAAAGGTCTCGTCTAAACTGCAAGAGGAAAGTGGGAAGGTGCAGAGGGGTGACGAGGACAGGATAGGCGTGATGGAAAGTGTGTTACGAAGTGGGCTTTCCAGGTGTGCTGAGGAGTGTGCTGAAAGTGGGCTGATGCGCCTGAAACGTGTGTGTCTTGCATTACTGGCTACTGGATCGTGCAATGCAAAGGCCAAAGTCGGTTGCTTTACGTCGTGCACGAGGCGGGACACCTCCTTGGCAATGAGCGGGGAGAGCTGAACCGATGAAGACTGACGTGACCACCTCCACACTCAGCAGCTGCACAGTTGAAGGCAGATAAGGGCAACTTGCAAGCACATGTGAGAAAATGAGAGAGGAAGGTAGGATGGACGAGCGAAAGAAAGAGCTGAAGGAAAACCAGGAGTGAGCGGAAAAGGTATGATCTGGAGGAGGGGCCTTACGGTGGTTGCGGTTTCTCGAATAGGTTCAGTGCAGCGACAAACGGATGCACTGACTGACACTGACTTTAAGAAGTCCACCCTGCAATGAAAAAGGAGGGCATGTATCGTGTCGTATGGATGGATGGATGTCATATATGCATACACAAACCAACAGTGTGCGTGCGAGGCGCCAAGCACCCAAGCATGAACCACGCACAACATTGATCTGAGACATAAAATCTCATGTATGATCCACATGAAGGCAACCAATGTAATCATGTGAACCAAAAAAACGTTTTAGCTTCAGGCAATCATTACCTTTCCCGCAAATCTGCAACATTGGAGAGAGAAGCACGGGTCAAGTAAGCCTCCATTGTGAGTTCCACCTTGACCTGCTCCAGTGAGTTGGGCGGCAGTGGGCCCACATGCTGCCGCTGCATCCATCCCTTGTGCGATGCCATGGACGCCACCACCTTGCGCCACGTGGCAGCTAGGGATTGGTCGCTGGACGACGCTGCTGATACTGAGGTATCATCCTGCTTCAGAAGAATGGAACTGAAAATCAAGACATAAGAAGGAGAGAGGAAAAAGGGACAGAGTTAGATCAGGTGACTGCTTCTCCACAAAGGGGCAGTGAAAGCTGAAGCGGAAGGATCATGAACCACGCAACAAGGAGGAGGATCCAAACTAGTTTGCGCGATTATCACCTTTCAGTCGGCCTTGTGTCCAGAACGATCTCTGAGAGGTATATCACCAGCAGGGGCGTGGTCAGTGCTGCAGGCCTCCTTCTCTGTGCTCCTCCTGTTCCCTGGTTTTGCCACGCTTGAGCCATCTTTCTGCTGCTGTGTCTGTGGCCGCTGTTGTTTGGCGGTGATGCTGATGATGCCGCTGTGGCTGTGATGGTGGTGCTTGGTGGTCCATCCCCATGCCAAAGAATGCCTGAAAGTCGCCGTCACCTCCTGCTGACGGCACCGATGAGCGCTGAGGGCGGCCGATGCTGATGCCGATGCGGATGATGATGGATGAGGCATGACGCCCCTGTCAGAGGAGGCAACGGACAGTGCCACGGGTTGGAATTGTAATGAACGCGCATCAGAAAGGAGTCAAACCATGCTGGTGCAATGAAGCTGTGAAAGACCAGCACGAGCACTTCGCAATTCAAAATTGCTTAATTTCAAAATTCAACTTCACACTCACAATGTCACGGCAAGGGATGATGAAGAGTATGCTGCCAACCCGGGCGGCGACCTCTGGCAGGTTATCCCTGACATGCTGCACTCGCTTCCTCGCCATGTGCTGCCCAAACTCTTTCACGTAATCCTGCAGATCCGTGAACGGAGCCAGGTTCAGCAACGCCGCACCACCATCACTGATACCATGGTTCTGTCCCGTGCCACCACCAGGTGTGTCTGGAGGGCGCCTCTCAGCAGCACTAGTAGCAGCACCGTTGCTCCTGAAATCCAGGCCTGCAGAGTCTCCCCTTCTGTGGTACAGGTAGTGCTGCTGCTTGGTGATATCCGGCATCCACTCACTGTCACCTGAACCACCAGCTGCGTCCCTCATTGCCATCTCCCCACCTCTTCCCCCTGCTCCTTCTCCAGCCCATCCTTTTCCTCCACCAGCTCCAACCTGAGCACGGCTAGTCACAGCCTTCCCAGCCTGTGAGGCCAAGTGGCCTGGCACTCTGCCTTTGCTGGCCGCAATTGGCTGCGAGTGGGTCGAGGGAGACGAGGAGAGAAGCTGCATGAGCTGAAAAGCCATCGGCGGTCGAAGAAGACTCGAAGGGGAGACATGTGCGCCTCCACTCGAGTATGCAGCCGCTGCAACTCGTCCTCGCCCCACCCGAGCTCTAACACGCCCAGTTCACGCTCCCCTTTCCACTTCGCCTCGCCATGTTCTCCTGTACTTCTCCTGCTTCTCTCCGTCGTCTGATGTGTTGGCTGCTCCCTCTCCTCCACCCCTTCCGCTGGATCCTTCAGATCCTGCTGCTGCTGCCCCTCTCCTGGTGTCTGCACAGCTTTTCTGGCTCTGCTGCAATGACTTTGCGTACTTGTCGGACCGGATTGACCGGAGAAACTGGAGGAAACGGCCTGATCTTGGCTTTTTGAGCTCTGAGGGGAAGGAGAGATGCCACATGCCGACCAGACAGGTGGGCAGCTGGCAGGGACGGGGCTGAGAGCCGTACCTCTGGACAAAACAGACCGCCAAGAAGGGAGTGGGTGTGGAGCCCGAGGAAAAGGAGGAAGATGCAGCAGCCCCAGCTGCTGCAGCAGGCACAGCAGCACCCCTTAGAGGGGAAGGGTGCATTGGGGAAGGTTGACTTGAGCCAGGCATGGAAGCTGATGCGGACGAGGGATGAGGCGCAACGGAAGGTGTGGAGGCTGTGGAGGAAGGCAAGGAGAGGACTGGGAGAAGCTGAGAGACTGCACGATGTTCCCTACTAACTCGCTCTCAGGGACGTAGAAGTTCCGTACCAAAAGCTCCCTGCATGACACCTCAGCATGAAGAGAACCCCTCTCTGTGAACCTCAGCGCCACCTCATGCAGCGACACCTCAGCACCCCAATCGAGGTCTGACGCTGATGTCAGCAAGACGCACAGCTTGGGGCAGGTAAACCTGCTGCTGACCTCGAGGACTGGCTTATTTGCCTGAGGCTCAGGAACAGAGCCACCAGAAAGCAAATAGTTCAGATCCTGGAGTTTGTTTCTCACGTTGGCCATGTGCTGATCCCATGCGGGCTCACTGCGGGACAACCCCTCGGATTCTGCTGCCAGCGCCACTCTGAACCGCACAAGCGCACAGTTGAACGTGCCAAGCTGCTGCTCCAGCTGTTGCAGGCACGTCTGAGCGGACGCCACGGACCAGCAGCGCCCTGCAACGAAGTCGCTGTACTGCTTCTCGTACTGCAGGCGCAGGGTGGCTTGGAGGGATTGCGACAGCCCTGTCAGCTCAAACGTCCATTGCCGCTGCTCGCAGATCTCGTGCCACGCTTCCAATGGCATGCCGCCACCATGCCCTGGGATCCTCAAGCACTGAAGCACGAGGGCGAGTCTGTCTGTACTTGGCATAGTCTGTGAATTCAGCCAGGTCCACAGCCAAGCCAGACAGATACTCCACAACCACTTCATTCGCACTCATGATGAGAGCACCCATGTCCAGCGAGGCAGACACCACCACTCCACTGTTCTTGCTGCCCTGGTGCCATAAACCCCACCCTGCCTCCACAGTCACAGAGAAGCTCCAGCGCTTCACCACAGTCACAGCAGGCCTCTGTGGGGCTTGCCTGTGCAGTCTGCTAGACGAATCCGTCTTGCCAGTTGCGGCACTGTCATTTCCCGCCTGAACCCCTGAGGATGGAGCAGAAGGCCTGCTCGACTCGTTCACGAGCTCAAGCTTGCAGCCCCGCACGTCCACCACCTTTGCCCTGGGAAGCAGCAGATCAGTGGAAGCTGGAGGGCCGTTGCTGAGGCTGAGGGAGTCGAGGCGGAGGGCGAGAGTACGATGGAGAGGCTGAGGGAGGGAGCTTAGGGAGCTGGGTCGGAATTGGATGGTCACCTGGGAGATGGAGACCTGCACGCACTGTGCTGCTCGGGAGGCAACTGTGAAAATGAGGAAGTCTTGAAATTTCTGCATGAAGGAAGGAGGAGGAGAATTGTCATCCCAGAGCAATCTGTCAATGTCTATCAGCCTCTGTCGTTGCCTGGCCCTTTTCTCTGCTTCCACCTGAGCGTCAAGCCCACGGCAATCCCTCTCAGAGGGGAACTTGCAAGAAGTCAGCTCCACATGGAACCCTCTGATTTGCAGAGAGATGTTTCTAGCGAGGAGAAAAGCCAGGAGGGGGAGTGAGAGCTCCAATGTCTCCACCTTTGCTGAATGTGCTAATACCGGGAGGTCCAGGTCATCAAGTAGCAATGGAGAGAGCTGGAGGTTCGCTATAACCAGCACGCCTCTCTTCTTAAGCTTCCAGCGAGTCTGACGCTTCGGACTTCCAGTTGCTCTGATCAGTGAATCGGCGAACGCAGATAATATCAAATCTCGGACACCAGTTAGCGTGCTCGTCATGACAACTGAAAAGGCCAGCCACCAGCTGATCGCCTGGGTCCACGCTAGCATGCGCGGTGTCAGCATCCTCCAATCCCCTTCCAGCCAGGCTCTGACCAATGAAACGGCCATGTTTCCCAGATGACCATTGCCAGCTCTGACGCTGGTAATAGGCAGGTCCAAAAGATAGCTGATGATACGATCCCATGGTAACAGGTTGTCCGTGTGAAATATGAGGACGAGCAGTAGCCATTGGATGGCAACTGGAAATAACGGCTTCAAAAGCCGCAATAAGAGAGCCATTTAAGTTCATGAATCTGAGTGAACGAACTGACAGGGGTCAGTAACGATCTTCCAAGCAGCTTTTAAATATATCCTGGAACTCAAAACACAAACAAGCAAGCATTAGAAAATAGCAAGTGTTAGCTGCTGCAGAAATGTGGTGTTTCCCCGACGTGCGGAGAATGTGTAACGAACTAGCAGGTTCCTGTCCAGAAGTTTTAGGAACACCTCGGAACCAAATTGAAATTGACTATACAGATGTCAACAATTTTGGAAGCTAAGAAAGTACCTGTCGGGTAGCATCAGTGTCGGATGCCGGGGTCTCACAGTGATCAAGATTCGCGGAAATTAGCATAACAGGGGCCAATAGCAGCAAAATGCAGGCAGTGTGTTGAGCGTTTATCATGGCGTGATGCAAAACCCGAAGCCAAGATCGACTCAACAAGTAAACCAGGACGTCATCGAGTAACCAAGCTGAACTTAATCATATTTGAATCTGCAAAACAGGAAGCCGAAAGTAACATCATCTATCATCGACTTCTAGAAACTCCGAATTTTAGGAATACCTGATTGACGACGACCCTGTTTCAGCCTGGTCCAGCAGTCATGGTGGCCGGATTAAATGAGCCCGTTAATGTTCAGTAAGGAGAGCATTAAGACTTATATGAGGTCGATCACTTGCCTCGGGTGACGTGATTCGGTAAAGCCTGAAGAGAGGAAGTAGGAACCATTAGCTGCTTGCTCGAAGCTAGAGGAAAAAAACAAGAAGTACGATATCCTGCACGTTCCAGAGTCACGACGAACTGGATATATCCAAGTTATCAGGAATGTCATGCGTGATTAACTTGAAAGAGGCTAACGAACCTAATAGTTCTCGAGTCGTCGATCCCTATCCCAAGAGTGTCTGGCTGTGCATCCTACTTCAGCCAGGACCAACGGTAGTAGGAGTCGGAATAGGAGACGCAAGCTTAGGTCACGCTTTCGTAGGAAATGGAGGAGGACAGAGAAGTCTTCGTATTAATTCCTTATTACATCCTGAATAAAGCACATTGGAAACCATTCGCAGCAAAATGCAGGCATTGCTAGAAAACGAGAATGAGGAGGATGACCAACCTAAGGAGAGTACCCAAGATCGCCGTGACGCGACACGCTGAGAGCGAAAGCCTAACGAAAGTCTGCAGCATAGGAGCTCTCAAGTATCCTTGACGGGATGATCTGATCGCTCCCTGTTCTGTGGTCTCAGTTGAAGCTGTCGAGACAAACAAGAAGAGACTCTAGTTGCAAAGTTGGGCATCAATGTTTCTGAACGAGAACCAATGACACAGCAGGACACCCATTTCATGCCATTGTCTGTGTGCAGCGGACCGTTAGTCTATGTGCGTAGCGGTAATTTCGAGGTTCCCTGATACCTGTACGCGATAGGGGAAGCAGTGGAATGGCATGGCATTTTAGTCATTTTTCTTGACTCTAAAATTTCCAATAACATTTCCATATTAGCATAATCTTCGCAAAGGAAGTTTTTTGCTCTTGAAATATTGACTTCACTACAATTTTTAGAGCGTGAAAACAAGATATTATGTACATTTTCTATAGAAAATGTTTTAGTACGTAAAATGATGTCCATATACTGTGTTCCCCCGAATAGAAGCGCAGATGCGCTTCTAATTTGTCGGGCAAAGATCAACGGTGCGCTTAAAGCTCATGCTCCAATAAAAAACACACTTTAAAGTGTAGCCCACAATGCAGGCTGTGCAACTCACACCGTTTCCAGGCGGTTCGAGTATTGAAAAAACTTGCCAATCCGTCAGCACTGAAGTGGAGCTGCATCCATGCACGTACTGCATCATGGCGGTCCAATCAGGCATGGAAGCGGCGTGCAAGAGGGACAATTGCAACATGCCTAACCTCTCGATTGGCCCGGAATATGTCAGGGACGAGATTCCTAGCCTGAGAAAAAACCTTTGCAATGAGATTTCCCTTCGTTGTGGAGGAACTCGAACCGCCGTCTCGACAGGGGTCTCTGCTCGTAATCCTTTTGCACTTTCACACTTTCATTTTGTCCCGGCAAACTGCTTATTCTCTAGTGTTTGAGCCATGGTGGGCATCCCATGAGTGGCTTTCCTGTTCGGGCTTCCACCAGACGGTCACATCATAGGGTTAGACGGTAAACATCAAGCCTAATGCCTCCTATACCCCCATGCTCCCCTGCTCCGCCGGCACCTCCTGCCTCAACTTCTCCGTCGATACCTCCTGCACCGCCAACACCAGCTGTGTTTATGAACGGTGCTCCAATTCTGACGCTTCTCCTCCCGATCCTGCGGCTTATGCGGATGACGCGGAGGCTGAGAAATGTTACGAGGCGGCTACAGATAACGCGGAAGTTGCGAGTGACGGTAATTACGCGGAGGCTGGTGTGCACGGCGATGACACAGATGCTGCGCGCGACGAGGACGGAGACGATCCTTATTGGGGAAGATCGAATAACTACTGGTGGGACGAATCTGCCGTCGGTGAAGATTATGACATGGAATACTGGTCCCGTGACGGCCTTTCTCAGCGTCTCTCGACTCCCACCTATCCCCCTGGAGATACCCACCCTTCGACCCAAAGCCGAGATGCCCACCCCCCCTCTCCTAATAATCGCCTTATTACGCGCAAGCGTCACGCATACACCACGGGATAGAAAGTGAATCATTCGTCTGGAGGCTGTCACCGACGTAAGCGATGTGGCGCGAGAGTCGGAATCTTACGAAAATGTCTGATGGGGTGGAAGAAGAAAATTGTTGACCTCAACGCTGTTGCTGCTTGTCGCAAGCACCTGCACGGGCATGGGTGAAGCTCGTGGTATCGCGACATGGAGCAGGACGTTTACACCTGGGTCATACGAGCGCGCCCCAAGGGTCTTGCGGTGAACGTATGGCGTCTCAAGTAGTGATCACGAGACGTCATGAAAGTGCTCCATCCGGATGTAAAGTGGAAGGGCTCTTACTGTTGGCCTGAGCGCTTCCGTTCCAGGTTGAATTTGTTTGACAGTAGTAAAACTGAAGTCGATAAAACAATTCTCTGACCGTAAATCTCACACTTCTTTGAAGTCGGTCCTAGGAGTTGTTGTCATGATGTCATTGCTTTCCTACCATATCGTTGGATGCTTCTCATAATCTACCATACTGACGCACTATCATGAATTCCCTTGTATGCGTTACCCACCCACACTGAGTGTGAGCCGCAAGTGCTCAAATTCTAGATATTCATTCGTTGCTCTCGATGGGCGTACGTCATCGAGGAGAAGTAGATTATCAACGCTCATCGAGGAGACCATACGATCGACGAGATCGGCACCCATTACGTCCCCATTCGAAGGGTAGGCTATCAAAGGAAGAGTATTATTGTGATGCTCGCTTGCACCGCGGTGATGCCAGGTGTGATCTCGGTCGGCTGCACGTTGGAGTTGCTGCTGCTTGACGTCGCCGTGAACAGTCGTTCAAAGTTCAATAGTACCATGAGTGGTTTGAGCAAGAAGGCATCAACAACTTTATGGCAAGGGTTGAGAACCCAAATCCTCCTTTGCTTTCATCGTGAAGCTCCCATATCCTGGTTCTTGCAACAACCTTTACCTCCTTACCCTCTTTCTCCATTTGCGTCCATGTCTCTCCTCCTCCTACCCCCCCCATCGCTTCATGCATACCATCTCTTGTCTGCACGCACGAACGGGTTCGTTCGTTTTGATTTGACAAAATGTTATTTCTGGTTTTTTTTTTTCTTCAGGAAAAAAAAAACATACTATGTATGCGCATAATGTGTATGCTGCATTTGATCCATAATCGCTTGCATTCCATGATCATTTTTATGTAAATAGAAATATCACGCACATAGTACATCATTGTTGACACCATTAGTGGCTTGATACTTTGTTGAAGTTAGGCCTACGAGGAAATGAAGTTAGGCCTAAGAAGAAGTACAGGATCTCTTCTCACTAGTACCTCAACTGTGAGAACCATCACAAGAGAGGACAACAGTCCCCAAGGTGCATTTGGTTGCCAAAGTCCACGTGTTAATAATAGAATGGCCCACGTCTTACTTCTGGGTCTCCGAGAACGGTGCCCTGCGGGGCTCCACGTCACTGGCTAACATCCTGAGGTTGTTCGGAGGCATCGAGGTTTGTGCGCCTGCGTGGCTGCAAGAGCACGTCCTAATTGGCTCGCGAAGCGCGGGCGATTCTTCGCCGCTCCAAGTGCCCGCATCGCCCTGGGAATTGCTGGCCTCACCACAGCCCTTCAACCTCCCCCACCCTCCCCCTTCCTGCCCCCTTCCCCATCCGTTCAAGCACCGCCCAGCCACAGCCGGGGAGAACTGCCTAGAGTGCGGGGCGGAAATCCACATTTCCAAGCTCAGCGCGACATCCAGGGGGAAGTGATGACAGGCTGTACTCGGACATATATTCGAACAGATTTCTTCCTAGCCAGATAATTCAGATTTTGATAACATTGAATCGTTCCACAGAAGACCTCAAGAGCCATTTGTGACTTCGATCAGCCTGTTGACGAGGTATTCACTTGCGCTAGTTTTCTAACTCGACTCAGGCTTCTATTCGCATTAGCTCTAGCGCAATGGCTTCCATCGCTGCTCACGCCTCCCTCGCGCTTCCTGCGCGTGCAATCCAGAGCAGCGCCGCACCGCAGAAGCTGCGGTCGTCAGTTCTCGGCCAACGCCTGGCCGTTACCGTTAAGAAGCACCTCGCCGCAGCCTGCCAGCGCAACACCTCCCCTAGAGCCGCTGCTGACGACGCCGCTCTTACCCTTGCTAAGGCCCTTCCTCCCGCTGCTCTTGCTTCCCTCGTCCTATCCCTCGCCGCATCCCCCGCCGCGTTTGCCGAGGATGTCGCTGCTCCCGCGACCCCTGTCTTCGGGACTGAGCTTCAAGTCCTTACTCCTGCCGCCGCTCCCTCAGCCCTGGAGCAGTCGTCCCTCTCTGCCCCTCCCGTGGCCACGGCTAACCGTCTAGATCTGCCTGAGAGCACCACCTGGCGCTACAGCGAATTCATCAACGCGGTGCAGAGCGGTAAGGTGGAGCGCGTGCGGTTCAGCAAGGACGGCGCGTTCCTTCAGCTGACGGCCATCGACGGCCGCCGCGCATCCGTCACTCTGCCGAACGATCCGAGCCTCGTGGACATTCTGGCTCAGAACGGCGTTGATATCTCCGTCGCTGAGAGCGAGGGGGGCAACAACTACGTCGGGCTCATCGCGAACCTGCTCTTCCCGCTGATCGCGTTCGCCGGGCTCTTCTTCCTCTTCCGCCGCTCGCAGGGAGGCGCTGGCGGAGTCGGCGGCCCCGGCGGCCCCATGGACTTCGGCCGCGCCAAGTCGAAGTTCCAGGAGGTTCCCGAGACGGGCGTGACATTCAAGGACGTGGCAGGTGCTGATCAGGTGAAGCTGGAGCTGCAGGAGGTCGTCGATTTCCTCAAGAACCCTGGTAAGCCTTATTTTCTCTTGTCTACTCCATCTACATGTCAGCCACAGCTCGTTAACATACCATTTTTCTTAACAATCACCCCAAATTCGAACAAATTTAGCTGCATCTATATAATTCGTCGGACTTCCAACAAATTCTCTCTCATTTTCCATCTTCTTTCGTTCTATTTGTGCTTCCTGCAGACAAGTACACCCAGCTGGGTGCCAAGATCCCTAAGGGCTGTCTGCTCGTGGGTCCCCCCGGTACTGGCAAGACCCTTCTCGCCCGTGCTGTCGCCGGTGAGGCCGGAGTGCCCTTCTTCTCCTGCGCCGCCTCCGAGTTCGTAGAGCTCTTCGTCGGCGTCGGTGCTTCCCGCGTCCGCGACCTCTTCCAAAAGGTGAGCATGCGACGACTAATTTGAACCCAAATGTGTTGTTTCCTGTGACAACATTCCATGATTCTGCCATTTGAAAGAACGGCAAGAAAAAGGTAGATCAGCTGAGTGTCGAGGATGGAGTGTTGATCTATGTTCCAACTTGTCGCCTTGCCTCTCCAGGCCAAGTCCAAGGCCCCCTGCATCGTCTTCATCGATGAGATAGACGCCGTGGGCCGTCAGCGTGGCGCCGGTATGGGCGGCGGCAACGACGAGCGCGAGCAGACGATCAACCAGCTGCTGACGGAGATGGACGGCTTCCAGGGCAACACGGGCGTCATCGTTCTCGCCGCCACCAACCGTCCCGACGTCCTCGACTCCGCGCTGCTTCGCCCCGGCCGCTTCGATCGCCAGGTGACCGTTGACCGCCCGGACGTCGCCGGGCGCGTGTCGATTCTCAAGGTGCACTCGCGCGGGAAGGTGCTCGCGAAGGACGTGGATCTCGACAAGGTTGCGCGCCGCACGCCCGGGTTCACCGGTGCTGATCTGCAGAACCTCATGAACGAGGCGGCGATCTTCGCCGCGCGGCGCAACCTGAAGGAGATCTCTATGGACGAGATCTCCGACGCGCTGGAGAGGATCATTGCGGGCCCCGAGAAGAAGGGCGCTGTGGTATCCCCTGAGAAGCGCCGCCTGGTGGCCTATCACGAGGCTGGCCACGCCGTGGTGGGCGCGCTCATGCCGGAGTACGACCCCGTTGCTAAGATCTCCATCATCCCTCGTGGCGGCGCTGGTGGGCTTACCTTCTTCGCCCCCAGCGAGGAGCGCCTGGAGTCGGGGCTGTACTCGCGGTCGTACCTCGAGAACCAGATGGCTGTGGCTCTGGGAGGCCGTATTGCCGAGGAGCTCATTTTCGGTGCGGAGAATGTTACCACTGGCGCTTCGAACGACTTCATGCAGGTGTCGCGTGTGGCTCGGCAGATGGTGGAGAGGCTCGGGTTCAGCAAGAAGATTGGGCAGTTGGCTCTCGGTGGTGGCGGAGGGAACCCGTTCGTGGGCCAGCAGGTGTCAAACGCAACTGAGTACTCGATGGCTACGGCTGATTTGATTGACTCGGAGGTGAGGGAGCTGGTGGAGAGGGCGTATGCGAGGGCCAAGACCCTGCTGACTGAGAACATTGATGTGATGCACCAGCTGGCCGATCTGCTGATGGAGAAGGAGACGGTGGATGGGGAGGAGTTCATGAGCCTGTTCATTGATGGTGATGCTAAGCTCATGTTGAACTAGGGGAATGAGTGTGTGCTTTGGTTGGTGTGCTTTGGGGTATTGTACTCTTGGGATTCGGCAGTTCGAAATCTTGTAAAAACTTCTACATTGATTATTAGGCCTTGTCTGATTGTAAGGCAGTTGTAGAGACCATGTTTTTACTGTAAGGTCTGTGTTCTCATTCTTTCTCATACCGCAAGACCTTAGGATTGTTCTATGGTAGTACCAGCACTCGCTCATGTCCGTATTCATGGGTCGACCTATGTAACGAAGACGACACTCTTAGAGCATGCCCACTCTCAATATTATTTATCCTTTAAGCGGATGGTGGATGTAATGTGGTGTAGACAACCTTCGGTTGTACAACATCGCATATGCATGAACAAACTACGGCAACTAAATTGCATTCTCTGTATCAAATCGCCTCCAAACATTACGTATTGATGAACCGTGAGAGACATGTATCAGAACATAGATTTCCGCCTAGCTAGAAATTGTTACGAATAGTGATTATTGAAACACTACTGTGCACTCCTCACCGCAGCAATCGAAGCACGCACTACCGAGAATGAAGGCGAAAGGGCGGAAGCAACGCGAAGGGTCGCACAGTTACGAAAGCATCTGGACCGTCGGGCAGACAGCATTAGGCAGCAGCAGTGGCAAGGATTCTGCCCGGACAGTTTCGTAACTGTCTGGAGTCGCACGGTTGGATTTCGATGTAATAAGGGAATGTACTGTCAAATGTTGTAGTCTTAGTGATGTGTGTTATAGGGGGTACAACTATTAGGGTTAGGTTTATGTACCCCAACCAACCTTAGTAAAAAAAACACTTTCATTCTTGACATGGTATCAGCTAGGTTAGGATCCTGTGGGATCCCGTTCCTCTCGTTCACGTCCGTAGCGCCCGAGCCTGTCCCGTACCCTAGTGCCCGTTACGCCCGTACGGTCCCCTAGCGCCTATCGCGCTCGTCTCTCTCGTGCCCTAGCGCCCGCTGCGCTTGCCGTCTCGTCGCCCCTGCTGTCCCGTCCCATCCTGTCGCCCCTGCTGTCCCGTCCCGTCCCGTCGCCCCTGCTGTCCCGTCGCGTCGCCCCTGCTGTCCCGTCCCGTCCCGTCGCCCCTGCTGTCCCGTCCCGTCCCGTCGCCCCTGCTGTCCCGTCCCGTCCCGTCGCCCCTGCTGTCCCGTCGCGTCGCGCTGTCCCGCCGCGCCGCGCCGTCCGTCCCGTCCCGTCCCGTCCGCGTCGCGCTTCCCGTCCCGTCCCGTCGCACGCGCCCCGTGCCCCCTGCCCGTCCGTTGCGCCCCGTGCGCCCTGCCCGTCCGTCGCGCCCCGTGCGCCCTGCCCATCCGTCGCGCCCCTGCTGCGCCCTGCCCGTCCGTCGCGCCCCGTGCGCCCTGCCCGTCCGTCGCGCCCCCGCTGCGCCCTGCCCGTCCGTCGCGCCCCGTGCGCCCTGCCTGTCCGCACCTGTCGCGCCCGTCCCTGCCAGTTGCGTCCTGTCCCGTCGCGCCGCATTGTCTGTCACGCCCTACGCAGGCCCTTTAGGCGTTTAGGGTTTCGGCAACAGCGGTCACCACCTCTTAGCTTCTGCTATGGCGACCCCTAGGGTCCTGCGTTTTGACGCCGAGGGTAGGCCGCTTGAGTTCACCGTCTGGCTCCTGCGTGCGCGCCGCCTTTTAGAGAGTCAGGTTCAGGCAGATGAGTCTCTGTGGGCACTCGCTTCTGGCGACCTTCCTAAGCCCGACGACCCTGCACCCTTAGCAGCTGACCCCACACCTGCAGACAGTGACCGTTATGCACGCGAGCGTGCTGACGTGACCGCGTGGAAGTCGCGTGACGCTGCGGCCTGCATCGCCCTCAGCAGCCTCCTCCCTGAGTCTGAGGAGACCCACTTCACTCAGGTTCGCACGGCTAGTGAGTTCCTGACTGCGATCAAGGCCCGCTACGCTACTCCCACCACTGTCTCTCTTGGTCGCCTGTTCCTTCCGTTCCTGTTTCCTGACCTCGCCTCGTTTGAGCGCACTGCTGACTTGATCACTCATCTGCGCTCGCTCGATTCTAGCTACCGCGCTGCTTGCACTGACGCACAGCTTGCACTGCTCCCTCCCCCCATGGCGATTACTATCTATTTCATCGCCACTAGCCTCCCTGACCGCCTTGCCTCGGTTCGTGACGCGCTTCTTCTGAAGCACCCTAGCGAGCTCACTATCGAGGTCCTTGAGTCGGCCCTCAAGGACGTCGAGAGCAACCTCCGCTCGGTAGCATCTGCCTCTGGTGCTGTGCCCCCTCCACTGTTTCACGGGTGCACTGTCCCTCAGCTGCCCACCTTTACTGCCTCCCTCGCCACTGCCGCTACTGACGTGACCGCAGCTGCTGTTACGACTTCTTCACGGTCTCGGGGTAGGAGTGGCAGGAGGGGCGGTCAGGGTGGGGGCGGAGGCGGCGGAGGCGGTGGGGGTGACGTGGCGAGCGGCGGCGGCGGGAGTGCAGGGGCTGGAGGAGCGTCTCGTACAGTGGCCGGTGACTCCCCTGCTGCAGCTGGTGGAGGTGACGCCCGGGTTCGTCAGCCACCTACTGGTCTGCCAGTAGCAGGGGGTGGAGCAGCGGCGTGGTACCTGACTCAGCAACAGCAGCAGCAGCAGCAGCCCCTCCCCTCGCAGCAGTCACAGCAGCAGCAGCAGGTTTCGAGGCAGGGGTCAGGACAGCGTCAGCTGCAGCGCGGTGTCGTCCACTCTCCCTGCACCTATCACGTTCTGACAGGTGCCCGCCGCGGCCAGCCTTGTGGCCGCAGCCACCCACCAGGTCAGTGCTTTGCTCAGCTTACTGACACGGTTCGGTTGGCCTACGGCGTTGACGGCCCTGCCCCTGACTGGCTTCCCCTTGTTCAGACGTACGGCCCTGCTCTGTGGGGCATGTCGGCTTCTCAGTTGGTTGATCTCTTAGGAACTCCTCATGCTATGTATGCTGTTGTTGACTCTAGTGCTTCTGACTCTGTTTACTCGAGTGTTGTTAGCTTAGGTGCTAGTCTTGCTGAGGTGCCTGTTGCTAGTGTAGGTACTTGTGTAGACACTAGTCCAGGAGCTGCTCCGGAGGACGCCTCGCTGTCTTTCACTCTGGACTCTGGAGCTTCGCACTGTTTCTTCCGCGACCGCACGACACTTACCCCGCTTCCTACGCCGGTCTCTGTAGCACTGGCTGATCCCACTTCGGGACCAGTCACTGCTCGCTACACTACTACGCTTCCGTGCCCGGCTGTTCCCTCCGGTTCTCTGACCGGCTTCCTCGTCCCCTCGTTCTCGAGGAACTTGGTGGGCGTGAGGCCGCTCGTGAGTCAGCACGTGGGTGTGTGGATTGAGCCTTCTGGCGAGACTGCGGTTTGTGTCGACGGGGACACGTACGCGCCTCTCGCCACCTTTACCGCTGAGCCGGGCTCTGGTCTCTACACACTTCACACTGGCCCCCGAGGGCAGCAGCAGCAGCAGCAGCTACTGCCCCCGACCCCTGTCACTGCCCCCCGTCAGGTTCCCGCGTCTCACCAGGTTGCCGCGTCTCCCCAGGTAGCTGTGTCTGGTCAGGTTTCGGTGTCTGGTCCAGTTGCTGCGTCATGCTCCTGCCGGTCACTTGCCCACCCCACTATTTTGTGGCACCACCGGATGGGGCACCCGTCCATTTCTCGCCTGCGCGCTATGTCTAGTCAGCGTCTTGTCTTAGGCCTCTCGCGAGTCTTGCCGTCGCTGCCGCCTTCGCTTGCACCACCTTGCGGTCCCTGCGTCGAGGGTCGGCTGCGCGCCACCTCTCACTCCTCCTCCCTTCGTCCGGCCACCGAGCCCTTCGAGACTCTCCACTTGGACGTATGGGGCCCCGCCTCGCGCCCTGGCCCTGAGCGAGAGAGTTTCTTTCTCGTGGTCGTTGACGACTACTCCCGCTACACTACAGTGTTCCCCCTGGCGAAGAAGTCCGACGTGACTTCTACGCTGATCCGGTGGTTACTTACCACTGCGGACACTCGTGGTCGTCGTGTCAGCTGTCTTCACTCCGACCGCGGGGGGTGAGTTTCGCTCTGGCGTTCTCGCTGGATTCTGTCGCGAGCAGGGCATCCGTCAGTCCTGGCAGCTTCCAGAGTCCCCACAACAGAATGGGGTTGCTGAGCGCCGCATAGGCTTGGTCATGGAGATCGCCCGCACCTCCATGACTCACGCCCGTGCCCCCCATTTTCTGTGGCCTTACGTGGTTCGGCACCGCTCACCAGCTGAACCTCTGGCCACGTGTCTCTCGGCCAGAGGTTTCACCGACCAGTCTTTGGACCGGGTCCCCTGGTGCTGCGTCGCGTTTTTGTGTCTGGGGTTGCTTGGCACTTGTTCGCGACACCTCCGCGGACAAGATCTCGCCTCGCGCTGTTCCCTGCGTTTTCCTTGGTTTCCCTGCTGACTCCTCTGACTACACCTTTTACCACCCTCCCCTTCACCGGTTCTTTGACTCTCGTGACGTCCGTTTCGACGAGTCCGTCCCCTACTACGTCAGGTACCCCTGTCGAGGTCTCCCGGTTCCTCCTCCCCCTCTCTTCCTGACTTCAGCTCCCCCTCCTGCTCCCCTGGTACAGCCTCCCCCCCCTGGTCCCGCCCCGTCAGGTGTGTCCCACGCTACCCCTCCCCCCTCGGTAGCCCCTCAGGTGCAGCCTCCTTCCCCGCAGTCCTCCTCCCAGCCTACAGCAGACCCTGCGGGAGCCGGTTTTCGTGGCGAGGACCCTGGAGGTGCTAGCTCTAGAGGTGCTGGAGTTGGAGCAGAGAGCGTACCTGTGCGAGGTCCTGGTTCTGGGGGTGCTGGAGTTGGAGCTGAGCCCGTGACTGCAGAAGACTCTAGTCTTCGGGGAGCTGGTGTTAGTGGAGCTGTCCCTGGGGGTGCTACGACTGGGGGTGCACCCTCTGCTGGACCTGGAGAGCCTGGGACGGACCCTATTACTTCTGGTGGTGCTGGCTCTGGGGGTGGTGCGACTGGTTCTTTGGAGAGCGTTCCTGGGGCTACCACCGCTCCGGACACTACTCCTCCCCCCCACCCCTACCCGACCCGGCACCAGGCCCGTGTACGCCGTGCCCGTGAGGAGCAGCTGGAGGTGGAGCGAGAGGAGAGAGAGTTGGAGCGGCAGCAGCTGGAGCTACAGCGGTTGGAGGAGCAGCAGCAGCAGCAGCAGCAGCAGCAGCAGCAGCAGCAGGAGCAGCAGCAGCAGCAGCAGCAGCAGCAGCAGCAGCAGCAGCAGCAGCAGCAGCAGCAGCAGCAGCAGCAGCAGCAGGAGCAGCAGCAGCAGCCGCAGCAGCAGCAGCAGCAGGAGCAGCAGCAGCCGCCGCAGCTGGAGGAGCAGCGGTCGCAGCCGCAGCAGGAGCAGCAGCAGCAGCCACCTCCTCCTCCTGTCTCTGGATTTCGGACCCTTGGTCTCCCCTCTCCCTCTCCTCCCTCCTCCCCCTCTCCTCCCGTCTCTGGTCCTCCGCTTCCTCCTCCTGACCCCTCCCCAGCTGTTTTCCCTCCTCCTCTGCCCCCGTTGTCCCCTCCTCTTTCTCACACTTGGTCTTCGCGTCGCTCTCCTCGTGCTCGTCACTCGTCTCCTGTTCCCTTCACTGACCTTCGTACTGCCCTGTTTCGTTCTAGTCCGCCTCGTTCGTCTCCTTCTGTACTTTCTTCTCCTCCTGAGTCGGCTCTCACTGCTTCCCTCTCTACTCCTGTCACAGACTACTACCGCACGTACCGTCCTGTTCTCTCTCGTGTTCTCGCCTCTCTTGTTACTGACCCACGTGCTTCTCTGTCCTCTGTCTCCGCTCTTACTGCCGCAGTCACTGAGTTTGCCTCTACTCGTCGCCTTGACTACGCAACCAGTCTTGTGGCTGCTCCTCCTACCAGTCCTCTGGCCGTCGGGGGTGAGTCTGCCCTTGGCTGTGACGCCCTAGAGGACAGGCAGTTTGAGCTAGAGTTCCTGGCAGCCGCTTCCCCTCATCTCTGTGCCATGCTGCTCGCCCCTGAGGGAGACCCCGACACCCTTGACATACCGACTCCTCGCACTTACGCTGAGGCAGTGTCAGGGCCTTGAGCCTCTCAGTGGAGAGCTGCCATGGACTCAGAGATGGCCTCCTACAGATCCACAGGCACTTACGTCGACGAGGTTCCCCCCCCTGGGGCGAACGTAGTCGATGGCATGTGGATCTTCAGGGTGAAGCGGCCACCGGGATCTCCTCCGGTCTTCAAGGCGCGCTATGTGGCTAGAGGTTTCAGTCACCGCGAGGGAGTTGACTTCTTTCAGACCTTCGCGCCTACCCCGAAGATGACCACTCTTCGGGTGTTACTGCACGTAGCAGCACAGAGAGACTACGAGTTACACTCTCTCGACTTCTCTACTGCTTTCCTTCAGGGTAGCCTACACGAGGAGGTCTGGCTGCGTCGTCCCTCTGCCTTCACTGGCACCTTCCCTCCTGGGACCCAGTGGAGGTTGAGGCGACCGGTCTACGGCCTCCGTCAGGCTCCTCGTGAGTGGCACGACACCCTTCCTTCTACCCTGTCTGACCTCGGTTTCCAGCCGTCTTCTGCCGACCCGTCGCTGTTTGTTCGGCGTGGCTCCACACCGTTCTTTGTACTGGTCTACGCCGACGACCTGGTTTTCGCCACTTCTGACAGGGTTGCTTTGGCTGACGTGAAGCGCGAACTGCAGAAGAGACACACGTGCACTGACCTTGGTGAGCTGCGCCACTACCTTGGCCTGCAGATCACCAGGGACAGAGCCGCTCGCACCATTACACTCTCACAGTCACACATGGTGCAGCAGGTCCTTCAGCGGTTCGAGCTTCAGCACTCCACAGTACAGCGCACACCTCTTGCTGTTGACCACAGACTCACTGGACCCTTCCCTGACGAGCCGTTTGAGCCTAGTGGTCCTTACGCAGAGCTTGTGGGCTGCCTCATGTACCTAATGACTTGTACTCGCCCGGACCTCGCCTTCCCTCTCAGCATCCTTGCACGCTTTGTTGCGCCAGGGAGACACCGTCCAGTTCACTGGACAGCTGCTGTGAGGGTGGCGAAGTACCTAGCGACGACATCAGGCGTGGGGCTGGTTCTTGGAGGGCAGCAGTCTGTTGTACTTACTGGACACTGTGACTCTTCTTACGCCGACGACACCAAGACTCACAGGTCTACTCGGGGGTACTGATTCAGCCTGGGCTCTGGAGCTGTTTCGTGGAGGTCCACGCGTTCCTCCTCGGTCTCGACCTCTACTGCTGAGGCCGAGATCTACGCTGGAGCCATGGCTGCACAGGAGCTGCGTTGGTTGACCTTCTTGCTCACCGACCTTGGTGAGTGGCCGAGCTCTGCACGACCTTGTTCACTGACAACAAGGCGTCAATTCTCCTCTTTCGAGAGCCGCGACTGGAGAGCAGAGTGAAGCACATCAACGTCAGGTACTTTCTTCTGCGAGAGTTGCAGAGGCGTGGACAGGCTCGCTTCGACTTTGTGGAGTCCGAGGCCAACACTGCAGACATCTTCACCAAGGCGCTTCCGCCTTGTAACCACCAGAGGTGTTGTGTGCAGTTAGGTCACGTTGACACAGGTTCTCGCCTTGCGTAGTCTTGAGTTCTCTGCTTGCTTCGTTTGTACGCTTTATATATACCTCTGTGAACTCTTGAACTGACCTTGTAGCTCTTTTGCTTGTGCTCGGAGTGTGTGGTGACGTTGTGATCCACCCTGAGCTTTGTTTCTTTGTGACTGGTCTTGTGACCGTACACTTTTGGTTTTGCTTGACACCCCTCACTTAGACTATGGGGGTGTGTCAAATGTTGTAGTCTTAGTGATGTGTGTTATAGGGGGTACAACTATTAGGGTTATGTTTATGTACCCCAACCAACCTTAGTAAAAAAAACACTTTCATTCTTGACATGTACCCCTTAGAGTACATGGCTAGCTAGGTCGATTGGTATTCCCTTGTAATCTTATTTATAGTGCTGTATTTGCATGTTTTTATTATCTCAAGCATTTTACATTTACTCTGCTATTGAGGTCAAGGGCCCACCACTACACAACTGTGTGCGAACCTTCCTGAGGTGATCCTAGGCACGATCAACTTCTGATCGCAACAGAAATAACGTAGCTGAACGGTATAAGTGTTCACACAGGGCTGATTTTATCAGGGTAATTACCCTTATTTCAGGGTGATTTTAGACTTGTCACATTCTGGTCCCTTTAATTTCAGGTTTAACGACTTCTGAACATTGATCCTGTCAGAGTAGTACTTTAGCGAACCCTGAAATTTTGTATACACTCACAGAGTAGTGTTCTTAAGGACCCTGTCCATACAGAGTATGCGTCTTGTTGACCCTGAATGCAACGTTATCGGGATGAAGCTTCCATGAATCTTCGTCCTGATAACCCCCATGTGCGTAATCATGATTACGATTCCACCCATCTCAGGGACCCCATGCGCGCAATCCAGGTTATCGCAGTACACTACGTACCTGTTAACATGACTAAACATTTGGTTTCTGATTTCTGTTGAGCTGTAAACTTAAACCGAGCAAACAAATCGCGATCTGGCGGATCGCAGAATGATTCGGCAGGAGATGAAAAAAAAACCATCCGTAGTGAAACACCGTATTGCCATGTGACTGATAGTTTTTAGTAATCAGCTGTTTTTCGCTAACTATCGAAAAAAACATGTGTAAGTTAGAATACTTTGTGAAAATAAACGAGACACTGATATTGAGAAACGTACCCCCCCCACCAAAACCAGGTCGAGTCTTGACACCCCTCCCATGAGCAGCCCGTCCCCCCATTTCCTCCCCCCCTTCTCCCCTTTCTCTTATGCGGACGACCCGCAGTCACGACCCCACCCAACCCACTCACTTGGTCCCTCCCCTTTTGCACACCCCTGGCTCTCGCCCCTTGCGCTCCTAGGAGATCCTCCCACGCCACATGCACTCCCTCCAGCCAATCCAGCCCAATCCAACTAGATTTCTCGCGTCAAACACGTCACTGTTTTTCTCGCCAAACTGGAAAGAAGAAGAAAAAAATCAACCCTGATTTCAATTCGCCAACCCTGACAGTTCAGACATACAATTTCGTGAACCCTGAACATCGCAAGAAGGCTCAAGCTTGGCGTTTTGCGGAAAATGTTGTGAAAGTTTAAAAAGAAGAAGGAGGTTGCACTAGCAAGAATGGGGATACAAATAGCAAAACCCTAGAAGAGTTGTACTCGCTATAGAGCACCCCACTACAGGCTAGAGCATAATATTCTGACACACCCCCATAGCCAAAGTGGGGTGTAATCAGCAGAGCAAGCAAAAGAAAACAAGCTCAGGGTGGATCACAATGTCACCACACATTCTGAGCACAAGTACAAGAGGTAGCAGTTTTATAGTTAACAAATGTAAGCAAAGCTAGAGGCTATCACAGAGGGCAAGTGAGGAGGAGGAGAGACAGTGGGGGAGAGAAGATGGGAGGCGACTGCTGACGCTGCAGACACACAGACGAGCTGCTGGCTCAGTGGCTACCGGAACAGCGCTCCGGACTACTGGGGTAACTGGCCCCGCGGCTAAAAGTAGCGGCAGACGAGCAACGGACCCACGGGCGACTGGCGACTACCGGAGATTGTAGCCTCCGGACTGCTGCTGCTGCTGACGACACGACGACCGCCTCCATTCAACCTCCCCCAACTGTCCCACCCCCATTTCACACACCCCCTGTTCAAACCCTAGCTCTACTCACACTCCACCCCCCTAGCACCACTCCGTACACTCCCACACATCCACCCCCCTCAGCGACAGCTGCAGCAGTGGGAGACGAAGGAGGAGGAGGAGCAGGCGACGCCACACACCCGCCACTCCCCAACCGCCACCCCCCAACCGCCACCCCCCAAACCCTAAAAACAGGGTAGGGAGGTAGGGGGGGGGGGCAACGCGCGGCCCCCTGTAGACTCCCCTCCCGTCGCCCGTCGCGGCGCCCTGGGGGGGGCCGCCCGGGGCAGGTCGGGGCCGGGGCAGGTCCGGGACGGGGCGGGGCAGCAGGGGCCGCGCAAGGCTCCCCTGGGCAGCGCGACGGGGCAGCAGGGCCGCGCGACGGGGCAGCAGGGGCCGCGCGCGGCTCCCCTGGGCGGCGCGACGGGGCTGCAGGGGCCGCGCGACGGTGCGACGTGCGGGTCCCCGTCGCCCGTCGCAGCGCCTCCCGGGGGCGACGCGGCGAGTGACGGGGCAGAAACCCGTCGCGCGCCTCGGGGCGCACGGCGGGCAGAAAACCGCCGCGCGCCTCGGGGCGCACGGCGGGCAGAAAACCGCCGCGCGCCTCGGGGCGCACGGCGGGCATAATATTCTGACAAATGTGCCTTCAGGGTAAAAAAAAAATTGCGCGATTGAAAACAGGGTAGCCATATTTGAATCGTCAGCCCTGTGTTCACATTTACACATGTGCATTCATCACAACATTGTTACGGTATTACTTGTTCTGCCCATGTCTTCAAAGAACTCGTACGGTATAGTATTGCTGCCAGTATAACAAGTCAAGCACTCACCAGTTCGGTAACCCCTAGGCCGGTATATCCTGTAGGCCGTTCATTTTCTTGCAAATGACACCACACCATCCATCCATCCACACCACCACACCATCCATCCTGTGGGCAGCACATGGTGGGCTCCGAGCGTTACATATCCAACGCCGTCGCCACCCCCGCCGTCACCTATGTCACCGTGGCGAACAACACGCACCTGCGCGCAAGCGCGCAAGGCATTGTAGTACTCTCAGCCCATGGGAGCAGAACGCACATCACGTTGAACGACGTGCTGATCGTGCAGAACCTGCGTTTTAATCTCCTCTCGGCGGTGCAGCTCATGGATTGCGGGGTCGACCTCAGCACCGACCCCGAGATGTCAAACTTATGTTATAGCATGTTTAGGCTATAGTGGGTAGGACAATAGGGGGTACTACATTTCTAGGTTTCCCTATTTGTACCCAACTCATTTCTAGTCATTTCATTCCTCGTACTTCTCTCACATGGTATAGAGCGAGTTCCCTAGTGGGACCGGTTTTTTTTTAGGGCCCACCACTACGAATTTTTTTTTCCTTACCTGCCCGAAGCGCGCTTCGCTCCTGCCTTAGTTGCGCCCCTTGCGCCTGCCCTCCCGTCGCGTGCTCTGCCCTTAGCGGCCCGTCGCGCCCCTTACGGCCCCTTCGCGGCTCCTTCTCGGCCCTTCGCGGCCCCTCTTGCGGCCCTTCGCGGCCCCTTCGCGGCCCTTCGCGGCCCCCTCACGGCCCTTCGCGGCCCCTTCGCGGCCCTTCGCGGCCCCCTCACGGCCCTTCGCGGCCCCTTCGCGGCTCTTCGCAGCCCCCTCACGGCCCTTCGCGGCCCTTCGCGGCCCCTTCGCGGCCCTTCGCGGCCCCCCTTCGCGGCCCTTCGCGGCTCTGCCGCCCCGTCGTCGCCGCCCCTGCAGCAGCTGCCTTCGCCCCTGTTGCCGCCGTAGCGGCTCTGCCGCCCCGTCGTCGCCGTCCCTGCAGCAGCTGCCGTCCCTACTGCAGCAGCAGCTGCCACCGTAGCGGCCCTGCTGCCGCTGCCGAGCCTGCAGCCGCCCTGCCGACGCGCCTGTCCCGGCCCTGCCCTGCCGCCTCGCCACGGCCCCTCCTTCTGGCGGCCCCCTGCTCTGCCGACGCGCCCCGGCCCAGCCCCACCAGTAGCGGCCCACCACTTCCGCCACTGGTAAGTGCACCGCCGCACCCGCGCCGCCCTGCCTAGCCGAGCCGCCCTACCGAACCGCGCCGCCCTACCGAACCGCCCGCTCTGCCGAGTCGCGCTGCTACTGCTACTGCTGCCGCTAGGCCACAGCTGCTGCTCCTGCTGCTATGGCAAACCCTAATGTACTCACCTTCGATGCTAAGGGTCGAGCGGTCGATTTTGAGGTCTGGGTAGATGATTTGCAGCTGTTCCTGCAGTGCGATAGCAAGGATGGAGTCTCATTGTTTGATCTCACTTCTGGCGCCTCTGCTGCACCTGCTGCTGATGCTGCCAGTACTGTTCGCTCACAGTGGACCGCGCGCGATGCTGCTGCCCGTCTTGCTGTCCGTAGTCACCTGCCGTCTGCTGAGCGTGCGCACTTTAGCCAGTACAAGTCTGCTAGCACTCTGTACACTGCTGTTGTTGCGCGCTACTCCTCCCCTGCCACTGCTGCCCTTAGCCGCCTCATGCTGCCGTACCTGTTCCCTGACCTAGCCGCTTTTGCCACAGTCGCTGACCTCATTACGCACCTCCGCACTAGTGACACCCGCTACCGCGCTGCGCTTCCTGCCGAGTTCTACGCCAAGAACCCCCCCCCTATGTACATCACTCTCTACTACCTCGTCACCCGGCTCCCTGACTCCCTTTGCTCGGTCAGGGACCACTTCCTCTCCCTTTGCCCCACCACGCTCACCGTTGACCTCCTCGAGGAGCGCCTCCTTGCAGCTGAGAAGAGTATAGTCGCTGTAGGAGCCTCTCGTGGTGACCCTCGTGCCCCTTTCTTTGAGGGGTGCTCCCCCGTCCCTCTTTTGCCCTCTGTTGCCTCTGCTGCTGCTGTCGACCTCGTTGGCACCGAGTCGGTCGGCGCTGCGTCTGCTCCTAGTGGCAGGCGCCGCAACAGCAAGGGCAAGGGGGGTGGAGGGGATGGCGGGGGCGGCGGTAGTGGCGGTGGAGGAGGCGGAGGGGGTGGGGGTGGAGGTGGGAGTGGTGGCGTGAGTGGGGGCTTCGGTGGCAGCGGTGGAGGTGGAGGCGGCGGAGGCAGCGGGAGTGGGGGTGGAGGTGGCGGCGGCGGCGGAGGAGGTGGGGGTGGCGGGGGTGGTGGTGGGAAGCGGGGAGGCTCTAGCAGTGGCCAGCGCCAGCAGTAGCAGCGCTCCCGTGAGACCCCATCGCCTCAGCAGCTTCGTGAGTGGTACGCTGGGCGTGGGAGGTCTGGGGGTGCTGGTCCCTGCACCTACGTTCTTCGCACCGGCGACCGCAGTGGAGAGACGTGCGGAGGCCCGCACACCACACCACGCTGCTTCGGCCGCCTGACTGACGCCTGGCGTACTCAGTTCCCTGGCTCCGCTGAGATCCCTCGCTGGGATATTCTGCTTAAGTCGGGGGTTGCTATCTTTGATCTTGATTATGATGCTGTGTCTATTAGTGCTGAGGGTGACTGTTACCTGTGTGTTCCGTCCGACCCGGGCATTGAGGCTGCTGCTCTAGGTGCTAGTGAGTCTGCTGCTCCAGGTGCTGGTGAGGCTGCTCTCTCAGGTACCGCGTCGACTCAGGTCTTGCACACTTTCACCCTTGACTCGGGTGCTTCCCGTTCCTTCTTTCGCGACTGCACCACACTCTCGCCGCTCAGTCGGCCGGTGGCAGTCTCTCTGGCTGACCCCTCTGGGGAACCAGTTGTGGCCCGTTCCTCCACTGTCCTCCCATGTCCTGCTGCTCCGTCCGGCTCGCTGTCTGGTCTTCACCTCCCCTCGTTCTCTACGAACTTGGTGACGGGTGCTGATCTTCAGGATGGGGGTGTTCACCAGTTCACCCCTGCCTACCAGCGTGTGACGCACTGCACGTGTGCTCGGACAGGCCGTCACCTGGCCACGTTCACCCGTAGGCCAGGGTCCAGCCTGTACACCCTTACCACTGCGTCTCCTCCTAGTCAGGTAGCCGCGTCGGGTCAGGTGTTTGCTGCAGCGTCCCGGTCTGGCCCTGAGTCTGCCCCCTGCTCGTGTCGCCTCCTGGCCCACGAGACTCTCCTTTGGCACCACCGCCTTGGTCACCCCTCCCTGCCTCGTCTTCGAGGCATGGCCTCCCGTGTCCTGGTCTCAGGTCTTCCTGAGTCCCTCCCACCTCTTCCTCCGGGGCCTGCCCCTACCTGCGTTCCCTGCGTCGAGGGCCGGCAGCGCGCCGCTCCTCACTCCTCCGAGTTTCCCCCCACAGAGGCTCCCCTGCAGACTCTTCACATGGACGTGTGGGGCCCAGCCCGCGTCCGTGGACAGGGTCACGAGCGTTACTTCCTGCTGGTTGTTGACGACTACTCGCGTTACACCACGGTCTTCCCCTTGCGCCGCAAGGGTGAGGTCACTGAGGTGTTGATCGACTGGATCCGCGCTGCTCGTCTCCAGCTCAGAGAGAGTTTCGGCTCGGACTTTCCTGTTGTGCGTCTGCACTCAGACAGAGGTGGAGAGTTTTCCTCTGACCTTCTGCGGGCCTTCTGTCGGGCGGAGGGCATCCGCCAGACGTTCACGCTTCCGGCCTCTCCACAGCAAAATGGGATTGCTGAGCGCCGCATTGGCATGGTCATGGATGTCGCTCGTACGTCCATGATCCATGCGGCTGCTCCCCATTTTCTGTGGCCGTTCGCGGTTCAGTACGCGGCGCATCAGATCAACCTCCAGCCCCGGGTCTCCATGCCGGAGACCACCCCCACTCTGCGGTGGACGGGGAAGGTTGGCGATGCGTCGGTGTTCCGTGTCTGGGGATCTCGAGCTTTTGTCCGCGACTTGTCTGCGGACAAGCTGTCCTCCCGTGCCGTTCCCTGCGTCTTCCTTTGCTTCCCCCCTGACGCGCCTGGTTGGCAGTTTTACGACCCCACCTCGCGCCGTGTTCTGTCCTCTCAGGACGTCACGTTTGACGAGTCGGTTCCTTACTACCGTCTCTTCCCCTACCGCACTGCCCCCCTCCCCCCCCCGCCGCTCTTCCTCGCGCCAGGTCCTCCTCCGGTAGACCCCCTCCCCCCTCAGGGTCCTGCCCCCTCAGGTGTGTCTCAGGTAGACGCAGTCGAGCCTGTTGAGGTAGCTGTTGACTCTGGTGCTGCTAGGGGTGCTGAGCCTGAGGGTGCCGGGTCTGGGGGTGCTGAGCCTGGGGGTGCTGAGCCTGGGGTTGCTGAGTCTGGGGGTGCTGAGCCTGGGGGTGCTGAGCCTGGGGGTGCTGGACCCTGAGGGGTCTTCGTGCTGGACCCTGAGGGGTCTCCACGGCAGCTTCGTGAGTGGTACGCTCGGCGCTGTAGCCGTGCTGCTGGAGCTGGGGGGCCTACTGCTGGAGGTGCTGCTGGTGCTGGAGCTGCTGGAGGTGCTGCTGGTGCTGGAGCTGCTGGAGGTGCTGCTGGTGCTGGAGCTGCTGGTGGTGCTGCTGGAGGTGCTGTTGGTGCTGGTGCTGCTGGAGGTGCTGCTGGTGCTGGTGCTGCTGGAGGTGCTGCTGGTGCTGGTGCTGCTGGAGCTGCTGCTGGTGCTGGAGCTGCTGGAGGTGCTGCTGGTGCTGGAGCTGCTGGAGGTGCTGCTGGTTCTGGAGCTGCTAGAGCCGCTGGTCCTGGAGGTGCTCGTACTGGAGGTACTGGAGGTACTGGAGCTGCTGGGACTGGAGCTGCTGCGGGAGTTGGAGCTGGAGGTGCTGGAGGTGCTGGAGCTGCTGGTGGTGCTGCGGGAGTTGTAGTTGGAGACCCTGGGGCTGAGGGTGCTGGTGCTGTCTCTGCTGGTTCAGGAGGTGCTGCGAGGCCGCGGCCGTACTACGTTCCGCTCCTTCAGCAGGTTCTTGGCCTCCCGCCCTCTACTGGTCCTACTCCTCCCCTACTGAGTCCACCGCCTGTCCAGTCGCAGTCACAGTTTCAGCTTGCTTCTCCGCTGCCTGGTCCTTCTCCTTACGCTGGGCCGACTAGAGGTCTTACGGAGCGTCGTGAGCCTGAGTCTCGTCCAGCGTCGCCTGAGTCTCGTCCTGGGTCACCTGTCCGAGCTGTCCGCGCTGGTCGTCGTGTTCCGCGTGAGCGTCCTCCTCCTGTCCCTGGCACTCACTATATGACTCTGCGTCCTTCCACTGCTCCACAGCATGTCCCTCTGCCGTCACCTCCTGCGTCTTCTCTTCCTGACGGTCTGGACCCGGAGTCTGACTCTCTTCGTGCTGCCAGTCCTACTGTCACACGTTTCCTCGCTACTGTTGTCACTGACCCTTCCTTTGAGTCCGCTGCTGCGTCTGCTCTAGTTGCTGAGCTTGTTGACTTTGCTGCCGCCTGTCGTCTAGACTACGCCGCTAGCCTTGTTGCAGAGTCTGAGTCTGAGTCTGTCTGTCCTCCGTCCGTCGGGGGTGAGTGTGCTCTAGGCACGGACGTCCTTGAGGACAGACAGGAGGAGTTTGAGTGCTTTGCCGCTGCTTTACCTCATCTCGTGTCCATGCTGATTGCCCCTGAGGGAGACCCGGATGCACCAGACATCCCGATCCCGCGCTCTTACGCAGAGGCGATAGAGGGTCCCTACTCCTCTCAGTGGCAGTCGGCCATGGACGTAGAGATGGCTTCCTGGAAGTCCACAGGCACCTACGTCGACGAGGTTCCCCCACCTGGGGCGAACATCGTCAGTGGCACGTGGATTTTCAGGGTGAAGCGGCCGCCGGGTTCTCCGCCTGTCTTCAAGGCGCGTTACGTTGCACGAGGCTTCAGTCAGCGTGAGGGAGTTGACTTCTTCCAGACCTTCTCCCCGACCCCGAAGATGACCACTCTTCGGGTTCTGCTGCACGTCGCCGCTCAGCGTGACTACGAGCTCCACTCTCTTGACTTCAGCACTGCTTTCCTACAGGGCAGCCTGCACGAGGAGATCTGGCTGCGCCGCCCACCTGGCTTCACTGGGTCGTTTCCTCCTGGTACCCAGTGGAGCCTCCGGCGGCCAGTCTACGGTCTCCGCCAGGCACCCCGTGAGTGGCACGACACACTGAGGACTACTCTTGCTGCTCTTGGGTTTGCTCCTTCTACTGCTGACCCGTCGCTGTTTCTACGCATCGACACCACTCTGCCGCCGTTCTACGTTCTCGTGTACGTAGACGACCTGGTCTTTGCTACTGCTGACACTGAGGCACTCGCCCACGTGAAGTCGGAGCTGCAGAAGAGACACACGTGCACAGACATGAAAAATTATGAAATAAATTTCAAATTTTAAAGATTATGACAATACACGTAAAGGAGAATGCAGTAAGGAGTCTATCGCTCCTTATATTGTGGCAGGTTTACGGACCTGCCACCTAGTCCAAAAATCATTTATAGATCTAGTTTAGAACAGCACACCTACCTAAACCTTGCACCCTTTACTACTACTCATCCGCCATTGCTACTAAGATTATCCTGACCCTCGTTTCACTCCACATGACGAGATCGTCACTTCTTGAGGTTGATGCGGTGGCGAGTTTACAGTACTTGTGCAGGGCAAATCGCGAATTATGTTAGTAGTGAGACGCTGGTGCGAATGGCGAGATTTCGGCATGCTATTGCTGTCTGCGCCTTGGGGCTGCTGCTGATGTTACGAGACCCTGCTATTGCTGATGCTATGCAACCGCTGCTTCTCACGCACTGTCATTAGTGTTGACGTGCGGCCTGCCGTTCCTCCCACGCGATCTGGTGCTGCCGCTACGAGATCTGGTACTGTCGCTGCGCGATCTGAGGTCGGTGCTCGCGATCTTCTCCTGTTACGAAATCTGCTGCCGGTGCTCGCGATCTGCTGCTTTGCTCACGATTTGCTGCTGCAGCCTCGAGATTTGCTGCTTTGCTCACGATTTGCTGCTGCAGCCTCGAGATTTGCTGCTGGTGCTCACGATTTGCTGCTGCAGCTTCGAGATTTGCTGCTGGTGCTCACGATTTGCTGCTGCAGCTTCGAGATTTGCTGCTGGTGCTCATGATTGCTGCTGGCGCTCGCGAATCGCTGCTTGCACGCGAGATTTCCTGCTGACGCGGAGATATGCTGCTGGAGGTTTGCTGCTGGAGCCCGAGATTTGCTCCTAGCGCGCGAATTTCTGCTGCTGGAACGCTAGATTCTGCTACTGGCGTGCGAGATTTGCTGCTGGCGCGGAGATCTGCTGCTGGCGCGGAGGTTTGCTGCTGGCGCTCGAGATTTGCTCCAGGCGCGCGAGATTCTGCTGCTGACGCGCTAGATTTTGCTGCTGGCGCGCGAGATCTGCTGGTGTAGCTGCGCGATCTGCTCCTGCTGCGAGATCAGCTGCTTTCCCTCGAGATTTGCTGCTGGTGCTCAAAATCCGCTGCTGCTGCTGCGATATCTGCTGGTGGTGCAGCGCGATCTGCTGCTACTGTCGTGCGATCTGCTGCGGGTACTATCTAGATCGCCACTAGTGGTGCTGCAGTGGCTGGTGGGGACAGCAGTGAAATTTCGAGCTGCTTCTGCTGCTGGTGCTGCACTAAGCACAATATCGCTATTGGTGACAAGACAGAAATTGTGGTGACACGAGGCCGATTAAGATCATGATATTTTTCCATTTCTGGCCGATTAAAGCGGCAGTATACATTTGGCAGGGCCGTTGGAGGGTTTAGGGTTCCCAAAACGATTTCGCCCCAGCAGAAGTACCATTTATAAACTTTTGGCTCAGGCCCTGCGATGGCCGTATTAAGGCCACGGGCCTATGAAGATTATGATATCAAAATATTATGGCCTTGAAATTATGACCCTATCCAAGGGAGAGATCAAGAAACTGGCATGATTGTCGAATATAATGTTACAAGAGGTTATGCAACGCATACGATTCTATGCATAAATCAATGTTCATTGGAATTAAAAGCTTGGTATTTTGGCCATTTGCTAGGGCTACGTTTTGTGATACGCCCCTTCCCCTTCATAGGGTGTTGAGCTGAGCATTTTATCAAGCTTTAAATTATCCACACAAATGTTGAGATACGGTATATTTCTGTTTGAAATGAAGTTTCCGCATGTTGTGCTCCTTGACAAACGTGCACTGCACGAAAAAGTTGTCAATAATTGCCGCTCGTATTTGCGTTTACGCTCATTCGGTGAGATTCACTTGACTGAAAAAAAAAAAAAAAACAAAAAAAAAAAAACACGGTCGGCCGATAGAGCCCTGTCCAGCTCTAATTTGCCCTATATGGCTCTGAGGAACCTATATCAACCACCGTAGAGGTTCTCCCCAGGCCTCTGGTGGATGTCCTTCTGGGACATATGAGTATCGCGTGTTTACATGCTCCTTTTCCCGGATGCTGGCTAGCTCAGCCATATTTCTAGATAGATCTATGAAAGTGCTTTGCACATTGATTACGATCAACATATAACCTTGACCTCTATGGCTTTGCCACTATTGTACTTTGATAGTTATGTGTTTTGCACTGATGTGGCTAAAACATCATGGTTGTACCAATCATTTGGCACTACGCAGTTTTTTTGTCGCGATCGTAATCAAGTTCTAAGTTGTTGGTCGAGTGAGTGAGACCAATTGTTCAGAAAAATGAAGTTTTTCCATAGCTATGTTGCAGTCGCGCACAGCTTGGCCAACATACTTGTTGTGGTCAATTACTTGTGTTCCTACCCTATTTTAACAATTGCAAATGCGGTAACGGCAGTCACGGAAATGTGGGACACGTTTAATTCACCATTACTATATTGTCAATCATACAACGACGCTTCTACGTTGAGATTGCTGATGTTTGGCAACCTATAACTGTGCAAAAGGTTGCATTTCGGCACATTCTTATAGTGGGCACGGGCCTAGCGGCGGAATCGTCACCAAGGTTCTTGTTGTCATATTGGGCTCTCGAGCAGCATGCGTGGATACATGCTCAATGGTACGACTCCATATCTACATTCCGTTAAGGAGACAAGTCGCCAATTTGGATATTTGAAACCGGAATGGTAATTGATCATCCTCCGATCAGATGTTTAACATCCGCTCAAATCAAGTTGCGTACCTAAACGGAGAGTGTCACTGAGGCACTTGGTGTGCGAGATCACGATGAGTCCATTTTTCAACGTCTTACAAACCAGGTTGTCACATGTATGTCAGAGGTCCACTGGAGATCCCCGATTGATCCTAGGGAAGGGTTACAGGCACGTTGGCCTAGGGGGTTATGGACGCACTGACCCCGCTACTTATCAAGCCCTTTTATCCCAATGGTCTAGTGGTTGGGATTCTGACAATGTAAGCCGCCACATGGACGCTGTTAACAGCCGCTCCTTGAGCACACTGCCATGGAAACAACGTGGTGAATCATGCGCGTAATATCACATGTTCATAGTACATCATCTATTGTCACTGTATGCAACGAAACAGGTCCCGCCTTATATTCATGGTTGGGGGAAAGGGGATGCGTATTACGCCCATGCAAATGTATGATGCCCCATTATGAAGCATTATTGCTATCTAAGGTTGAGATGCCTATATGTCATGCGTAATCACCTGCATAGCATGCTACCCATTCGATATTGATCATTGGAGTGCGACAATGGCACGATCTCATCTTCAGGGTTCCTCAATCTCCTCACCCTTTGTGAGCAGAGTTACTTTACTCACTTGGGTGCTAACATCAATAGTGCACTCGAACGACCACTCCTATCTTGCAAAAGCCATGTACATGCTTGCCACAGGCTTGAAATCACATTCCTATCTCATCGTGCTATTGCACACTGTTGGCATACTGTCAGTCTCGCCCACATGGTTACATGCTGTATACTTGCGTATCAATGGCCAACAACTTCGAAAGTGGAAAAAGAGGTTCGAGATTCTCTGGCGGGATGGATGCCCCCCTCACTGCTGCTGACTCAACACCATAATTCTTGGCACAGTATATGAAATCGTGCTAAGCTCTTACTAGTGCCTCATACTTCGTCACCCCGTCGTTTTTATCTTCGGAACATCTCTACCTTCCGTTAAGAAGCGTACGGCATCCTTCATAGGAAATCATTCCCGTACCTAATGTCTCGTGTTACCTATGACGACTGCTCTCCATACTCTTTGAAGAGTATTGTCTTAATATGAAAAAATATGAAATAAATTTCAAAATTTAAAGATTATGACAATACACGTAAAGGAGAATGCAGTAAGGAGTCTATCGCTCCTTATATTGTGGCAGGTTTACGGACCTGCCACCTAGTCCAAAAATCATTTATAGATCTAGTTTAGAACCCACCCCCCCCTCCCATATAGATTTATATTCATTGATACATAGTTTGGATACCTACAATTTCTCTTTGTTATTTTACTTTGTAATATGCAATCTAGTGTGCTGTACGATAAGATCTGAAATGCTATGACGACTGCTCATGACGACTGCTCTGCATACTCTTTGAAGAGTATTGTCTTAATCTGGGTGAGCTGACAAAGCTATCTTGGCTTGCGGATCACCCGGGACAGAGCACAGCGCACCATTACCTTGACTCAGTCACACATGGTGCAGCAGGTCCTTCAGCGCTTCCGCTTCACGTACTCCTCGCCATAGTCCACTCCTCTGCCTACCGGTCACTCGCTCTCAGCTCCACCTTTTGACGAGTCCGTAGAGCCGAGTGGCCCGTATCCAGAGCTTGTGGGCTGCCTCATGTACCTGATGACCTGCACTCGACCTGACCTAGCCTACCCTCTTAGCATCCTAGCACGTTATGTCGCTCCTGGCCGACACAGGAAGGAGCACATGGATGCTGCTACTTGTGCAGTACTTCGGGCATGGGGCTCGTGCTTGGAGGGCGAGGTCCAGTTGTCCTCACTGGTCACGCTGACGCTTCTCGGGCTGACGACTTGACTACGCAGCGGTCGTCACAGGGTTACACCTTCAGCCTTGGCTCCGGCTCTGTTTCTTGGCGGTCTACCCGCCCGTCTTCTGTTCTCAGCTCCAGTTGTGAGGCTGAGATCTACGCTGGGGCCATGGCTGCACAGGAGTTATGCTGGCTCACCTACCTGCTGACTGACCTTGGAGAGCCGCCTCGTTCTCCTCCAGTGCTGTACGTCGACAACAAGGCCATGATTGCCTTGTGTCAGGAGCACAGACTGGAGCACAGAACGAAGCACATCGCTCTGCGCTACTTCCTTGCTCAAGAGTTGCAGCAGCGTGGTCAGCTTCGTCTTGCTTACGTGGCCACTCGGGCCAACACTGCTGATGTCTTCACCAAGGTGCTTCAGCCTTGTGATCATCAGCGTTTTTGTACTGTTCTAGGCCTTGTGCCTACTGTGCCTCACTTGCTTACTTCTTGACTCTGCTTGTACTGTGGTCTCTATACATATACCTGCATGCTTACACTTGCTAGGTTGTGATCACTGTACCTCTTGTTATATTATTAAACTGCATGTGAACTGGTCTTGTGACCGCTTGCTTGTGCTCGGAATTTGTGTGGTATCCTTGAGATCCACCCTGAGCTTGCTTTGCTTTTCTTGACTGGTCTTGTGACCTCTTGTTCTCCCCCACTTTGCCTATGGGGGTGTGTCAAACTTATGTTATAGCCTGTTTAGGCTGTAGTGGGCTAGACAATAGGGGGTACTACATTTCTAGGTTTCCCTATTTGTACCCAACTCATTTCTAGTCATTTCATTCCTCGTACTTCTCTCACACGAGACACGTGACATCTTGCTTCACTTCACGATGCCGGACAAATCACGCAAGTAGATCGGGCGAGCGCACTCCGAAAACGGAGTTTACATCTTCGACTTCTGCATTCCCGACTGCAGCGGCGACTCTAAGGAGCTCATCGATCTCGTTCCCCTGCGCTTCGAACACATGCATCACCGCGATTGGAAGCAACCTGATGGGCGCCCATGGGTGCCGCATCATCCACACCCGCGCGAAACGGCGCTGCATGACCCCGACCCCGACGGCATCTGCAGAGATTGCCATACGCCTACAGCCTCGACAAGCGCGATCGCCGGCCGTGGCCTTGTCGCCATCGCCGAAGCAGAGCGGGAAGCACCACCTGAAGAAGGGTTGTTTCACCTGGAGCTCGAGACAGCCCCGCGCATCGTTTTCGGAACGGAGGAAGCCCCTCTCCCAGGACCTGCATCACAACACCTTCGCGGAATGCTGCGTGGCGTTGGCGTCGGGACCTTCGATGCAGAAGGAAACCCGCGACCCTACACGCAGGAGAAATTCCTGGAGATCTACTCTCATCAGCGCGACTCTACGAAGAAGCTCACCGTCGCACAAGAGGAGGAGCTGGCGCGCCGCGAAGCGGAAGAACTTCGCCAACACATCCGCGCAACTGCACCGTCTGCCCCGAAGCCGCGCTGAGCCACCAGCCGTTCCCCCTGCTAGAGCCCGGAACCAACCGCTACACCAAACTAGAGAAGGTGTACAGCGACTTCCTCAGCGTGGGACACTGCGGCATCAACGACGAACTCTACACGCTCACCTTCGTCGACGCCGGAACGCGCCACGTATGGGTCGTAAACGTGGAAGCGTGCAGCAGAGCATACGAAGCATTCCGCCTGTGGCTGGCGCACGCGCAACGGCAATCTGGGGAGAAGTTGAAGATCTGGCAGTCTGACGGCGCGACGGAGTTCAGGAGCAAGGAGCTGCAGGATTACCTCGCGCAGAAGGGAATCGAGCACCACATCTCCCTCCCCTACGCGCACCAGCAGCAGGGCGTAGCCGAGCGTACGAATCGCACTCTCATGACGAAGGTGCGGGCGCTGATGAAGCAGTCGAAGCTTCCGCCGACCTACTGGACCTACGCAATGCACCACGCCGTGCGGGTACACAACCTGCTGTCCACCACCGCGATCACCGGCAACTCCTCACCGCATGTGAAGTGGACAAGGAGGAAGGGCGACACATCCTTGCTCCGCGTGTGGGGATGCATGGTGCAGTACCGGCCGCCGACATCAACTATCGGGAAGTTTGCTAGGTGCGCGCGCTGGGGGATCCACCTCGGCATCAGCCACGAGTACAAGGCATGGCTCATTCTGGAGCTCTTGAGCCACAAAATCAAGAACGCACGCGACATCATCTTCTACGAGCGGCTCTTCCTTCGGCAATTCCGCGAAGACGAGCAGGCGAACGCGAACTGTCAGAACTAGCAGTAGAAAGTAAGAATGAAGAAAGGAGGGTGTTCACTAGCAAGCAGTTGGACACATATAGCAAACCCTAATTGGGCTGTACTCACTATGGAGTACCCCACTGCAGGCTAGACAATTATAACATTCTGACACGAACCGTGTCTACGCCAACGACGGCCACAACTACGCCTCACCTGAGGACGAAGCCGCAGCAGCAATTCTGGAGCAGGACCCCAGAGGCGAGTTCACGAGAGGCGGTCGCAACGACGACGACGACGACGATTGCCCTGGAGGAGGAGCAGGTGCAGCAGGCGGAAGCGGAAGCGGAAGCGGAGGCGGAAGCGGCGGAGGCGCAGCACCACCACCAGCACCACCTGATGTGCAGGAAGTCATCCCGCAGCACCGCCACGACAGCACCATCTCTGGACTTCAACTTCTCGGGCTCCACACCGCCACCTCAATGGCGCCACGTGTCATCGAGCCAAAGAATCCTCGCCAAGCACTCACAGGACCACACAGCAAGGAATGGCTCGAGGCGATGGATGCGGAAATCAAGGCACTTGAGGTCCGCGATACCTGGGTGCTCGTCGATCGAGCGGCAATCAAGGGGAGAAGGATTCTCTCCGGGAAATGGGTCTTCCGCGTGAAGACCGCAGCTGACGGCACGATTGAGCGATCCAAGGCGCGCTGGGTGGTGCGTGGCTACGATCAAAGGCATGGCATTGACTTCGACCAGACATTTGCACCGATCAGCCGCCACACCTCCGTCAGGATTCTCCTCGCCATCGCTGCAGCACGACACCTCCCCCTCCGACAAATCGACGTGAAGAACGCGTTCCTGTACGCGTTAGTAGATGCAGTAATCTACGTGGAGCAGCCGCACACATACGGCGAAGGGGATTCGCGTGTCTGCCAGCTGAGAAAGTCCCTCTACGGGATCAAACAGGCGCCGAGACTCTGGCAGCAGTACCTGCACAACATACTGCTTGAAATTGGGTTCAAGCAGTTGCCTCACGATCCTGGGATGTATCGCTGCGATTTCCGCGGCGAATACATCCTACTCACGGTCTACGTCGACGACCTCCTCTACACAGGGTCAAGCAACGATTTGCTTGAGCAATTCGAGAAAAACCTCGCATGGCGCGTCGACATCACCTGCAATCATGACGTGAAGCAGTTTCTCGGGCTCAACATTACCTACTCGCCGGAAGCCATTCATCTTGTTAGAAAGAAGAAGTGATTGGACTAGGAAGGAATGGGAGTACAAGTACCTAACCCTAGAGTAATGTACCCCCTAAAGGCTAACCCACTGAAGCCTACACAAATACAACATATATAATGTTTGACACACCCCCATAGGCTAAGTGGGGGAGAGCAAGCGGTCACAAGACCAGTCAAAGCAAAGCAAAGCAAGACAAGCTCAGGGTGGATCTCAAGGATACCACACAAATTCCGAGCACAAGCAAGTGGTCACAAGACCAGTTCACATGCAGTTTGATAATATAGCAAGAGGTACAGTGATCACAACCTAGCAAGTGTAAGCATGCAGGTATATATATAGAGATCACAGTACAAGCATAGTCAAGAAGTGAGCAAGTGAGGCACAGTAGGCACAAGGCCTAGAACAGTACAGAAACGCTGATGATCACAAGGCTGAAGTGCCTTGGTGAAGACATCAGCAGTGTTGGCCCGAGTGGCCACGTACGAAAGACGAAGCTGGCCACGCTGCTGCAGCTCTCGAGCAAGGAAGTAGCGCAGAGCGATGTGCTTCGTTCTGTGCTCCAGTCTGTGCTCCTGACACAAGGCAAGGGCTGCCTTGTTGTCGACGTACAGCACTGGAGGAGAACGAGGCCGCTCGCCCATGTCGGACAGCAGGTAGGTGAGCCAGCGTAACTCCTGTGCAGCCATGGCTGTGGCGTAGATCTCAGCCTCACAACTGGAGCTGAGAACTGAAGACGAGCGAGTAGAACGCCAAGAAACTGAACCACAGCCAAGACTGAAGGTGTAACCCTGAGACGACCGCTGCGTAGCCTGGTCGTCAGCCCAAGAAGCGTCTGAGTGCCCAGTGAGGACAACGTCTCTCCGTCCTCCAAGCACAAGCCCCATGCCCGACGTACTGCACAAGTAGCGCAACACCCTCTTAGCGGCATCCATGTGCTCCTTCCGGTGACGGCCAGGAGCGACATAGCGTGCTAGGATGCTAAGAGGGTATGCAAGGTCAGGTCGAGTGCAGGTCATCAGGTACATGAGGCAGCCCACAAGCTCTGGATACGGGCCACTCGGCTCTACGGACTCATCCGAAGGCAGAGCTGAGAGCGAGTGACCGGTAGGCAGAGGAGTGGACTGAGGCGAGGAGTACGTGAAGCGGAAGCGCTGAAGGACCTGCTGCACCATGTGTGACTGAGTCAAGGTGATGGTGCGCTGTGCTCTGTACCGGGTGATCCGCAAGCCAAGATAGCTTGTCAGTTCACCCAGGTCTGTGCACGTGTGTCTCTTCTGCAGCTCCGACTTCACGTGGGCGAGTGCCTCAGTGTCAGCAGTAGCAAAGACCAAGTCGTCTACGTACACGAGAACGTAGAACGGCGGCAGAGTGGTGTCGGTGCGTAGAAACAGCGACGGGTCAGCAGTAGAAGGAGCAAACCCAAGAGCAGCAAGAGTAGTCCTCAGTGTGTCGTGCCACTCACGGGGTGCCTGGCGGAGACCGTAGACTGGCCGCCGGAGGCTCCACTGGGTACCAGCAGGGAACGACCCAGTGAAGCCAGGTGGGCGGCGCCACCAGATCTCCTCGTGCAGGCTGCCCTGTAGGAAAGCAGTGCTGAAGTCAAGAGAGTGGAGCTCGTAGTCACGCTGAGCGGCGACGTGCAGCAGAACCCGAAGAGTGGTCATCTTCGGGGTCGGGGAGAAGGTCTGGAAGAAGTCAACTCCCTCTCGCTGACTGAAGCCTCGTGCAACGTACCGCGCCTTGAAGACAGGCGGAGAACCCGGTGGCCGCTTCACTCTGAAAATCCACATGCCACTGACGATGTTCGCCCCAGGTGGGGGAACCTCGTCGACGTAGGTGCCTGTGGACTTCCAGGAAGCCATCTCTGCGTCCATGGCTGTCTGCCACTGAGAGGAGTAGGGACCCTCTATCGCCTCTGCGTAAGAGCGTGGGGTCGAGATGTCTGGTGCATCCGGGTCTCCCTCAGGGGCAATCAGCATGGACACGAGATGAGGTAAAGCAGCGGCAAAGCACTCAAACTCCTCCTGTCTGTCCTCAAGGACGTCCGTGCCTAGAGCACACTCACCCCCGACGGACGGAGGACAGACAGACTCAGACTCAGACTCTTCAACAAGGCTAGCGGCGTAGTCTAGACGACAGGCGGCAGCAAAGTCAACAAGCTCAGCAACTAGAGCAGACGCAGCAGCGGACTCAAAGGAAGGGTCAGTGACAACAGTAGCGAGGAAACGTGTGACAGTAGGACTGGCAGCACGAGCAAGGTCTGACGGCGGGTCAGCAACGTCAGGAAGAGAGGACGCAGGAGGAGACGGCAGAGGGACGCGCTGTGGAGCAGTGGAAGGACGCAGGGTCATATAGTGAGTGCCAAGGACAGGAGGAGGACGCTGACGCGGAGCACGACGACCAGCGCAGACAGCGCGGACAGGCGACTCGGGACGCGACTCAGGCGACTCTGGACGAGACTCAGGCGACGGAGGACGAGACTCAGGCTCACGACGCTGCGTAAGACTACTCGTCGGCGCAGTGTAAGGAGAAGGACCAGGCAGCGGAGAGGCAGGCTGTAACTGTGACTGCGACTGGACAGGCGGTGGACTCAGTAGGGGAGGAGTAGGACCAGTAGAGGGCGGGAGTCCAAGAACCTGCTGAAGGAGCGGAACGTAGTACGGCCGCGGCCGCTCAGCACCTCCAGCTCCAACCCCCTCAGCAGTTCCAGTCCCAGCAGCTCCAGTACCTCCAGTACGAGCACCTCCAGGACCAACGGCTCCAGCAGCTCCAGCACCAGCAGCACCACCAGCAGCACCAGCACCTCCAGCAGCTCCAGCAGCAGCAGCACCTCTAGCAGCTCCAGCAGTACCAGCACCAGCAGCACCTCCAGCAGCTCCAGCAGCACCTCCAGCAGCTCCAGCAGTACCAGTACCAGCAGCACCTCCAATAGCTCCAGCAGTACCAGCACCAGCAGCACCTCCAGCAGCTCCAGCAGCACCAGTACCAGCAGCACCTCCAGCAGCGCCAGCAGCACCGCCAGCAGCAGCAGCACCAGCAGCAGCTCCAGCAGCACCAGCACCAGCAGCACCTCCAGCAGCGCCAGCAGCACCGCCAGCAGCAGCAGCACCTCCAGCAGCTCCAGCACCAGCAGCACCAGTACCAGCAGCAGCTCCAGCTCCAGGGTCCGCGACACTAGTAGCGCCACTCTGGAGACTGCAGCGCCGAGCGTACCACTCTCGGAGCCGCTGGGGAGAGGGCAGCTCCCGCCTAGGAGGGGAAGCACGAGCACCAGCTCCAGCAGCACCCCTCCTGAGGCTGCAGTACTGTAAGTACCACTCACGCAGCTGCTGTGAGGAGAGAGCGCCTCCAGGTGTAGCACGCTCAGTCGCAGCACCCTCTGGCTCAGTACCCTCAGACGTAACACTCCCAGGCTCAGCACCCCCAGACTCAGCACCCCCAGACTCAGCACCCGCAGGCTCAGCACCTCCAGGCTCAGCACCCCCAGACTCCGCAAACCCAGGCTCCGCACCCCCAGGCTCCGCACCCCCAGGCTCCGCACGCTCAGGCTCAGCACCCCTAGCAGGACGAGAGTCGACAGCTACCTCGACAGGCTCAACCGGGTCTACCTGGGACACACCTGAGGGAGCGGCACCCTGAGGGGGGAGGGGGTCTACCACAGCAGCACCTGGCGCGAGGAAGAGAGGCGGGGGGGGGAGCGGGGCAGTGCGGTAGGGGAAGAGGCGGTAGTAGGGCACCGACTCGTCAAAAGTGACGTCCTGAGAGGGCAGGACACGGCGCGAGGTGGCGTGGTAAAACTGCCAACCAGACGCGTCCGGGACAAAGCCAAGGAAGAAACAGGGAACAGCGCGGGAGGAGAGCTTGTCCGCTGACGTATCGCGAACAAAAGCTCGAGATCCCCAGACCCGAAAACGCGACGCATCGCCAACCTCTCCCGTCCAACGCAGTGTCGGCGAAGTCTCCGGAACGGAGACACGGGGCCAGAGGTTGAGCTGATGCGCAGCGTATCGGACCGCAAACGGCCACAGAAAGTGGGGGGCAGCCGCATGGATCAAGGAGGTACGAGCGACCTCCATGACCAAGCCAATGCGGCGCTCAGCAACCCCATTCTGCTGTGGAGAGGCCGGAAGCGTGAACGACTGCTCAATGCCATCCCCCTGACAGAAGGCCCTCAAGAGGTCGGAGGTAAACTCCCCACCTCTGTCAGAGTGCAGACGCAGAACAGGAAAGTCCGAGTGGAACCTCTCGCTGAGCTGGAGACGGGCAGCGCGGATCCAAGGGATCAAAACATCAGGGACTTCACCCTTGGTGCGCAAGGGGAAGACCGTGGTGTAGCGCGAGTAGTCGTCAACAACTATCAAGAAGTACCTCTCGTGACCCTGTCCACGAACGCGGGCTGGGCCCCACACGTCCATGTGGAGCGTCTGCAGGGGAGCAGTCGTCGGGGGAAACGAGGAGGAGTGAGGAGCGGCGCGCTGCTGCCCCTCGACACAGGGAAGACAGGGAGGAGCAGGCGAGGGTGGGAGGGGAGGTAGAACCCTGGGAAGTCCAGAGACAAGGTACCGTTTGTGCATGCCACGAAGGCGCTGCACGGACGGGTGACCAAGGCGGTGGTGCCAGAGGACGGTCTCGTGCGCCAGAGAGCGACACGAGCAGAGGTCCGACAGCTGACCTGACGCAGACGCAGACGCAGCTACCTGAGGGGACTCACTGGTCAGTGTGTACAGGTCCGACCCCGGCTGCCGAGTGAAGGTAGCCAGGTGACGGCCCGTCCGAGCACACGTGCAGTGTGTCACGCGCTCGTAGGCAGGGGTGAACTGGTGGACACCCCCGTCCTAGAGCGCACAACCCGCCACCAAGTTCGTAGAGAACGAGGGGAGGTGGAGACCTGACAGTGTGCCCGACGGAACCGCAGGACAAGGGAGGACAGTGGAGGAGGTCGCAATGACCGGACCCCCAGAGGGGTCAGCGAGGGACACAGCAACTGGCCGAGCAAGCTGCTCAAGGGCAGTGCGGTCACGAAAGAAACAGTGAGAAGCACCTGAGTCCAGTGTGAAGGTGTGCAGTGCCTCAGTAGACGCAGTACCAGAGGGCGCAGACTCACAAGCACCTAGAGCAGCAGCCTCACCAGCACCTGGGGCAGCAGACACGCAAGTACCTGGAGCGGCAGCCTCACCAGCACCTAGGGCAACAGACGCGCTAGCACCTAGAGCGGCAGCCTCACTGGTCCGAATGCCCGGATCGGGCGGAACACGCAGGTACTGGGCACTCTCTCCACTAGTAGACAACACATACATGGCAGTGAGAATAGCATCAAAGTCAAGAGCATAGATATCAATGTTCTTCTTCATCAGATCAGCCCAGCGGGGCAGCTCAGTGGCAGCAGGAAACTGAGTGCGCCAGGCGTCGTCAAGGCGGGAGAAGCAGCGCTGCGTGGTGTGCGCCCTCCCACACGTCTGACCAGTGCGGTCACCAGTGCGGATGACGTACGTGCAGCTAAGGCCACCCCCCCCCCCCCCCCCGTGCTGAGAGTACCACTCACGAAGCTCCTGGGACGACGGAGTCTGCTGTTGGCTCTGGCCACCGCCAGCGCCTCCACGACCTCCACCTCCGCCGCCACCACCGCGACCACCACCGCCCCTGCCGCCACTGCGTCCACTGCCGCCACCACCACCGCCCCAACCCCGGCCACCTCCTCCGCCGCTGCCGCCACCACCCCCACTGCTGCCACTAGCCCCTCCAGCCCCGCCACCACTCCCACCGCCTCCACCGCCCCCACCACCGCCTCCCCCGCCGTCACCTCCGCCTCCCGTGCCCCCTTTGCCCTTGCCGCTGCGGCGCCAACTCGGAGCGGACGCAGTCCCGACCTGCTCAGTACCAACGAGGTCGACAGCAGCAGCAGAGGCGACAGAGGGGAGAAGGGGGGAAGGGGAACACCCCTCGAAGAAAGGGGTGCGGGGGTCGCCACGAGAGGCACCTACAGCGACTATGCTAGTCTCGGGTGCAAGCAGTTCCTTCTCGAGCAGATCAATGGTGAGCTCAGTGGGGCAGCGAGCGAGGAAGTGGTCCCTGACCGCACGAAGAGAGTCTGGGAGACGGGTGACCAGGTGGTAGAGAGTGAGCCACAGCGGGGGGGGGTTCTTGGCAAGGAACTCAGCGGGCATATCGGCACGGAAGCGGGCCTCACTAGTGCGGAGGTGGGTGATAAGGTCAGCGACTGTGGAGAAAGCGGACAGGTCGGGGAACAGGTAGGGGAGCGAGAGACGGCCTAGCGCAGCAGAGGCAGGTGAGGAGTAGCGTGCCACTACAGCAGTGTACAGTGCCTGCGCAGTTTTGTGCTGGCCAAAGTGCTCACGCTCATCGATCGGCAGGGAGTTGCGAATAGCGAAGCGTGTGTGGGCGTCACGAGTCTGCCACTGTGAACGGGCAGTACTGTCAGTAGTAGCAGCAGGGGCAGCAGCATGGCCTAGCGCGTGATCGTACAGTGAAATATCCTCCTTGGCAGTGAGCTGGAGGAATAGGTGCAGGTCATCGAGTTAGGTCTCAAACTTCAGTGGGCGGCCCTCAGCATCAAAAGCTAGTACAGCAGGGCTAGCCATAGTTGCAGCAGCAGCAGTAGTAGAAGTAGCAGTAGCAGTAGTAGGAGGAGCAGTAGCAACTGTAGCAGTAGTAGCAGTAGTAGTAGTTGGTGGGGCACAGTAGGGCGGCGCGGCGCGGTTTGGGCGGCGCGGCTCGGTTCGGGCGGCGCGGTTCGGTTCGGGCGGCGCGGCTCGGTTCGGGCGGCGCGGCTCGGTTCGGACTACGCGGCACGGCGCGACGGTGGGCCTGCACGTGGGTGGCTGTAGCGGGCGGGTCGCAGCTGTGGGTGGGCTGCAGTCGCGCGCGGGCGGCGGCCTACACGGGTGACGCGGCGGCCTACGGGCGGGGCTGCTACGCTCTGGACGGCCAGAAGGGCCAGTCGCCGGGCGGCTAGCTAGCTGCTCGTGGGCGGCGCTGGTCGTGCGGGCGGCTAACGGGCGGCGCGCGCGCAGAAAAGGCCGCGCGCGGGCTGCTAGCGGGCTACGCGCGCTGAAAAAAAAAGGTCGCGCGCGGCACTAGCGAGCTGCGCACGGGCAGCAGGAGAGAGAGAGGCGCACGAGGGCGCACTAGGAGAGAGGCGCTCGAGGGCGCTAATGCATTAAGGTGCTCGAGGGCGCTTCTAGCGGAACGGTGGGCCCTTAGGTAAGCGATCCTAGGTCTAAACCTACGCTCTTAATACCATGTTAGAAAGAAGAAGTGATTGGACTAGGAAGGAATGGGAGTACAAGTACCTAACCCTAGAGTAATGTACCCCCTAAAGGCTAACCCACTGAAGCCTACACAAATACAACATATATAATGTTTGACACATCTCTCAGCAGCCAAGTACGCAGAGGAGCTTAGCAAGCGCTTCAACATTGCGCCTGCACCACTCTCCACCCCTTACCGCACTCCAGGACCCAACCACAAGCCTGACAACAAAGCCTTGTCCCCTGCTGGGCTTCACACATACCAGCAGCAGTTGAGATGCCTGCTCTTTGCATCTGTTACCTGCAGGCCCGACCTCTCCTACATCGCGAGCCAGTTGGCTCAGTACTCTCGCAAACCAACGGCTGAGAATCTGCTAGATCTCCAGCGGGCACTTCAGTTCTTCATTTCCACGCCCAATGTTGGGCTCTGCTACTCCACCATCCCAACCTCGTCCTTCAACCTCATCGGCTACGTGGACGCTGATCACGCCGCTGACCCCGACAATCGACGGTCCAGGACAGGCTTCCTTTTCCGCCTCGAGCCCAGCGGCCCCATCTCCTGGAATTCGCAGAAGCAGGAGCTGGCTGCCCTGTCATCAGCGGAGGCTGAATTCATCGCAGCAACAGCAGCCGTTCGCGAAGGCCTCTACCTTCAGGAACTGCTGCAGGAGGCGAAAATTCCAGCCTCGGCGAACTTTCGCCTGCACTGCGACAATCAGAGCGCGATCAGGATCGCGAACAAGCCGGGATTCGTCAACCGTACCAAACACATCGCGCTGCGGTACTTCTTTGTCAAGGACGAAAATGACAAGGGTAAGGTTGACCTAACCTACTGCCCTACGGGTGACATGGCTGCTGACTTCCTCACGAATAAGCTGTCACGTCAGCAGTACCAGCACTGCTCCGAACTCAGCGGGGTAGTCAAGCGGGTCAAGACCCGCTACGGCCAGGAGTGAAGGGGGGTGTTACGAATAGTGATTATTGAAACACTACTGTGCACTCCTCACCGCAGAAATCGAAGCACGCACTACCGAGAATGAAGGCGAAAGGGCGGAAGTAACACGAAGGGTCGCACGGTTACGAAAGCATCTGGACCGTCGGGCAGACAGCATCAGGCAGCAGCAGTGGCAAGGATTCTGCCCGGACAGTTTCGTAACTGTCTGGAGTCGCACGGTTGGATTTCGATGTAATAAGGGAATGTACCCCTTAGAGTACATGGCTAGCTAGGTCGATTGGTATTCCCTTGTAATCTTATTTATAATGCTGTATTTGCATGTTTTTATTATCTCAAGCATTTTACATTTACTCTGCTATTGAGGTCAAGGGCCCACCACTACACAACTGTGTGCGAACCTTCTTGAGGTGATCCTAGGCACGATCAACTTCTGATCGCAACAGAAATAACGTAGCTGAACGGTATAAGTGTTCACATTTACACATGTGCATTCATCACAACATTGTTACGGTATTACTTGTTCTGCCCATGTCTTCTAAGAACTCGTACGGTACAGTATTGCTGCCAGTATAACAAGTCAAGCACTCACCAGTTCGGTAACCCCTAGGCCGGTATATCCTGTGGGCCGTTCATTTTCTTGCAAATGACACCACACCATCCATCCATCAATCGTCTCTCCTCCTCTTCTCCCCACCCGCTCCGCACCTGTCGTCGTGGTTTGGTTGACTGGTCGGTGGGACGACGCAGACATCCTTCACGTCGCAGGTTTATTGAGAACAGTGGTTGATGGGCATGCTGCTTTCCTCGCCATCCATTGCAGTCTTCCCAAGGCGCTGGGTGTGAGACCAGATGATGTAGTGACGATTTTAGGAGGTGAAATGCTAGCAGCAGCAGCAGCAGCAGGTAACAGGTATCTTCCGCTGTCATAGTTAGTTGCTGTCGCTGTTCTTGCGAAAAAAAAATCGCTATCCGAGGATCTTTATTTATCCAGTCTTGATCGCCTATCACTGCCGTTAATGGGAGTCCCCGGTTACTTCCTCAACGTGTCATAATGGCCAGAGTTAGTCCGAGCAATTTGCACCGCGTTGTTAGAATGCGTGCTCATTTTCGCCTCCCGCTTACACGAATGTGTCATCGGCAAGAGCCGCCTTTTTCGAGCTAAGCCACGAAGCGTTGGACTATATTTAAATCCTTATGAGTCGGAGCGTCTCGTCACGTAGCTGCATTTTTTTTAGCACGTGGGATTTGACGCTTAGAGGATCGCGTCGTCAGGACGCGTAGAAGCCTAGGAGCACAGCACGATCAGTCCGAACGAAACAACATAATTATTGTCAACCCCCCGTCTGACTCGGTCAGTTCCTGTGCCGGAATTAGTCCACTAGGGCATTGGCAGATTGTAAAACTTCTTGCGAACCGGGAAAAGAGACGCTTCACACATTGACCCTCCAGTGGTATTTTAGAGATCCTTACATTCACCCAGGAGCCTCCGTCTGACTCGCGGCTCCCGCCATGGGGGGCTGCATGTCAGTCGAGGTAACGGTCGATAAAAAGGGATCTTCCACGAACCTTCGCAGCTCCGCGTCCTCTACCACGTCAGCCGGAAAGAAGAGCTCCGCCGGCTCAGATGCTCCAAAGAAGAGTTCCGCAGGCTCCGGCGCGAGTTCCGCTCCCATCGTCTCCAATTCGTCAGCCTCAGGTATGCCTTTGGTGTGCCTCAGGTATGCCTTTGGTGTGCCTCAGGTATGCCTTTGGTGTGCCTCAGGTATGCCTTTGGTGTGCCTCAGGTATGGCTGATTCCTGCGGGTGCCATTGTCGCGGGGTACGCGGTTACCGCTATCGCGCGTCTCGCAGATACGCTTGTCGCGGATTCCGCAGTTACCAGTGTCGCAATTTTCACAGTTACAAATGTCGCGGAATTCCCAGGTACCGGTGTCGCGAATCCCCTCAAGTGTATATTCCGTGTGTGCCGGTCGAACGAATCAAGCCAAATTTATCATTCGTGGTGGCCTTGAAATCCTTCTCAAAGACAGCGAGCCTTATGAGGGTTTGAAGCTCCTTCCTGAGCCTTACGAGTGAGCCCCGCCCACTCTATGCCTCGCATGCGCCGTAACCCTCTGAGGTTCTTCCAAACATCACTGGCAATGCTGTTGGAGGGGGTTCGGGTTGCTCGTACACATGCAAAATGAGGGTTTGAACGAGTGCCTATCAGATTTCTCCCTCCAACCCCTCCGTCTGTTTCTAATCCAATGCGTCCACGAGTGCCAGCACATCGTCTCTGTCTCTGCAATCGCGTGCTCCTCACGCATCTTCCACTCTTCCGCAGGGCTTATACCGTTTCCCCTCGGCTTCTCCTCCCGTGTTCCCTGCCGCCCCCCCACAGGAGGCGCCACAACGACCACAGTTTCCTCTCCGCTTTCCCCCCCATCCCCCCTGCCGCCCCCCCTGACGCCCTCCCCACAGGAACCCTCACAACGACCACGTGCACCAGCCCTGCTGCAAGCTCTTGAGTTGCCTGAAAAGCCGTTCCCTCTCTGCTTCTCCTCCCGTGTCCCCTGGCGAGCTGGCTTTTGAGAAATTTAAAACACCGGACCGTTCCCTCTTGGCTTCTCCCCCCGTGTTGCCTGACGCGACGCCCTCCCCACAGGAGGCGCCACCACGACCAACAGCAGCGGGCCTGGCAGCGGCGGCGCGGGCAGCGCGGAGAAGTTCAAGCTAGCAGAGCTGAAGGCGGCGACCAACTCGTTCAGCAAGAAGGGCGTGCTGGGGGAGGGCAGCTCTTGAGTCGACTGTAAAACCGTTCCCTCTTTCCGTCTCTTCCCATATCCCTGCTGCTTCTCCCTCCTCCCCTGGCGCTTTTCCCCCCTACAGGTGGCGCCACAACAACGAATAGCAGCGGGCCTGGCGGCGGCGGCGCGGGCAGCGCGAAGAAGTTCAAACTGGCAGAGCTGAAGGCGGCGACCAACTCGTTCAGCAAGAAGGGCGTGCTGGGGGAGGGCAGCTTCGGGGAGGTGTACCGGGGCACGCTGACGGACAAGGTGACGGGCGAGGTGACCAAGGTGGCTGTGAAGATGCTCAACGCGGAGAGCTCCCAGGGCATGGACGAGTGGCTGGTGAGTGGCTGGGCGAGTGGCTGGTGAGTGCCGTGGTTGAACGACTGAGTGAGTGGGTATTTGAACAGTCACGGGTCAAGAGCATCTGTGCAAGAGGGGTTCAAGGAGCCTCTGGTTCACAAAACGACAGCTAACAGCTCAAATGATCCTCGTCCCTCGTCCACCCCCTCCTCTCTACCAACTGCCGTCCCCCCCCCCTCCTGTCACAACCTCCCCTTCCAGGCGGAAGTGCTGCTCTTGCCGAGCCTGAGCCACCCGAACCTGGTGCGCCTGGTGGGGTACTGTGCAGAGAAGGGGGAGGCGCTTCTGGTGTACGAGCTCTGTGAGAACGGCAGCCTGGACGACAAACTCTTCCCCTGTGAGCCTCTCTTCCCCTGTGAGCCTCTCTTCCCCTGTGAGCCGCTCTTCCCCTGTGAGTCGCTCTTCCCCTGTGAGCCTCTCTTCCCCTGTGAGCCCCTCTTCCCCTGTGAGCCTCTCTTCCTCTGTGAGCCCCTCTTCCCCTGTGAGCCCCTCTTCCCCTGTGAGCCCCTCTTCCCCTGTGAGCCCCTCTTCCCCTGTGAGCCCCTCTGTCCGTCTCCTCGAGCGCTCATCCCTATATCACTGTTTCTCTAAATCTCGCCCGCGTCTTGCTCTCCCCTCATCCTGCGTCTCCCCTCAATCGTTCCCACCCTCTGACACCTCAATTCCTCCCCCCAACCCCTCAACCCCTCACCCCATCACCACCTCACCGCTTCCCCCCTCAACCCCTCATCTCCTCATCCCCTCCTCCCAGCGCGCATGGAGGAGACGTTTGACTGGAATTCGCGCCTGCGACTCTCCGCTCATCGTGTGCCCCCCCTCCTCTCATTCTCCCGCCCTCTCACACTTCACCCCGTTCCTCCGTCCCTACCCACACATCTCCCGCCCAGCGCGCACGGAAGTGGTGTTTGACTGGAACTCGAGGTTACGGGTGGTGCAGGGCACAGCGGGCGCGCTGGTGCATCTTCACGAGCACAACGTCATTCACCGCGACCTCAAGCCTTCGAATATCCTGCTGGGGGAGGTGAGGGGCGACGTAGGGGTTTTGAGGGGGGAGGGGGGAGTGTGTGTGTGCGTGTGCCTGCAGCTGGTGCATCTGCACGAGCACAACGTGATTCACTGCGACCTCAAACCATCAAACATCCTGCTGGGGGAGGTGAGGCGCGAGGGGCAGTGAGGGTGAGAGGTAAGGGAAGAGATGGGAGGTGGGAGGGCGTGTTGTTGCGGCATGCTCATTGCCCTTCACAATGCTGCTATTTCACATGCATGAATTGCCCACATTCCACACCCTTGGTAGTGTACACACACTGCTGCACTGCACACACACAGTTCTTCGCACCCCTCATCTTTCCCACCTGACGCCTGCTGGCGTTGCTGTGCGTGGGGCATGGGGGCATGGGGGCATGGGGCATGGGGCATGGGGCATGGGGTATGGGACATGGGGCATGGGGGCATGGGGCATGGGGCATGGGGTATGGGACATGGGGCATGTGTGCATGGGGCATGGGGGCATGGGCCATGGGGCATGGGTCACGGGGCATGGGTCACGGGGCATGGGGGTATGGGGCATGGGGGTATGGGGCATGGGGGTATGGGGCATGGGGGAGATGGGGCATGCTGGCACTGCAGGCCATGGAGGCGAAGCTGACGGACTTTGGGATGGCGAAGCAGGCAGCGGAGGGAGTGAGCCATGTGAGCACGCGGGTCATGGGCACGCTGGGCTACCTCGACCCCGCCTACATGGAAACAGGTGCGTCTTTTGAGGTGACGTTTGAGGCGCCTCATAACTTATGATGCGACTTTTGAGGTGCCTCAAAGGCAGCGGAGGGAGTGAGCCATGTGAGCACACGAGTCATGGGCACGCTGGGCTACCTCGACCCCGCCTACATGGAGACTGGTACGTCCCTGTTGCTGCCCACGTGGGGTGCTGCTTTCCACATGGAATGCCGCTGCTCTTGCTGGGTACATACAGGCCACGCTCCAGCTTCCAGTTTCCCTTTCGTAGAACAACACACACTGCTTTCATCTGGCAGCTCCAGCTTCCAGTTTCCCAGGCTGTGTACGTGAGGCGAGCGACCTACTCTCATCTGGAATCATTCTGCAGCGAATTCTCACAGGAAAAGACGCCTATGGTGCTCCCTGCTTGATGTTTCCTCGCCGCCTTCCCTCCTCCCCGCTCCCCTTCCTCCCCCTCACCCCCGCATCTGCCAGGCTGTCTACGGGAAAAGAGCGACGTGTTTTCGTTTGGAATCATCCTGCTGCAGGTGCTGACAGGGAAGGACGCAGTGGACGAGCGGAACATCAAGCTGGCAACAGCCATGCACAAGCACCTGCACCCCAACGTGGTCGACCCTGACAAGTGGATGGACCCAAAGTTGCAGGGCAAGTACCCGAGGAAAGGTGCGCTCATGATGGCAGCGATCGCCAAGCAGTGCATCGCTGATAATGCCGAGGACCGACCGGAGATGAGCGACGTGGAGGAGTTTCTGAATGACATCCAGATGATGTAGCAGCAGAGGGGATGGATGGGTGGGTGGCGTTCCGACTTCCAGTGTTTTGGGAATGTGGTGGTTTTTGCAGCATCTGTGTGCTGTAAAGGTTTCTGGGGGAATGGTTGTGGCTGGCTGGATGGTTCGTGTGGTTCTGCTGCTGTGTTGAGAGGCCAGGCTTCTCAGAGGCTAAAGTCTCACCTGCGTCTGCACGACAAGTACTTGAGGCTAAAGCTTCACCTGCGTCGCCAAGCAGTGCGTTGCTGAGCAAATGAGCGACGTGGCACCGTTTCTGCATGTTATTAAGCACAGTGACGTCAGTGGGTAGCTGGCATTCCCACTATAAGGCTGCATGTTTCTGGTGGCTTCTGCAGCAGTTGTGGCGTGCACACCTCTCAGAGAATCATTCGGCTGGCTCGACTGTTCTCGGCGGTCTATGACAGGCGAGGCTCCTCAATAAGCATAGAAAATCGATGGCTCGAAGGGATATACATGGCTTGTATTTCGAGCATGCTTGGACTAATTATTACGGGATTACTACCATGTAGAATAGCTCGGCACCATAATGTCAGGCTGGCTGAAGGTGAGACATTTCCTGATATTGGTTTTTGTCATAAGCTTTAATGCTAGTGGCTAGCTTTAGCTTTAGTTTCTGTTATTCGCCGCTGAGTTTCTAGTAGCATGCCCAGTCAATAACGAGGTAATGAAACAATCCTGCTCTCCTCTTCAGCTCGGAACTCCCAAGGGTTGCCTCATTTCCAAGTTCCAACTCCTGCCTGCATTTCCGTCAACAATGCCAGTCAATCAGGTAGCCACAGGAATGTGTGAGTACAAGCATCGAGAACGCGTGCTTGTAAGCATCGAGAACGCGTGCTTGTAAGCATCGAGAATACGTGCTTGTAAGCAACGAGAAAGTGTGACTATAAGCAACGAGGACGCGAGAATATGAGTAACGGGAATGCAAGCAACACGAGTGCGTGATTAGAATTAGCGGGAATGCGTGATTGAGTGGTTCCTCTTGCGACCTCTCCACGATGCCCACGCGGCTTCTGTACACGTTACTTTGGCTCCTCGTCCTATGCAACTTATTCAATGTCGGGTTACCAGCATCTCGCGAGAACGAGACTTCGCGCGAGAGCGTCGCGACTGCGGATGAGATCGTTGCAGGGAGAGTGGACGAAATGGAATCCGAGTTGGAAGAGGCGTTGGCTGGAAGGAGGGAAGGGGATGCAGCAGCAAAAAAAGTTTCGAGCATGACACCAGTAGACAACACGAGCCTCACGGTCGGCGACAAGCACCGCTCTCCACCGCTTTCTGTTTCAGTGGTCCTGCAGTCTCTCTCAACCGCCTCCCCTGCAGCAGCCAATGCCTTGCTAAGAGCAGACTCGTTACCAGCACAAGCAGCAGCACGGGATAGCTCGGTTGTTGTAGCTGCTCCCTCTGCACCTTCTCCTTCACACAGCAGCGCATCAGAAACGGGGAGGACAGTTGATGTGGACTGGGGGAGGGTGAACTGGGGGAGGGCCATTACCCTGAAGGAGAGGGAGGCGGAGGAGCGAGCCAAAGTGGGTGCAAAGCGGTGCTATGGGATGCAGAGGGCGTTCCGCATGGGGTTTGAGAGGGGCAGCATGGCGTGGGAACCGCAGGCTGATCGTTACGTGCTCATGGACTGCCATCGCAACCAGGTGCGTGTGGTAACCAGGCGGGATGTCAGGAGTAACTTAACCTTTCGAACACCCTAAGCTACACACTCCAATAACCAACCAACGGGCTGATCGCTATGTGCTCACGGACTGACATCGCAACCAGGTGGGTGTGATAACCAGGTGGGTGTGGTAACCAGGTGCGTGTGGTAACCAGGTGCGTGTGGTGTGGTAACCAGGTGGGTGTGGTAACCAGGTGCGTGTGGTAACCAGGTGCGTGTGGTAACTAGGTGCGTGTGGTAACCAGGTGCGTGTGGTAACCAGGTGGGCGTGGTAACCAGGTAGGCATGGTAACCAGGTGCGCTGGTAACCAGGTGCGTGTGGTAACCAGGTGGATGTGGTAACCACGTGGGCGTGGTAACCAGGTGCACGTGGTAACCAGGCAATTGTGATTACCAGGCGGGATGTCAGGGAGTATCTCAGCCTTTCAAACACCCTAAGCAACACATTTCGGTCAACTAACAACGTGCTGATTGCCAGGGTGCAAAAAATCGCAGAATTTTTCCTTTTTTGCCAAAATTCTCCCTGTCATTTTTTTCAATAATTTCGGTCCGCAATAATAGTTGTATCTTGGTGGAAAGTTTTGCCCGAAATATTCAAAAAATAAAAATCGTATGTACCTGGCATTTCGCTGCTGGATCTAGGCGGATCTGGCATTTTGCCGCTAGATCTAGGCGGATCTGGCATTTCGGTGCCAGGAAAATTTAGGCAGTTTTTTTGTTTGTTTGTTTGTTTGTGTGTGTGTGTTTTTTTTTTTTTTTTTTTTAGGTCTACTACAATTTCGCCGAAAGATTCAACGGCCACAAATTTCCGGTGCGAAAATTTCTCTAAGCGCAATTTTCCACCCTGCTGATCGCTACGTGCTCATCAACCCACCGCAACCAGGTGGGTCTGGTAACTGGGTGTGGTAACCAGTTGGGGTGTGCTTCCAAAGTTCATGGCATATTTCAGTCCATGTAAGTGTGTCTGGGGCAGGTGTGGCATGCTAAATGCCATATGTTATGTCTGCTCTCTCACCCCCCATGGCTCCTATCCATCGTTCCTCATGAATGCATATGTGCATGTGTCCATGTGTGCATGTGTCCATGTATGCATGTGTCCATGTGTGCATGTGATGTGTGCATGTGTCCATGTGTCCATCCATGTGCTCCTCTCTGCTTGCTCCACACCCCACTCCCCAGATGAGCAACCGCATTCGCTGCATCAAGAACCACCTGCTGGTAGCAGGAGTGTTCAATCGCACCCTCGTGGTGCCCCTGCGAGCGAATGAGGTCACCCGTCACTACGACCGCCGCACCTTCTTCCACCTCCCGGTGCGCTGCTCTCTGATTGCTGCTTGCTGCTCTCTGCTTGCTGCTTGCTTCTCTCTGCTCTCTGCTGGTGTCGGGAATGTTCAACTGCACCCTCATGGTGCCCCTGCGAGCAGACGAGGTCACCCGCCACTACGACCGCCGCACGTTCTTCCACCTCCCGGTGCGCTGCTCACTGCTTGCTGCTCGCTGCTTGCTGCTCGCTTCCCTCTTCTCTCTTCTCTCTGCCCGCGTCTCTCTGCTTGTTGTTTGCTTCTTCTGGCCTACCAGCAGGCGTTAGTTTAGCGTTTCATCTCTGCACCGTGCTCCTATCCCGCCTCACCTGGCTCGCTTTCTCCTCTGCTTTGGCAATCCTCTGTGACCCCACACTGCCCCAACCAGCACACGCGGCTGTGCTACAGGCCAAGCTCGGCCATCTCCTTGGATGACCTGCTCGCTCTGCCTGTGTCGTTTGCTCCTGCGGCCTGGTCCTATCTCACCTCACCTGCCTTCCTTGTTTCTTCCTGCAATCCTCTGTGACCCCACCCCACACTGACTGCCCCCACCAGCACACGCGGCTGTGCTACGGGCCAAGCTCGGCCATCTCCCTTGACGACCTGCTCGCTCTGCCTGCTGCGACAGCCCCTGCAGCCGGGTCGGAACCCGCACCAGCAGGTTCGGAAACAGGAGCAACAGCAGAAGCCCTGAGTGCCACAGTGCAAGTGGACCAGGTGCTGTGTCTGCAGAAGCAGTGCTACAACCAGTCTTCTGCTTCCCGCGATGACCTCCCCTCCCTCTCCGGCATCACCTACCCTCCGAACCTCACGCTCACGATCGGCAACGGCCCTGAGCCTCTGGAGATCCCGAAGCTCCTGGCACTGCAATCTTTGATTCAGCCAACCGCCAGGGTTATTCTGGTTGGGGATCTGGGATCCGTGCATCTCACGTTTCCAGGGAAGAATTACCTGGACGTTCCTTTTAGGCAGTCTCCTGAATGCCCTAATGCTCTGGCTGTGGCTCCGCACCCTGCTATCCTGGAAGCTGCTAGGGAGTTTGTTCGCAGTGTGGTGCTGCTGGGCGCCAGGAGGAAGTGGGAGGCTGCTGATGCTGCTCTGGAAACGGAAGGAGGTAGAGTTGCTAACCAAGAGCAGCAGCAGCAGAGGAAGCTGCAGCAGGAGGAAGAGGGGAGGCAGGGAGGGAAGGAGCAGGAGGGAAGGCGTGCAGTTGGTCGGTACGTGGGGGTGCATTGGAGGCGAACGGACCTGATGCAGCACAGCAACCCCAATGCACGGCTCAGTGTGGAGCATGCGGGTGCATGTCTGGTGAAGGCCATGGGCATGGCTGGGAACATCTCCACCATGTTCCTCGCCTCCGATACTGACGACCGCGAGGTGAGGGGGATGACAAGGGGATTGCTAATTGGTGCGCTGTGCTGCTTGTACACTGTGTAACACTTTCAGTGAACCTTGTTTTCTCACTCGTGATGCCCTTCTCCACAGGTGGAGGCACTGGAGAAGTTTATGAAAGAAAGGATTTCGGGCTTTAAGTTGATTCAAAGACCCAAGGATTTTGAAGATGAAGCATGGGCAGCAGTGCTCAAGCCTTACAGATTCCAAGATGATGTGTCGCTGACAGCGACTCTAGACAAGGCTATTTGTGCCATGGCAGATGTGTTTCAAGGAACCGCCGCATCTTCGTTCTCACTAGATATTAGAAGGTTGAGGACTGGGCTTCGCTTGACAACGTGTTCTGATACGGATATATGCACTAAAACATGATTCTTCTTTGTTATCTATTCATGACTGAAAAGAGTGGCTAATACATTTTGTTTTGCTTCGTCTGAGCTAGGCAACAAGGTACAGTAAGTTGCTACACCATCTCCCACGACGTCATCACACCTCGGGATTCCGACGAGCTGACTCCCTCCCCGCACTTTCTTTCTGACACCAAAATCCTCAAATTCCTGTCAATTCAGAAAGTAGTTTCGTTCTGTTCTTGGGTCAAACAGGCTGTGAGCATGAACGGCCTTGCATCAACCTGCGTCGCCGCCCAACGGTTATCCCATCTACCGTCAGAAATGGCGGGAAAATGCAGTTTTCCGCCTCTCCTGAGTTCAACGGGCTTGGAGTCTCAAAGGCAACAGCTGCTTCCTCCGCGTGCGCACTGGCGGGAGTTTTGCGGCCCCAAGCGGGGAACCGCTAGGAGGCTGCGCGCGGGCCCGGATAGCGCAGGCGCGCGGATTTTGCGCGTGTCCATTCCCCGTGCGTCGGGGGGAGAGCAGCGGGATGGCGCGCGGATGAACCGGGACGTGTGGACGCGAGAGGATAGCGCAAGCGGGAGGGGGAGAACAGGGGGAAGGGGAAACGATGGGGGAAGTCGAGGGGGAGCGGAAAGACGGGAACGAGGCCGGTATTCAGAAGAATCTGTGTCCGGGAGAAGAGGGTTTAGGGGGGATGGCGCAGGACGGGGAGGTGCGCGCGTGGAGAGGAGGGGGGAATGGAGGCGGAACGGGGGAGTGGAACGACCGGGGGAGCCGGAGGAAGGGCGCGGGGTGAAGGACACGGGTGGGTTGGTAGGGGAGGCGGGGGAGGGGGAGCAGCAGGGGAAGGAGGAGGAGCAGGAGGTGATTCGAGAGGAAATCTCACCGCACAGAGCAGGTGCGAGGTGTTGGTTGGACGGTGAGCATTGACTTTCTCGGTCAACACAAAGATTGAGGGTTGGAGGTTGCAGGTTGGGGTTTGTGGGAAGGGGCTTCGGGTCGGGGGTTTTGCAGCTGTCATGGCCACAATGCCTCATTGCCTCACAATGCCTCATTGCCTCACAATGCCTCATTGCCTCACAATGCCTCATTGCCTGAAAATGTCTCATTGCCTGAAAATGCCTCATTGCCTGAAAATGCCTCATTGCCTGAAAATGTCTCATTGCCTGAAAATGCCTCATTGCCTGAAAATGCCTCATTGCCTGAAAATGTCTCATTGCCTGACAATGCTTAATTTTTAGCTGTTGTTGCTGGAGGGTGGGGATTATGAGGACATTCGGTTGGACGACGCAGCACCAGGGAAGGAGGCTAATGCAATCCCTTCCACCCCCGCTCCGCACCCCTCTCCCACCCTCCTCTCCATTCCCAGCTGCTGTCGTCCGTCTGCTACGAGTGGAGCAAGGAGGAGCCTATGCCGTCATTCTCTCATGCGCGGCAGCAGGGGAGGGGTTGATTGATTTATTCCCCCCTCCTTCCCTTCCCCTCTCTCCCCTCTGCCACCACTGCCACTGCCACTCCCAGCGGCTGTCGTCCGTGTGCTACGAGTGGAGCAAGGGGGCGCCTATGCCGACATCCTCTCAGGGGCAGCAGCAGGGGAGGGGAGGGGCATAATTCAAATCTTTCCTGCTGTCCCTCTCCCCCCGATCGCTGCCCCCACTGCAATCCCCAGCTGCTGTCGTCCGGCTCCTACGAGTGGAGCAAGGAGGAGCCTATGCCGACATTCTCTCAGGGGCAGCAGCAGGGGAGGGAGCAGGGGGGTGGGAGCTGGAGATGCAGTATGTACGGCGGACGCTGGGCTTTGCCGTTTTGCCTTTGGAGGGGCGGGGAAGGCGGCATGTGACTGAGCTCGTGGCAGGTGTCACCCGGTGGAGGCGCTATCTGGATTTTCTACTCTCAGAGTTTTTTTCGGGCAGCCCGAGCGAGCTGGATAGGATGGAGCCGCTGCTGAAGCAGGTTGGTAGCCTGTGCTGTGCTTTACATTGCCGTCACCTGCGTGTGGTGTGCTTAAGGCAGTCAGTTTATCCTGCCTCGAGAGCCATGTGCTGTGGTCTATTATGCTGAGAGGGACCTTCCTTCTTGAATTGGGGGATGCTGCGATAGAGGCGACAAGAAGTGTACTATTACCAAATCATTGTTCCTTCCTCCTTCCCCTCTCCCCTGCATCTCCTGTTCTCCTCGTTTGTAGATTCTCCGTTTGGGGATGTTTGAGCTTGCAAAGATGGACACACCCCCACATGCGGCAGTCAACGAGGTGAGTGCAGGTGTGCAAAAGAGTCAGTGATCACTCTAATCCACACATGTACACTCATCATTCACCAATGATTCACTCTAATTCTTTGCAGGCAGTCAAGCTCGCTCGGGCAGCCTTACGGCCAGGAGCCGCCTCATTGGCTAATGCTATTTTGCGGGCAGCTGTTCGGGCACAGGTGCGTCACAAAACACAAAGGTTGGGCTGCGAGAATACGTGAGCGAATGTAAGTTGTGCGGGGTGCCGGGGCGAAAAGGAAGAAGGGGGAAGGGGGTGGCATTCTGCAGTAGAAGGGGGAAGGGGGTGATGGCAGCTCGCCCCGCTTTCATGGCATGATTTTGGGGCTGAGGAGGTGCTTGGGGTGCCTCAAACCCACTGGGCTCGATAATTGCACAACCCAGCTGTAGCCGGGATGCGCTAATTGTGCGGATGGCCTTGTTCAATGACATATCTTCCTGCTCCTCCTGCCTCCTCCCCCCCTCCCCGTTCCCCCCGGCACGGCACCAGGAGCAAGGGCCACTGCCAGCCCCATCGCTGCATGATGCGATGACAGACCGGGACAAGGCGCGCGCCCTGACTTTTGAGTTGACTGAAAAGCCTCCCCCCCACCCCCCCTCTCGCCTGTACCACACCAGGAGCAAGGGCCACTGCCAGCCCCATCGCTGCACGACGCAATGACAGACCGAGACAAGGCGCGCGCGCTCGCTACCCTGCACTCTCACCCCGTGGTATGTGTGTGTCTGTGTGGTTATACACATGCATGCACGGGATGCACGCATGCACACAAGGCACGCTCCCTCGCCACCCTGCACTTTCACCTCCTTCTCTCCCACTCCCCTTCCCCGCTGCAGTGGATGGTGCGGCGGTGGGCCGACAGGCTGGGGTGGCGCGAGGCAGAGCGGCTCATGGAAAGCAACAACGCTCGCCCCGTCTTCTCCCTCAGGTGAGACTACTTCTGTGGTGCCCCTATAGAACGTCTTGCTTTAGAGGCGCCTCAAAAGCCGACAGACTTTTGAGTCGACTCAAAACGAGATGACTTTTGAGTCGACTCAAAAGCTACTTCTGTGGTGCCTCTATAGAACGTCTTGCTTTAGAGGCGCCTCAAAAGCCGACAGGCTGGGGTGACGAGAGCCAGAGCGGCTGATGGAGAGCAACCCCTCAACGCCCGCCCTGTCTTCTCCCTCAGGTGCCCAGCCTCTAAGCTTTGTAGACTTCCGTTCCAAAGCTATGCTCCCACTCGTTTTGCAGGCTTCTAAACCATGACACTTGTGATTTTTTTTTCCCCCTCTCTCACTCAGCTCCCTCCCCCTCCCGTTCTAATTTTCCTCTCTGCCCCTTCTACCAGCATATTAATCCCACCCCGTCCCCCCCTTCTCTCCCAACACTGCCATGGCCATGCATGAGGGCCAACAGTGCAAGAAGTCATCAGACAGAGCACCAGAGTGCTGCAGTTTCCAGAAGTCCATGGTCCATTACCACCATGACCATGCGTCAGGGCCAACGCTGCCAGAGGTCATTGGACAACAGCACCTAGGACTGCAGCGCCTAGGACCTAGTCTATGCAAGTTGCTCTCTCTCCCCCTCTCCCCCTCTCCCCCTCTCCCCCTCTCCCCCTCTCCCCCTCTCCCCCTCTCCCCCTCTCCCCCTCTCCCCCTCTCCCCCTCTCCCCCTCTCCCCCTCTCCCCCTCTCCCCCTCTCCCCCATCACCACCACGACCATGCATCAGGGCCAACACTGCCAAAGGGGTATCGCGATCCGATCTGCACTCCTTGCTGCTGGCGCTCCCTGAGGTAAACTGCTTCACCTGATGCCTTCTCCGTGCCAGCTCATTCCGTCTCGTGCCACCTCATGTCATCACTATGCCAGCTCGTGCCACCTCATGCCACAACCATGCCAGCTCGTGCCAGCTCATGCATGCTCTTGCGAGTGCTTTCATGTGTCTACATGTGTGTGTGTTCACCTGCCCGCCTCTCTCACCAACCAACCACAGGTGGAGATGGAGGATTCATCATACCTGGACGATCTCGTCCGCGTGCGTGCGGGCATGCAGCATGTTCTTACAGCAGGGCTCATAGGGTCTGTCTGTGTCCATGTGCGTCTACGTGTGTGTGTGTGTGTGTGTGTGTGTGTGTGTGTGTGTGTGTGTGTGTGTGTGTGTGTGTGTGTGTGTGTGTGTCTGTGTCTGTGTGTGTTTTCGTACCACTCTCAACAACCAACCACAGGTGGAGGTGGAGGATTCACCGTACCTGGACGATTTCATCCGTGTGAAAGCGGGCATGCAGCATGTGCTCACAGCGGGGCTCATAGAGGACGGCTCGTGCAACGTGCAGGATGAGAGTGCAGGTGGGGTGCAGGTAACCAGGTAACCAAGTAACCAGGTGGGGATGACGGGTGGGGGAGTGCAGGTGGGGAAATTATGGTAATTAGGTAATGCAGCATGTGTGTTCACAGCAGGGCTTATAGAAGATGGGTCGTGCAACGTGCAGGATGAGAGTGCAGGTGGGAGTGTGATGGGTGCATGTAACCATGTAACCAGGAGAAAGTGCAGCATGTGCTCACTATAGCGCCCATAGAGGATGAGAGTGCAGCACAGGATGAAAGTGCAGGTGGGGGAGTGGTGGTGGACCGTGGAGGGGTGCTGGTGCCGAAACCAGGAGAGGCGGTGCTGGACTGCTGGTACCGCCTCTCCTGGTTGTGGCACCGCCTCTCCAACTTCCAAGACGTCTCAACCCCCCACCCTCCCCTCCCCTGTCTCGCCCTCTCCGCTACCCCCTGTGACTACAGGGTTGGTGGTGCGAGTGTTGGATCCCCAGCCAGGGGAGACGGTGGTGGACTGCTGTGCTGCGCCGGGGGGCAAGGCTATGTATGCCGCTGGGCTCATGCAGGGGACAGGTGGGTCATGGAAGCAAGTGTGCGATCATGGGTGTGTGCATGCTTGCTACACGTCATTGCCATAACTCACCACCACTGGTACATCGCATTTCATCTCATCTTGTCACATAGCGTTATATCTCACCTCATCCCTCTCTCACCTCTCACGTCTCCCGTCTCCCCTTTCCCCTCCCCTCTCTCGATCCCTCCCCTCTCTCGATCTCTCCCCTCTCACCGGCAGGGCGGCTGGTGGCAGTGGATGTGAACGAGGGGCGAGTGCGCATGGTGGCGCAGGCAGCACAGCGGCAAGGGCTGCAAAGCACAGTGGAGTGTGTCGTTGCTGACCTACGGTCCTATGCGGTGAGCCACACACCTGTGCTGGGTTGTGTACGATGTAGAGGTGTGCTGTGCGGTGCAGTGTGTCGTTGCTGACCTACGGTCGTACGCGGTGAGCCCCATGTATCCACTGCACTGCCTTGTTCTGTAACGCTGTGTAACGCATGGATACCATGGGCAGAATCCATTTCCTCTATTCTCCCTTTCCCGTGTGTAGTGAGTCGATTTTTGAGTCGATTTTTGAGTCGACTCAAAAATGGATACCATGGGCAGAATCCATTTCCTCTATTCTCCCTTTCCCGTCCCCCAACCCCCCGCACCCCCCTTCCCCACCAAGGCCCAGGCCCCCATCCAAGCGGCATGACCGCTGCATGTGGCAGCAGACAGAGTGCTACTGTATGCACCTTTTGTAATTATCGAATGTGACTATAACAACGTCCTCACCTCCATTTCCGTCCCGGCACCCGCCTTCCCCACCCTACCCACCCACCCCACGCAACCCCCCCAAACAGGCGGCATGCCCCCTGCGTGGGGCGGCAGATCGAGTGCTGCTGGATGCCCCCTTGAGAGCTCTCATAAGTGATTCATTCAAACTTCTTCCTTCATCCCCTTCCGTTCCTCCGGTACCTCCCCACCCCACCCCACCCCACCCAACCGTTTCATCCAGGTGTCATCCCCCCTGCGTGGGGCGGCAGACCGAGTGCTGCTGGATGCCCCCTGCTCCGGCCTTGGAGTGCTGGCCAAGGTGGGCATGGGGAGAGGTGACTGTAAGCAGTGGTGATTGTATGAGGAGGAGAGCGAGGGGATATGTGATTTTAAGGAGTGCTGCTGGATGCGCCATGCTCTGGCCTTGGGGTGCTGGCCAAGGTGGGTGGGCCGAGATGAGTCGCGGCGAGGTGAATGGGGGGAGAGAGAGGTGCTCGTAATGTAAGGTGAGTGTAAGCTGAGCTGATAGCTGGTAGATGTTAACAATGTGACTGAAGCAGAAGGCAGAAGTGGTGCACACAGCACAGGCCACCAGGACTGAGCACACGACACATGCTGACAGTTTCTACCCCACACACGGTAACAGATTCTACCTTCACCTCTCACACTGCTGGCCTTATCTCGTGCCCCGTTACCATCAGCCATCCCCCCCCCCACCCCCTTCCCCCCCCTCACAGAGGGCGGATCTGAGGTGGAGGCGGACAGTGGAGGGGGAGGCGCAGCTCACAGCCCTACAGGACGACCTGCTGGATGCTGCTGCCAGGTGGGGTGCTGACGTGGATGCTGCTGCCATGTGGGGTGCTGACGTGGATGCTGCTGCCAGGTGGGGTGCTGACGTGGATGCTGCTGCCAGGTGGGGTGCTGACGTGGATGCTGCTGCCAGGTGGGGTGCTGACATGGATGCTGCTGCTGTTGCTATGTAGGATGCGCATGTCACAGAGGGAGGCGACACTAACGTGACGTGACTTCCCCCGCTCTCCCCATCCTCCCTCTCCGTGTCCCTCCAACTTTCTCTTTTTCTACACACAACAACCCCCTCCCCTCCATTCTCCCCCTCCCCCTCCCCCTTCCTTCGACCGCCACCTTGTTGACCAGTTTGGTGCGGCCGGGGGGGCTGTTGGTGTATTCCACATGCTCCATAGAGCCATCGGAGAACGAGGACAGGATCACCACCTTCCTGCAATCACACCATGTATGACTCTTGCTCATCCCCGCTCTCCGGTATCATTCTGTGTGGGATCTAAACTTTTCCAAGTGTTGTTGCTGGTTTGATTCTTTTTTCCTACATACTCGTCGCCAGTGCGTCATGCTGAGTAGTAGCAAGCATGTGGCATGCTGAGGTGTCTTACTGAGTCATGTCTGTCGTTTCATTCAGTTGAATGTTAAATCGTCTCATTTTTTGTGCTCATGCGGGGTAGCCAAATCTTTCTTCCATGCCTGCAGGAGTTTGTTTTGGAGTCACTAGATGCGTCAGTATTGCCCGAATCGATGATCTCACGCCTTCGTTGCTTTGCATCACTACCGCACCGCCACGCAATCGACGGGGCATTTGCTGCTCGTTTACGAAGGCGGGAGTTGTGATATTAGTGTTTCCTTGGTATTGTCCTTGGGTTATATTTGTCAGATGTTGAGAGGAAGCCATAGAGAGTACAAAACGGAAGAATGCTGGTCATATATTAACATACATTCGCATGTGCTGTACTGAACTGCAATAACGAGCTACGGAGGTTTGTGAGGACGGGGTACCGTACCCCCAGGGCAGTGGCTATGGTGTTGCTAAACTGCAAACTGGGCACCCCGAAACTTGCAGCTTTCCGCTGTCCACTTTTCTTGTCGGGAGGGAGTCCCTTTTGCAAACGCCTTTTGGCCGTAGCGTTGACAATTTTCGAAAGCCCCGGGCAACAATGGGACGGATAAGGGCATGTCCGAAGTGACATGTCGATGGATGTCGACGGATGTCGACGGATGTCTGGGTAGGTAGGTGAGAATTTTCAGGCCGGCGTTGTGTCCGAAGTGATTCGACATCCATCCGACATCCATCCGACATCCATCCGACATCCAGCCCTGCGTAATCATTACAGTCAAGGGTGCCGCCAACAGTGATATCGGGCTGGTCAACGAGGAAGTCAACGAGCCCAATTTTTGATAGCAAAATTTGAGGGGGAAACCTGGCGAAAGTAACAGTGGGTAAACGACAGCCCTTGTGACTTGCACGGGGTGACGAAAAGTTCGCGAAATTCGTTAGATTCAAAATTGAACCTTCAATATTCTCTCTGGTCTGCCCTTGCTGGCGCCAACAGTGCCGGACGGCATTGTTTCGGGCAGTTATGTCGCCGGCAGTGTGTCCGAAGTGCCTCGACATCCATCCGACATCCATCCGTCATCCCCCGTCATCCGCCACAGACATCCGTCCGATGACGGATGAATGACGGATGGATGTCGAAGGGCACTTCGGAATGAGCATTCCATCCCCTGCTGTCGCTGGAACGCGTTTCGCCTACTTTCCCCTCGAGTTTTTTGCCAAGTTACCCTCAACCACCTTGGGTACACCGGGCGCTCGAGTGCGCATCGCCAGGAAGGGACTGGGTGTAGATCGAAGACTTGTCTCGCCAGCAGCCTCGCGCTGACCACAGGACACACATGCCACATCAGAACGCGACGCATTGACTAATCACTTGTCGCCTTCCCTCGCGCGGAGAAACCGAGGCCGGGCTATCTCATCCGCCAATCCTGCACCGCGCGGGTCATCTTTCGTACCGCGCGCAACCTTGGGATTTCGAGGGACTGTTCATCGGGGTTTCCGCATTCTTTGGGACTTGCCGGGGTTCCTCCTCTCTCTTCTGCCCCACAGCCAGCGTTACCTTCCACTCCACCACGTCACTCCTGTGCCTCGGCGAGGTAGGCGAGCTACCTGGACCCGAGACGTCAAGACGGACTGTGTAGGGAAGCGCATCCCGCGCGTGGTTTTCCTGTCTAGTGTCGTTCGTTGACACCAGAGCTTGAGTTGAGCGTGGTTTTCTTCACTCTCCGAAATTGTTAGGCACTATTCCTGATTACGAGACCTAAGTGTCGGGCTACTTCTAGTCGCATTTCTCTGGTCCGGTTTTATTTCTTCAAAGCTTAGTATTTCTTTTCTGGCAATGGACGCGTCGTCGCAGTTTTTCCGTCAGGCAATTGAGCAACGCTCGTCGCCTCCCTCGCTGCCTGACTGCAAGGCATGTAGATGATACGAGCCGCCAATCGCAGCAGCATCAGTCTTCACAGCAACAATCCTAGCCCTTAAATAGAGCGCTTTGGGAGGTAATTAGTAGCATTTTGATACGGAAAATAACAATGCTGCCACGTCTCTAAGGTCCCGTACCCCTAGTCCGTAAATCACTACCTCGAAATCTACTTACGTTAATTTAAACACTTAGACTGATCGTGAAGCTTCATTATTTTGTCGTTTTGCTGGGAAGCTTGGCTGAGGAAGGATAACATCCTGGCATCTGCTGTAGCTGGCAATGTCGTGCCAGGGATTGGCCATGCTTGATCCTCCTAGAGACAGGCAGGGCTTTCCCGAAGCTGCAGGACGCGGGGATTTTGTAGGTTCGGGACAAAGCGGAGGAGGTTCGGCGAGAGGAGGAGCAGGTTCGAGGGGGAGAACCGACTCCGCCTATGGAGTCGGGGACGGAGGCGGAAGCGGAGAAGGAGGCGGAGCAAGCGGAACAGGACCTCCTGCATTGCCCGCGCGCGGAGGAGGTCGAGTGTCCGCTATCCGCAGCTTCTTTCCGCGCAGCCGGTCGGTGTCCGTGGATTATTCCGCCTCTTCCTCCTCTCCTCTAGGTATCCCCGGAAGCAGCGCCAGCTCCAGGCGCAACTCCGAATCCGAAGATCCCCGCCGATCCTCCCCCCTCGGGTCCCCTGGGGGGCAGCGCGGCGGGGGAGGCGGAACGGCGGGGGACCCGCGGCAAGCGTCCCGACCTCCACCGCGCTACGATCCGCGCATGGGTCGGCATTGTTCCCCCCTCGGCGGTTCCGCGCTGTCCCCCGCTCCCCGCCCCCCATCCCCGCTTCTCGAGTCATCGTTCCCCGTCTCAGCAATCCAATCAGACCCTAGCGCCACCGCCGCCGGCGGCGATGGAGTATCCGGGAGACCAACGAACAGTTCCGTTCAACAGCTGCGGTCGAACCGCCACCTACGCACACATTCGGTCGACGTATCGTCCATCGATTTCGCCTTCCACGTTCCCGATCAAGGGGGGCTGGAGGCGCAGGGGGCACCGGGCGCAGCGGAAGGAGTCGGCGCAAGGGGAAGCGCGGGGGAAAGGGCAGCGGGCCCGCCACCAAAGTCCCCCTCGGGGTTCAGATTAGGGTTTGGGCTGGGTATTCGCCCCAGCAGCAGCCATGGCGGCCGCCCCAACACTAGCCACGGGCGCTTGGGAGGCGGAGCAACGTCGGCGAGACCGGGAAGCGGGGGAAGCAGACCGGGAAGCGGCGGAAGCAGACTGGGAAACGCGGCCGAGGGGAACGGCGGTCCGGAGCAGAGTCAGGGGCGGGGCGGGCGGGCGCACGCGCGGCGGGCGTCAGTGGACTTCGGGTCGATGGGCGCAGGTATCCCCGCTTCCGCCAGTGAGCCGCTATCCCCGTTTGAAGCAGCCAAAGCGTCGCTCTTTGCGAGTCAGCAACGCCAGCGGGCTGGGATGGGGGGAGGGATGGCGGAAGGGATGGGGGGAGGGGCGGGCGGAGGGGTACCGAGGCGCAGCAGCGTCGACGGCTCCGGGCGCGCGATTGAGTCCCCCCGGTCAGCGGCCAGGCGCGGGCTGCAGTACGGGTTCGGTTCGGATAACCGCGGAATGGAGGTTCGGGCTGAGGCTCGGAGCCCTATAATGCTCGGAGCACGCGCTCGGCACAGGCTCTCCGCAGGCTCGGACTCTGTTGATTCAGGTGGGAGCGAGTCTCCTGCGTTTTCACCTGAGGGTTCGGTGTCCCCGCATGGGGGGGCGCTGCCGGGGAGCAGGAGCACGGGAAGCGCGCCGATGGGGGGATTCGCTGGGGGGATGGGGGGTGCGCTGTCTAGCTGGGGAGCTAGGCGCGCGGGGATCAACCCGCCGCGGCTGCAGGTGGAGGTTCACGCGGAAGAAGAGGAGGGGGAGGGGGAGGGGGAGGAGGGGAATGTGTATGTGGTAGATGAGGAGGAGGACGAGGGGGAGGAGGGGGGTTCGAAGGACGCACTGTCCCCACTACCAGGAGCAGAGGGAGAACGACAAAATCGCCCGCCCACAGCGGGGAAGAGCAAATCGCCTCTCAAGTCCCGGATAGCCGCAGTGGCGCGGACCTTAAAGCACGGGCTGCACAGCCCCGCGGCTGGCGCCATGGGGGGAATCGGAGGCAGGTTCCGCGGGGGGGGAGGTGGCATGGGGATGGGGGGGATCGCGGGGGCGTTGGGCGGAGGGGGAGGCGCGGAAGCGGGAGGGGCTGGCGCGGGGGGTAGCCGCAGGCACAGGCGCGCAATTTCGGTGGATTTCAACCAGGCGCCGGTGTTCACCGCGGCTTCCCCCCGTGGGGGGCCGGCGGAAGGGGCGGAGCCAGAAGAGGGGGATCTCTCGCTGTCCCTCTCCCCCCCCCACGCGCTATACGCCTCTGGCGGCGCGGACCCCGTGTTTGACGCTATGTCTCCCCGCCTGCTCACTCCCAAGGGTTTCAGCACTGGGTTCGGCGCCGCTGCTGGCCCCGGGCCTGCTGGCTCGGGGCTGCTAGGTTCGGCAGCGCCAGGCTCGGGCGCTGCTGCAGTGGCTGGGCGGCAGCTGGCCGGCCAGCACCGCCGGCACCACTCGTTCGCGGACCAATCCTGGGCGGCAGGGGGAGGGGGATGGGGAGGGGCAGGGGGAGGGGGAGCAATAGAGTCCCCCAGGCGGATGGGGAGCGGGGTGGGCGGGCCAATTCTTCCTCCGCGCAGCCCTTTAACCATGGGGGGAGGGGGGCAGCGGGGCGTGGGGGGATAATTTTAACATAGGGGAATTTACCCCTTCTGCTTTGCAATCACCCAAGCCCCCGCGCTCGCCTTTCCACAACGAATTCTCTCAAGACAGGGCAGCAGCCGCTGCCGCCGCCTCCGCCGCGGGGAGCGCTGCTGCTGCTGCTGGCGCAGGCCAGCTGCCCCTCACGCCTGGGCGGAACCGTGCGCTGGTAGCTGCGCGCGGAGGCGGGGGAGGCGGAGGGGCGCTGATGCGGGGCAGCGCGCGGGAGCGGCCGTCCCCTGAAATGGACGAGGAGGACGACGTGTGGGGCGCTGCTGCTGCAGTAACAGGGGGAGCAGGGGGGGCAGGGGGGGCAGGGGGGGTGAGAGTGGGGGGGGGGCGCGTATGAGCTGCGCAAGGCGGGGAGCAGCAGCCGGCTGGAGCAGGCGCTACAGCCAGACCACCGCGTGCAGGGCTCCCTGGCCTTCAACCGCCTGCACTCCGCGCGCGACCCCCACGCCAGCCCCCCTGCGCCCGCCTCCCCCCTCACCCCCTCCGGCGCCCCTGGCAGAGCGCTCGGCGGGGGGTATCAGGGGTCTGGGCGGGGGGGGTGGCGGGAAAGGCGCGGAGAGGAGCGGGTCGGGGGCGGGGATGGGCGCGGGGCGGGGGGGCATGGGACGTATGGGCGCTACCGCTACCGCTGCTGCTGCTGCTGGTGCTCATGCTGCTGGTGGTGCGCGCAGCAGTGGCGGGGGCACTGGCAGCGGCGGCAGGGGGGGAGTAGTGCCTGCTTGCTCCTCCCTGGACAGTGCTGGCCTGGACGCTTCCCCCCTTGCATTTCTCTCCCACGGCTCTATCCCTGATCGCCCCAGCACTGCCTCTGGCCCCAGCGGTAGGCTCAGGGCAGCAGCGTGGGGGAGAATGAGAGCGGATGGGGGAAGGAGGGACGAGAGGGCGGCGGGCGTGGGTGGGTGGGAAGGGGGAGACGGGGAAGGGGGGGAGGAGGGGGAAGGGGGGGAGCGAGAGCCGCAGCAGCAGCAGTGGCAGAGGAGGCAGGGGAGAGGGCAGGCGGCTGGTGGTGCTGGTGGTGGCGGTGGTGTGGGTGGGTGGGGGGGAGACATCATTGGCAGTAGCAGCAGCAGCAGCGACGCTATTGCTACCAACCCTGCCAGTTCTGCTGCTGCTAATGCCAGCACCGGCGGCGGCGGGGGTAGTAGCAGCAGCGGGGACAGTGGTAGCGCCAGGCGAAACCTGAGGAGGAATATGAGCACGAATTGCCTTATTGCGGCGGGTAAGGGCGCAGGAGCAGGGGCGGGAGGAGGAGGGATGGGAGGCGGAGCCGCAGGGCAAGCAGGTGGAATCTCAGGTGAAAGCACAGGGCTGGATAACCAGGCACAGGGGCACGCAGGGCAGAGGGGGGAAGGGGTGCGGAGGGCAGGCAGCGTGGGGGGGGTCGGGGGGGAAGGGCCAGGCGGGGGGGAGGGGATGCGGGAGGGGGGAGGTGGGGGAGTGGGGGATGGAATGCGGGTGGAGAGGCGGAACACAGTGGATCCCCATGCAGAGCAGTTTCTCAAGAGCCTGAGTCAGTACATCAGCCGGGGGCTTACTGGGGAGCTGGGGCCGTATGGAGGCGAGGGGGAGGGCGAGAAGGGCGATGCGGAAGCCGACATGTGGCAGGTGAGTGCGGTTGTGTGCGGTTCTGTGTGGTTGTGTGTGTGTTTGAGTGTGTGCGTGGGATGAGGCACAAGGCGAAGAGCCTGAGTCAGTACATCAGCAGGGGGCTTACTGGGGAGCTGGGGCCGTATGGAGGCGAGGGGGAGGGCGAGAAGGGGGATGCGGAAGCCGACATGTGGCAGGTGGGTGCGGTTGTGTGCGGTTCTGTGTGGTTGTGTGTGTGTTTGAGTGTGTGCATGTGATGAGGCACAAGGGGAAGATCCTGAGTCAGGACATCAGCCGGGGCTCACGGGGGAGCTGGGGCCGTATGGAGGCGAGGGGGAGGGCGAGAAGGGGGACGCTGAAGCCGACATGTGGCAGGTGAGTGCGGTTGTGTGTGTGTGTGTACGTCCCTGTGTGTGTGTACGTCCCGGTGAGTGTGAGAATGGATGTGTGTGGATTTATTTGTGTCTGAGTGTGTGTAAGCATGTGTGTGTGAGTGAGAATACCTTGTGATGTCAAACTGCGTCCCACCACGCGGTGTCAAAGCATGAGGTGGCAGGATTCCATTCTGTGATGCCGTATGGCCATCAAAATCAGCAGGCCATCAAACAATTCCCCACCCAACCCCACCTGTCCCCACCCATCCCCACCTATCCCCACCCATTTCTACCCCGCTTTCTCCAGGTGATGAGCTCTGGCAGCATGCGGTGGCGGGATTTTATCCTGCGCATGCCGTACGATGACGTGAAGAAGTTCTACTCGGTCAGCGCCACCAAGATCGGCAGCGGGCGGTACGGCGTCATTCGCACGTGTCTGAGCCGCAAGACTCGTGTGGTGCTGGCGTGCAAGACGATAAGGAAGGACCAAGTCAAGGTGAGGGGATGGGTGGGCTGGTGCAAAGGAGGGAATGGGAGGGCTGGGGAGGGGAAAGGAGGTAGTGGGCGCCACCAAGATTGGCAGCGGGCGGTACGGCGTCATTCGCACGTGCCTCTCCCGCAAGACCCGTGTCGTGCTGGCGTGCAAGACGATAAGGAAGGACCAAGTCAAGGTGAGCGATGGGAGGGGATGGGAAGGTTGATTGAAGAGGAGAGGGGAAAGTAGGGAGTGGGTGAGAGTTTGGGAGTGATGAGGCACGGGCGGTACGGCGTCATTTGTACATGTCTGAGCCGCAAGACTCCCGTGGTGCTGGCCTGCAAGACGATCATCCTGGGCATGCTGCGCAACCACCCCACATTGCAACCTCGCACCCTTTCCGCCCCTTCCCACCCCTTCCCACCCCTTCCCACCCCTTTCCACCCCTTTCCACCCTTTCCCGCCCCTTCCCTGTCCCGTCCTTGTCCTTTGCGTTTCCCCTCTACCCCCCAGTGCATGGAGGACGCAGAGGACTTGCGCACAGAGGTGATCATCCCCCCTCACCCTCTTCCTCTTCCCCCTTCCCCCTTCGCCCTCCTTCCCCCCTCCCCCACTGCACCCCCCTCCCCAGTGCATGGAGGACGCAGAGGATGTGCGCACGGCGGTGATCATTCTGGGCATGCTGCGCAGCACACCTCATGTCACACACCCCTTCCCACCCCTTCCCATACCTTCCCGGCCCTGCCCCCACCCCTTCCTGCCCCTTCCCCCACCCCTCCCCTCTTTCCCCCTCAGTGCATGGAGGATGCAGAGGACGTGCGCACGGAGGTGATCGTACTGGGCATGCTGCGTAACGCACCTCAAATCACATCCCCCCACCCCCTGTTGGCACACCCCACTCATGTCACATCCCCCCACCCCTTGCCGTGACCCCCCACGTGCTGCCAGTGCATGGAGGATGCAGAGGACGTGCGCACGGAGGGGATCATTCTGGGCATGCTGCGTAACCATCCCATATTGCAACCACCACCCCTTTCCACCCCTTCCAACGCCTTCCCACCCCTTGTTCCCGCCCCACCAGTGCATGGAGGACGCGGAGGACGTGCGCACAGAGGTGATCATTCTGGGCATGCTGCGCAACCACCCGGGCATCATCAGCCTGCACGACGCATTTGAGGATGCAAAGGTACCTACGGCACCAGATTGCTGCTCATGGCATACCATTCCATGCCATGCTGCGCAACCACCCAGGCATCATCAGCCTGCACGACGCGTTTGAGGATGCAAAGGTATGCGGGTGTGCTCGTGTGAACCTCGTGTGTCACCATGCCATGCCACACACACACCGCATTGCCTTTCCCCTCATGGCATGCTGCGCAATCACCCAGGCAGCATCAGCCTGCACGACCCGCCTTGGAGGATGCAAAGGTAACCATGCTATTGTGTGCCGCTCTCTCGCCGACGCGCTGCTGCACTCTGCGCTGCTGCACTCTGCGCTGCTGCACTCTGCTCTGCTGCACTCCGCTCTGCACTGCCACTCCCTTCCAACAGTGACTAATCAAGCCCGCTCAAACCTCCCCCCCCTCTCCTCCCCCACCTGCCTTCCTTATCTCCTGCTCCCCCTGCCAGTATGTACACCTGATAATGGAGATGTGTCGCGGTGGGGACCTGTTCGACCGGGTGAAGCTGCGGGGGCAGTTCAAGGAAACCGACGCGGCCATCGTGTGCCGCTCTCTCGTGGAGGCGCTGCTGCACTGCCCTGCCCTGCTCTGCTTTGCCCTACCACTGCCCTTCAATGGTCACTTATCAAGCCCACTCACCTCAAACTCCTCTCAGTTCCCTCCCTCCCCTTCCCTCTCCCCATCCCCCCTTTCTCCCTCTTCTCCTGCAACCCCGAAACAGTATGTACATCTCATCATGGAGATGTGTCGGGGTGGGGATCTATTCGACCGGGTGAAGCTGCGGGGGCAGTTCAAGGAAACCGACGCGGCCATCGTGTGCCGCTCTCTCGTTGAAGCGCTGCTGCACTGCCACTCCAACGGGGTGATTCACCGCGATGTGAAGCCCGAGAACGTGCTCATGTGTGACAAGGACGTGGACACCAAGATCAAGCTCATTGACTTTGGTGTTGCCACATTCTACAAGCGAGGTGAGAGTTGTGTTGGTACAGGGGCTGCTGCTGCTGCTGCTGCTGCTGCTGCTGCTGCTGCTGCTGGTTGAACGTGCTCATGTGTGACAAGGACGTGGATACCAAGATTAAACTCATCGACTTTGGTGTTGCCACCTTCTACAAGCGAGGTGAGGCTGGGGTTGCTGCTGCCTGCTGCTGTTGCCTGTACAAGGGAGGTGATGGAGGGTGGGGAGGGAACGTGCTCATGTGTGACAAGGACGTGAAAACCAAGATTAAACTCATTGGCTTTGGTGTTGCCACATTCTACAAGCGAGGTGAGGGCCGGTGTGGTTGGGACACGGGCTTCTGCTGCTGCGGGTCCAGCCACTGCCGGTTACAGGGGAGGTGAAGGGGTTGCTGATGGAGTGCTGTTTGAAGCTTAACTTTAGGGGAAGAGCTCACACAGTAGAGTACACTGCTCCAGAGGTGCTGGATAAGAGCTACCGGTGCAGGAAGTGGGGTCATGCCTTAGATTATCACTCCCCCTCCCCAAACCCCCACCCACTCGCCCCTCACACCCTCTACCCCCTTTTCATCAGGCGTCCCCTGCACGGAACCAGCAGGCACTGTGAAGTACACTGCTCCAGAGGTGCTGGATAAGAGCTACGGGCGCATGCAGTGAGGTCATGCCTTAAATCAGCAGTCTTCCTCCCCGCCCCACCTTCCTTCCTCCCCTTCCCCCTCCTTCCACCATCAGGCGTCCCCTGCACGGAGCGAGCAGGCACAGTAGAGTACACTGCTCCAGAGGTGCTGGATAAGAACTAGGGGCGCAGGAAGTGGGGTCATGCCATGCCTTACCTGAGCTCTCCCCCTCCCCAAACTCCCCATCCGAACCCCGCTCCCTATCGACAGGCGTCCCCTGCACAGAAAGAGCAGGCACAGTGGAGTACACTGCTCCAGAGGTGCTGGATAAGAGCTACGGGCCAGAGTGCGACATCTGGAGCGCGGGTCACCTTCCCTAACCCCCCCGCCCGCTTCCTTCTCCTCCAAACCTTCATCAGGCGTCCCCTGCACTGAGAGGGCAGGCACAGTAGAGTACACAGCACCAGAGGTGCTGGATAAGAGCTACGGGCCAGAGTGCGACATCTGGAGTGCAGGAGTCGTCCTTTATATCCTCCTCTGCGGCTTCCCGCCGTTCTGGGCGGCGACCAACGCTGAGCTGGAGCAGAGCGTGCGGGCGGCGGCGGTCGACTTCCGCCACCCGCGCTGGGCGGCGGTGTCGGACGGCGCCAAGGACCTCGTGAAGAGGATGCTGACGAAGGACGTGAGGCGGAGGATCTCCGCTCTTGAGATATTCGGTGGGTCCGGTGGGGAGGGCTGCGGGCTAGTTGTGTGCGAAAGAGTGGTTGTGTAGATGGGAAAAAGGGGGGGAGGGGGGGAGGGAGGGGGGGATGGGGAGAAAGGGGGGAAGGGATGGGGGGAAGAAGGCACAGGGTTGCTTACAGTTTACACAGATACCTCCTGTCGAGTAGCCTGATTGGACGGGTGGAGTTCCTTCTGGAAGACCATGTGGGTGTCAGTTTCCACTGTTGCCCTTCCCACTCCCACTTTTGTCCTTTCCCCATCCACTTTCACCCCTTCCTATTTTCCACCGTTGTGCATTCCATTACAACTGCTGCCCTTACCATTCCGACTGTCGCCCTTCCCATTCATTTTGCACCTGGCGCTCCTTATGTCCTTCCGATCCGACTCCTCTCCTCCGTGCAGCACATCCCTGGATAAGAGCTGCTGAGAAGCAGCACAGACTAGACAGCAAGCCGCAACCTCCAAATGGTGACTCGTCCTTGTAAAACATAAGCAGCACGAATTCACAACGCAACTAACCTTGACCTTAGGCTCATGCGGACAGGACTTGAGTGCTTTTCATTATTTTCCGTTTGCCCTTAGGCTGGTGGATTCATAACAAAAGTATAAAGCAGGTTGTTATTGAAGGGATGCTGTATTGTACACCTTGTTAAACTTAACAGGTTCTCTTATGCCTATTGTTGTCCTTATCCTTATCCTCATTAGCTAAGTAACACCTGGACTAGCTGTTCCGCTGCTGGTGTTCTGTCCATTCATTTCCCATCGGCATATTCCTGACAAGATCAAGACTCGGCAGCTTCTCATGTCAGGTGGAGGCTTTCTCGAATCTTTTGCTGCAACCGTGGCAAGTTTCTGTGGTCGCTAATGCTTGTGTGGTCGTTCCTGCAGCCGTCATCTGCTCGGGTCCTGGTCAGCGGGCTTGTAGCAGAATCCGTCACGAGTCCCGTCCCGTCCCACCCAAGTCCTGGCTCCAGCGGGCTTGTACAGATGCTCCCTCTGCCCGTTCTGTGCACCCAAGTGGGGTGGCTGGGAAGGATGACCTGCCTAGCCAGTTGCTCTGCTCCACCAACCAACCAACTAGCCGAGCCTACGCATTTGACTAGGTCAATAAATATATCGTTCAGCACAGAGGCTGGGGTCTCGACTCGAAGGGTTGTCTCATTTGGTGAACTGTACAGTGTCGATTTGAAGATACACCTGGTCCGCGGTATTTTAACCACCCGAACTTTTTTGTTTCAAACATCCTGAGTGCATTTTAGTTCAACGGAATGGGCACCCAGAGACTTCGGGGCTATTAGAATACAGCCGGGAAGTTTTCCGTTTGACAAAACCCACACTTAGTGCTCCGAGATAGGGTGCGCATTGGCATTAAAGCGACGGTGCACATTTGCCACCCGAAACCCAAAACCCTGGCGAACTGTTACTGCGGAGGAAAAGTGTCCGCACGAAATCCAGGTTTTCGTTAGCCAACACTTTCGCGCTGGCAAGCCTGGTTCAAAACAAAAACTTCTGAACCCCCGCTTGTCAAATCTAGACCCTCGTTTTAACAGAGTTGCAACTTCCGTGATCTCGCTGGGTACGCTTAACTATACCCTCATAAATGTTTTGAACTACCCTTGTATTCAATATTCACCATGGAGTAGTACCCCCGCGTGGTTAAGATAGCGGCGGTTAAAATACCGCGGACTAGGTGTAGCACTTGCGGTACTGCACGGTGCCAATCTGTGTCGCATTTTGCAACATCCTTCTGAGTTTCGCCATTTTCCAACCGAAGTCCCACAGTGGCTGCCGAGTCTAGCTGGTTGGGCAGGTATCCCCTTCTCGGCACCGCCTACTGTAGTTCGTTCTCGGCAAGGTCAGGAGGTGGGGGGTACACGAAATGTGGGGGGGAATGACGAGCGTAGCGGGGAAGAGCCACAACAAGACTTGAGTGGGCTACTGGAGCTGTTCCGACAATTGCAATGCTCGGAACAGTACGATACGAAGCCTCTCTCGATGATGTGTACGGTTCATGCGTCTTCGCCCTGAGATCGCAGTGCTGGGGTACACCCGTAGACGAGAGTAGCAGGTGCAGATACTCGAACAATAATGTTTAGAGGGTATCTTTACTTTTTACTCTGATTCTCTCAGCAAAACCAACAGTGGTATTCTCCTCTTTTGGTTTCTTCGTCTGGAAGCCTTACCAGTAATATATAACATGGCCTATTGAAAGCATATGCAATACCTGGACTGGTTTGTTAGAAGTTGGTGAAAGCGATCTAAACAGAAATCCACCCCGCTCTTCCTCAAAGCTTGGACACCCGTCGAGTGTGATCTCTCTAGGCTCACTGAATCCCTGGAGACTTGCCATGCCAACCACATCTCAGCCTGCCTTCAATTTGTACACTGGAAACAGGTACTAACTCTGTCGTATACCCTGGTAAAGCTGCGGGCAGTCGAGAGCACAAGCTGGCTCCGCGGGCAAACCACGCGGCCCCTCCTCCTTTACAGTACAGTACAAGTATCGTATCCCCCACGTGATATTTTCCCAGCTCCCGCGTGACCCGACACCGCCGCGCCCAACTCGACACTCCTTGTGGGGAGGGGAGGATGAGCTCACCCAACCCAACCAATCGAATGAGTTGCAGTGGCGTGGCAAAGGGAACAAGGACAGGAGTCGTGCGCATGGGTGCGCAGGAGGGGACGGGAGGCGGGGGAAGCAAACGAGAGGTTTCTGAAGACCAAGGAATTGACTAGCCTCGGAACGAAATTGGTTGAAGCTAAAACAGGCGGGACTTCCAAGTCAAGCCAAGTTCGTAGCATTTCTAAGGCTGCTGAGTTTCGCCCGAATCCTACTCTTTTTTTTTAGAGAGAAAGAAACGCCGTTCGTACTACCTCTAGGTTGGCCTGATGTACACATGTACTTACGAAACAGAGCTTCGCCGCCAGACGCGACGCTGTTAATACGGTACTATACTCGAAACGAGAACTAGGTTTTTTTTAATCGTTTCACTACTAGTAAGTTCGTTTTCGTAACCACGGGTCGCACGATGGAGTTCGAGAAAGATTCGCCTCCCGCGGGTGCGCCGGACTCGCCGGACCTGGAACGGCACGATGCGAAGGAGGCGACGGATCGAGTCGTTAACTCCGACGGATATCGATGGCTCAAATACGGCTCCAAGTTCCTGAAACGAGGCCTCGGTCAGAAGAGGTGATGATCGTATAGAATTATACTACCGTAGTACGTAACGTACTCCTAGTACACTGGCTCATCGCAATTCTGGGGCTGGGGAGTTGTTAACGACTCGCAATTCGAGGAGAATACACCGCATCAGTCGTGCTACTACTACCTCACGCGTTCCGCCTCAAAATTCACGTTCTTACGGATTTAGCACATTTTTTTGCTGGCAAACCTTTTTCTATTACCAGAAAGCTGTTCAATGGTCTCGTACTATATCTCGTGGTAGTAATTATCATTTTTTCGCAATGGTGGAAATTATCCTGCCTTATCCAACTCAACCCGCGCCTTCTTTTCCTGCAAAATCGCCTCTTCCCCAGAGCTTACTACCGCTGTGCGGCGAGCAACCCGCAGTACCGCTCGCCGGGCGCGGAGCCGTGCAGAGCGCGGAAGCAGATCGACTACGACGCGTCCACGGGGATTGTCCACGCGTCCACGGCCGTCGTGCACCTCGCGGGGTCCCCGCACAACCACCCCCCGGTGTCCGTCATCCCGGCCTGCGGCGCTGCGTCTGGCGCTGCTGCCGCGTCTGGCGCTGCTGCCGCGTCTGGCGCTGCTGCCGCGTCTGGCGCTGCTGCCGCGTCTGGCGCGGCTACAGCTGCGGCTGCAGCGGATTCGCCGGCTCAGCGGAAGGTGCAGGAAGAGGGTCTGGCGGGTGGTAGAGGGGGGATTCAGGATTCGACGGCGCAGCAGGACTCGTTGCATGTGCATGTGCGGCTGCAGCAGCACCAGCAGCAGCAGCAGCAGCAGCAGCAGCAGCAGCAGCAGCAGCAGCAGCAGCAGCAGCCAGCAGCAGCAGCAGCCAGCAGCAGCAGCAGCACCAGCAGCAGCAGCAGCACCAGCAGCAGCAGCAGCACCAGCAGCAGCAGCAGCACCAGCAGCAGCAGCAGCACCAGCAGCAGCAGCAGCACCAGCAGCAGCAGCAGCACCAGCAGCAGCAGCAGCACCAGCAGCAGCAGCAGCACCAGCAGCAGCAGCAGCACCAGCAGCAGCAGCAGCACCAGCAGCAGCAGCAGCACCAGCAGCAGCAGCAGCACCAGCAGCAGCAGCAGCACCAGCAGCAGCAGCAGCACCAGCAGCAGCAGCAGCACCAGCAGCAGCAGCAGCACCAGCAGCAGCAGCAGCACCAGCAGCAGCAGCAGCACCAGCAGCAGCAGCAGCACCAGCAGCAGCAGCAGCACCAGCAGCAGCAGCAGCACCAGCAGCAGCAGCAGCACCAGCAGCAGCAGCAGCACCAGCAGCAGCAGCACCAGCAGCAGCAGCAGCACCAGCAGCAGCAGCAGCAGCAGCAGCAGCAGCCAGCAGCAGCAGCAGCAGCAGCCAGCAGCAGCAGCAGCACCAGCAGCAGCAGCACCAGCAGCAGCAGCAGCACCAGCAGCAGCAGCACCAGCAGCAGCAGCAGCAGCAGCAGCACCAGCAGCAGCAGCAGCAGCATCAATGGTACGGAACGTCTCAGACTGTGCCTATGAATCATACATCTCCAACTTCCCCAGTTCACCTCTCGCCACGTCGCTCCGATACCGCGCCTTTTCATTCTCACAACAGCATGCCATGCCGCTTGAATCTGTCGCCTCTGGCTCGCCCAATCAGCCGCCAGCACCACCACCCAGCAGCACCCAGCAGCACCCACCACCACCCAGCAGCACCCAGCCTTGCCAGCTCCGACGGTTCGAGTCACGACGGCAACAGCAACGGGAACGCTACTAACGCGGACGGGATCCGGAGCAGAACGCCGTTCAGTCTCGCGTCGCTCTTGCCGGTTACCACATGCGGTGGCGAAAGAGATATTCGTCATGGTGCTGGTAGTAACTTTCGCCAACCCGGTTCATGGGTCAACAGTGTGAGTCGGAATGACCCCAGCTCTCGCATCGATGCGAGCAGTGGGGACTTCGATCCCACCGGGGGTCCTGGTGCCAATCACAATGCTGGCTGTGGCGGTGGCGCAAATACGATCCGTAGCTATGATGGCAATGGCGGTCGTATTCACGTCAGGGGCGGCAGCGGTGGCAACGGCGGGGGCGGTGGCAGTGGTGGTGGCGATGGCAACGGTTTGGCAGCAGCACCAGTAGCGCCGTGTGAAGTGGCTCAGGCGACCAGCCCCGTCTCTGCTGCTTACCATCATCTCTCTGCTGCTCCGTTGCTGCCTTTTGCTTCTGCTCCGCCTTCCCCCACTGCTCGCAAACACCAGGGTGTCGTTCCCTGTACTTTCCGGGCTGTGGGTTCTGCTGTTTCTGCTGTCTCTGCTGTCTCTACTGTCGCTGCTTCTGCTTCACCTCCACCTGCCACGGATGCTGCTACAACGGGTGCCGCTACTGCTATTTCAACGGTTGCTGCAGCTGCTGGCGCTGGTGCTGGCGTTGGTGCTGGTGCTGGTGCTGCTGCCCCTGTTGCCAACGTAGCTGCTGCTGCTGCTGCTGCTGCTGCTGCCGCTGCTGTCATTCCAATTGCTGCCTCAGCTCCTGCTACAACTGCTGCTACAACTGCTGCTACAACCGCTGCTACAACCGCTGCCCAGGCGTTCAGTCAACGGCCTCACTCCCAAGCCACAGGACGACTCGTTTCTGGTTCACCCCTTCCCGCCTTCCCACGCCTGCCCATGGCTATCGGCACCGAACCTACCACCAACCCCGAGAATGCTCAGAGATTGGGTGCTACAAGCAACGGTGGGCACCCGTTGCGAGACGACAATGCGGGGGGAATGAAGAGAAGGGAAGGGCCGGCCTTTGAGGCGCCTCAAGGCCCGGCAGGGATGACAAGTATCCCTCTTGTGTGGCTTGCTAGCCGAGCCTCGTGGATTGGGGCGAGGTGGGTCGGAAGCGGAAGGGAAGAGCGGAGAGGGGCGAGGCGAGGGGGGAGGAGAGGGCGGTGAGAATACGAGGGGGGATGGGGAGGGAGGAGGTGAGTGCGGAGGGGGGATGTGATGGTGTGAGGAGGGGAGAGCTAGAGAAGGTGAGGGAGAGGGTGAGTGATGGAGGGGGAACGTTGGAGAACAAGGAAGAGAAGAGGACGGGGGAGGTCAGAAATGGAGAGCAGAAGGTGATATTGGGAGGAGGAGTTATTCTTCAGGATATTAAAAAAGAGCGGAAGGTGATATTGGGAGGAGGAGTTATTCTTGAGGATTCTCAAAGGCAGCAGAAGGTGATATTGGGAGGAGGAGACATGGGTGGTGTTGTTAGAGCAAGAGCAGCAGCAGCAGCTGCTGCTGCAAAAGCAAAAACAACAGTAGCAGAAGCATCAACGGCAGCCGAAGCAGCAGCAGTTGCAGAAAGAGCAGCAGGGAAGGAAGCCGCGAGTGTTGAGGCGGTTAAAGCTTCATTCTGCAGCGATATGTGCATTGAGACAAGTGCGTTGAGTTTGAGCCGACTCCAAAGTCACCATGAGACAGGCGTTCTTGACGCTCCTCAGCGGAAACCTCAGAAGGAACTCGTCCCAGCTCTGCGCTACAGCGATGTGTGCATGGAGGGGGTTTGGGATCGCAATGGGGAGGACAAGAAGAGCGAGGAGGGTGGGGGAGACGAGGCGAGGGGGGGAGAGGTGGAGAGAGAAGAGGAGGAGATGAGAGGAGGTAGGGAGATGAAAGGGGATGGAGGTGCGGGGGGAGAGTTGGATTTGGTAGGAGATGGCGGGACGGGGGGCAGGGGAGGTACGGAAGGGTGTGGGAATGAGGATGGTCGGGTTCAGGCTGGGGAGATGAGGAGAGAGGGGGGAGCAGCAGAAGGCGAGGGAGCAGCAGAAGGTGAGGGAGCAGCAGAAGTTGAGGGAGCAGCAGAAGGCGAGGGAGCAGTGGAGAGGAGGGAAGGATGGAGGGGAGAGGGTGGATCGGAAAGGGGCGGATCTAGGGGGGTGGAGGAAGAGGGCGAGACAGGAGGTGCAGCTTCTGCGCTGATTGCTCTGGCTGCTGCTGCTGCTGGGATCAGCCGTCACTCCCCCTCTACCGCCCTCTCACAACCTGTTTTTGAGGCGCCTCAAGAAGTCTCTGCTGCTGCTGGGATCAGCCGTGACTCCCCCTGCACCACACTGCCAGCCGCACCAGCCCCATCAGCCCCATTAACAGTATCAGCAGCATCAGCAGCAGTAGCAGTTGGGAAGCCAGCAGGAGAGGCTGTACCTGGGGAGGCTGTACCTGGAGAGGCTGTACCTGGAGAGGCTGTACCTGGAGAGGCTGTACCTGGGGAGGCTGTACCTGGGGTGGCGGAAGCAGGAGGAGGAGGAGAGAGTGGAGCAAGAGAAGGGGGAGCAGGAGGTTTTGAGGTTGCAGAAGGGTGGGGACCAGGAGGAGGGGGAGCAGGAGACAGGGAACCAGGAAGGGGAGGAGCAGCAGGGTTGGTGAGAGCAGAAGGGCGGTGCAGACCAAGAAGTGATGGATGGGGGAGAGAAGTCGTGTGGGGGCCGCAAGCGTATGCATTGGACGGCTGGGGGGGGGCAGCAGGGCAGGCCGTGCAAGGCTGGGGGGGGCTAGCCTTAGCCCCTCACAGCCGCACCCGCACACCCGCGTCCGTCTCACAGCCTCACAGCAACCCCTTGGGTGTGGTTTCTTCCCATTGGGAGGGAGTGCCTTTCCCAAGAGAGAGTATGGACTGGTATGGTCGCATTCCCGTGGCTGCTCCTGCTGCTGGCTTCCCGTGTGCGGGGGCTGTGAGGGTGCCACGTGGCATGCCAGGAGGGCTAACACGTGGAGCACTGGCGCCCCTGGCGTCAGCTCCTGTGTTGCCACCTGGCGCACTGCCACGTGGCATGATGGCGGCGCCAGCGGTGCGCGTTTTGCCACCTGGCATGCTGCCAGGTGGCGGGGACCGGGGATCTGTTAATGGTCTACTAGACTGGAGCCCTAGCCTTGCTGCGTTCCCTCGCTTAGCAATGGGAACTGTGAGCGATGCAGCAATCTGGGTAGCGAAGGGTGGAGCAGCAGGAGTAAGGAAGGACGCAGCAGAGGGAGCAGGGACGGGTGCAGCGGAAGGAGCAGGGAAGGATACATCAAGGGAGGTAGAGAAGGGCGGTTCAACAGGAGTAGGGGTAAGGAAAGAAACAGCATTGCTACGCGCATTGCATCGCTGGGAACTGGCGTGAACAGCACTGGCATGCTAGTTGCATCGCTGGGGGTCGGCAGGGCAAGCACTGGCAAGACCACCTCTGGCACGCGAATTGCACCCACGGGGAGTGGAGGGCAAGCACTGGCATGACCAACACTGGCAACACTGGCACTGCCAACGGATTGACCATAAGCAGCATGAGTGCGGGCTGTAGGGTAGAAGAATGTGCAACCTTTCTGCTAGACACAGCTGTAGCTGCAAGGGGAGGAGCGGCTGGGGGAGCGGCAGGGGGAGCGGCAGCACCAGTGGCAGCGGCGACAGTGGCGGGAAAATTAGGATATTTAGGTGCACGAGGAAGGGGAGGAGAGGGGGCAGGGGAAGGGGCAGGAGGAGGGGCAGGAGGAGTGGGAGGAGCAGTGATGGCTGTGCCAGCACTGGCTGTTGCAAGACCAGCTGTTGCAGTGGCCGTAGCAACATCGGGGTCGGTCTGCTGTAGCAGCATCTACTCTACCACCAGTGGCAGCAGCAAAGGAAAAATCAACGCTGGTGTTGCTGCTGGTTCTGCTACTGTTCGTTCTGCTGCTGCTAGTGCAGTTGCTTTTGCTGGTCATATGAGAGGGGGAGAGGGGGCTTTGGTTGTGAGTGGGGTAAAACGGAGGCATGGAGTGGTGGATGCGTGTGGGGGACGTGGTGTACCCAAATTCGCTCTCACTCTTCAAAGCTTGATGCCAAAGCACGGCCTGTGATACCTGTCCACAGGATAGCCGACCATTGTACTATTTGTTGGAAAACAAGTACTTAACGCTTCCTATGTGTCGTAACATCGAACCGTAAACGAGGCAAGCTACAGCGAAGCAATGGCGAGTCAACCGAGGAGGTTGACAGAAAAGTAACAACCGGAGGTTACGTGAAGGTCAAAGGTCAGCGACCTTTGACTCGACAAATACAGCGCGACAGCAAGGACAAACAACTGACTCGATCTTGAACAGTTGCCCGAGTTGCCACTGTATCGAACCGCAACAGCAACAGCAAAACGGTTATTGCATCCCTTTCATATTAGCTTGTATTACCTCTTTATAATTAATCTATCTTGCTCTCACACACTAGCGCAAGGTGGTTCAACAAGTTCTTTATTACAACGCTTCCGCAATACAACATTCCTACCAGAGTCTTAGCCTTGAAAGATCCTAAGAGCTTTTCTCAGCCCAACACTATTCTATTACTGTAATCCCCTGCATAGTCCTCTGAAGGGTGCATGGATACCGTACCGTATCACCATTTTCAAAAGAATGGAAACATTATTTATTGACAGTCCCACTCAATTCCGGGATAAGGAACGCGTACTGTGGGAACGAAAAATAATATCACTGCCCAAACTCATACAAAGTTTATGGATCACATATTGGATCTATAAACTGTGTATGAGTTTGGGCAGTGATATTATTTTTCGTTCCCAAAATGAAATGCAAAAATACAATACAGATATCAAATTGCATGGAATTCGGGACAAACTGCCTTAGGTATTACCAGGCCGTTAGCTATAACGTGGTACAGTACAGAAAATGATATTGATGGGTGTCTGTAATTGTGATAAAACCATATCTAACAGGAGAATACATATTGTTTCTGAAAAAAACATTCGCGAGAGGATCATTCGGCGTGGAGCATTCGCGTTTTGTGAACCAATCATGAACCAGGTTTCCCATGAAATGTTTCGCGCTTTTGATGGGCGCTTGGGGGAAACACCAGACATGCGAACAAGATTTGTGAGGCTATCGCACATCTGGTTACTGTCGCACGCAATCTATGCTCCTGAACAGTTGATGCGTGCACTCGTTTGCCTGACAGAAGCTGGCAAGTGACTAGGTGTACCTTATTCCAGCCGTGGAAAGGGTAGATCGAACTTCTCGCTCCTAACCTTCAACTCGCACATGTGTTTGAATGACGATCGGAGGCTCTGATGATTGAACACTTCCATAATTTGTTTAAGGTCCAGCGCCGCTTTTCTTACAAGTTTGGACAGTACCCCGCTTTGACGACACAAAAAACGGGGGCGGTTGGTTAGTTAGCCCACAAAAAGACAACGTCCAACAATGCCAAACACTGCAGCCTCCCGCCGCAATATTTCTTGTTTGCTACAGGTTGAAGACGCCTCTCCACCGCCTCTTTGGTCCTTTCCGAGGAACCTTTCGGGGCCCGATAAGGTGTCGTTTTCTCAATGGGCACCGTCAATGAACTGTGCTGCAAAGTTTCCCCGTGACGTCTCGTCATCCCCACGGTCTGTCATTTGCATGTAAAACAGTCCAGCTTGAGCAGCAAGTGCTGCAGCAGATTGGGGGAAATTTGCGAGCGATTGATATGAGAAGGAAGATTGCACCTTTTTTTGGACCGGTCAGACGCAGTCAAGTCAAGAAGCCCATTGCGGTGGGGTGGCTAGGCTAGTGTTCCCACCGATCTTGTTGATGTCCTCACAACGTAAGGGGGGGAACACAACCGTCGGGCAGACGATGCCAGAGTTGCTCAAAATTGTTCACAACATTGCATTGCAACTGACTGGTGGACGTAAACATGGTCACGGGGCAGGTATCAGCCAGAGCTTGACGGAGCTGATGTGGACCAATCATTTGAGAGCTCAAAACCGCAAAGACGGAAGCGCATTGCGCAGAAGGCAGCAGGCGGACGTGGATCTGCCATGAATCCTGTCAACTTCCCAACGGCATTCTTCAGGGTTCCAGAATCCATGGCTGCTCCGCTGCGTTTTGCTCAGCTTCACGACAGAGGCAGCAAATAGAGATAGTAGACAACAAAACCAGACCCGCATGCGTTTTTTGGAAGCAGCAGAAATTGTTCGGCGGGCAGCTGCAGGATGAGCAGTGCTGCAGTGGTCTTCAGCAATCTCTGGACGACCTCCCAAACGGGCGACGATATTCAGCAGCAACACTGGTGATTGCTCGTGACTCGTCGCGACGCAAATGCGGCATAGTGTTTTTTTTGTTTGGTCTAATGTACTCCTCTGCTTCTAGAGCGCGAACACTGCTTCTAGATAAGTCGACGTGTTTGATTGGAGTGGAGAGAGTCGCTGTACGCTGGATCTCCGGTTCGGTCTAGTAGGCCTGCACCCACTCACGCCAACGGAGTCCTTTTGTTGACGTTGAAAGCAGTTTACATTCGACAGGCGTCGCCATTTCAGCTCTGTCGCGGACATTGAATCATCAGATTGCATCAACGCAGCCATAGCTGGTTTCTCCAGGTTTCCTTGGCTCCTTCGCCTTACCTATTGCAAGCAATCATCCGCACGGTCAGGCACAGATTGGCAGCACGAAAGCACCATATTACCAGGCCAACATCCATCGTCGTTTCCTGGACTGATTGGTAGTAGGACTAGTCCACTCAACGTCAGTGGTACTAGCGACTCCACTGGAAGCGCTACCGCGGCACCACACAGCAGTGCGCGGCAACGCTCATAACCGCATCGCACCGAATTGCATCTCGCATCGCGACAGCCACCGTGCCTGTAAATTTTGCACCTGACCCGATTCCGCAACCACTTCAAATTTTCGTGCAGTGCCTTCACCGGCATCGGGGTTCGTATCGTCCAGGTCCGTGCTGCGCGCTAGCCACTGCCGAGACGAGTTATCGCCAGCCACTCGGTTACGGGCTCAGTCACACGCGCGTCAGACTATCATCATAAGAGACGTCACTTTCTCGGAGAGGTCATTTTCGAATATTCTCCTTGTCTGTTCTCGACCTGACGCTTGCAATTTCCGCGGTAACAACCCGCTTGAAACGCCAACCACTACTAACAGCTCTGTGTGATTCAAGAGAGTCTCTTGAAGAAGGTTTGCCGTCGCCGCCATGAATCATCCGCCGTCTTTCCGCGAGCTAGCAGCGATGGGACCTCCCGCACCCTTCACCCAAGTCCTTGCGCCAAACGCGGCGCTCGGACAGTTCTTCTACGGGTTTGCGGCTCCGCCGTCCGCGCCGTCGCCGTCACCGTCGCCGTCGTCGGCGGCCGCAGCGCCATCGCCGGCGGCAGCGGCATCGTTCCCCCCCAGCGCCGTCAACATTCCCCTCATCATTCGCCGCGGCGTTGAACGACATGGCGATCCTGAATCGCACGGGCTTATCTGGAGCACCGCCGGCGACGATGTCGCGAATGTCGCAAGTGTCGCTCGATGCGATTCCGCAGATGACGCCCGAATTGGTTCGTCAGATACACCTCCTCGCGAGAAGCCAAGGCGCGCCGTGTTTCCCGCAAGGCGGAGGCTGGAACACTCGTTCCGACCGAACCGACGAGCGGGGGAATGGCGCCGGAAGTGGAGTTAGCGCTTCCTCCACGATCGCAGCAGCAGCCTCCGCAGCGGCGAATCATAACCAGCCTTCGAGCACTTTTGCCGACCGCAATGGCTCATTCGGGAACCTCCCTTTTTCGCTCTCGGAGAGGGAGATGGCGGTCGGCTTACCTGGTGGTACGACTGCTACTATTCGCGGAATTTTCGAGCAGCCGGCGCGTTCTGATTATCTGTTGCAAACTCAACATCCATCCGCGCCGTTCAAGTCGTTCGCGCCGTTGGATCCATGTGCTCCAGTCGCTCCATCCGCGCCGTCCGCCCAGTTCGCGACCTCCCGAGGCTTTTCCGCCTTCCAGCAGCCCTCAGGCTTTCCGCCGCTCGCTGCGGCGGCGGAAACAGGCCAACCCGTAACGCGTCAGCCCTTAACGCGTCGCCCATCGGCGGATGGTGCAATGGATACGTCGGCCGAGGTTATGACTGTCCCTCCTAGTAGGAGAGGCGTTAAAAGGACCAGCGGCCCAGGTGCTAACTCGGCGAATAACAACACGACCGTGCTACCTGCCACTGCCACTGCCCCTGCCTCTGCCGCTCGCCGCCGCCGCAGCGAGAGCAACGGCCCCTCCGCGGGTGACGGCGCAAGCTCTGGCGGAAGTTCCAGCGGAGGTGGCGATAGCCCCCGGGCGGGGGAAGAACCCGCGGAAGTAGGAGCGACGGCGCCATCGGCGGCAGCGGAAGCGACGGCGGCGGCGACGGCGGCGTGGGAGCAGCACCAGTGGTCGCGCGGAGTTTGCGGAGGCTGGTGAGCGCGGACGGGCACCGGTGGCTCAAGTACGGCGCTAAGAAGCTCAGCACCAAGAACGGCGGCCAGCGCAGGTATCCACCGCCGCGCACTCTGAGGCTCAGAACTGCGAAGCTTCCTCGTTTCGTGATGCTTTCCTGTGTTTGCCCCGTCGTGTCCCCCAATTAGCGCGCAAGGTGGCGGTGATCTCGCACCCCCTGTCCTCACTCTCTTCCCTCCGCCTGTATCTTCCCCCCTCTCTCCTACCCCTATCTCAGGGCGTACTACCGCTGCGCAGCCAGCTCTCCCCACCACCGCTCGGCAGGGTCCGCCCCGTGCCCCGCGCGCAAGGTGGTGAACTCACACCCTCTGCGCCCCTTCGACCTGAGCGCTGTCACTGTGGAGTATCTTTCCGAGCACAACCACCCTGTGGAGGGAGGGCGCGTGGTTGTGCGTGACTATAAAGGGCGCCGGGTTCCTCTTGCTGGGGATGATGGTGCTGCTGGTGGTGAGGATAGGGTGATGGTGGGGAGTGCTGATGTCAGCCCAGCCGTTGCTGCTGATGGCGAAGCCTGGACTGCCGCGGGTGGTGGTGCTGCTGCTGCTGCAGCTGCTGCTGCTGCAGGCGATGACAGGGTTGTATCGCATGATGAGTCTCCTTTTGAGGAGGAAACTCCCCAGCTCAGAGATTTTATGGGTGTAGGTGGCAAGGAGTCCTTGCCGAGGAACGTGCGAAAAAGATGCGGCGGAGCACGATATATCTCGCAGCAACAGTAGTGTTACAGAACATTGTGTGGAATCTGTGGAGCAACTTTTATTGAGGACTGGTGCAGCAGATAGGGGGAGTGAGGGTGTTGATGGTCAAGTGGATGTGGAACTGCATCTAGCCTGCTCGTATGGCAGTGCAGAGCAGGGAATCAACCTGTTTGCTGGGCAAGGGGTTGAAGTTTGCCAAACAGGTTTCAAAAGGATGAGGTTCAGTGAGGGTAGCTGCTACAGTGGGCTTTTTGGAATGGGTGCAGTTGCATGAAGGTTCCACAAAGCATGCACGAAATTTTGGCTTTATCTTGATCGTGTTCATGCTTGGGGTCATGCTTGCTTATATGGTGTTGGCTTGTGTTCGTTTCTAGATATTGAGTTGCTTCTTATATATTGTCTTGCATAAACTTGTAATAGAAGTTGGCATAATGCATTTTGTTGAGTTCTACAGAAACCACACTAACTGGGTCCCCTAGAGGTTAGCGAACCACGCAAACTCGCTATGGGTCCGAGTCAAGGGTGGCGTGTGGTGTGTAGTCCAGGCCCAGTTCGGCAGGCATTAAAAAAACGGTTTCCCCGGATGGGCTACAGTAAACGACCACCCTGGAACCTTCTTTGATAAGCGCGTGAAAGGTTTAGCTAGGCTCGATATAAGCGGATCATCGCCGAACCAGACAATAATGGAATGCCAGCCGAGCACCCCTTTTAACGCTGGCAATTTCCACCAGTAGAACCTTCCTCGAACCATATTTCTCAGGCAAACTGTCCATTTTCCAACCGCAGCACCATGCGGCCGTAGAGGTCCCGCACCATGCGGGGGATCATTGATTCGGGGCAATCACACCTTGCCTGAAAAAAATAAATCCTGGTCTTTCTCACCCCTCTTCGTGCCCGCTGGAAATCACCACAATCACCAACACACCATCACTAACACATCGAACGGACAGTTTTCCCTTAGCCGATTATTTTCGACGACCACCGCTGGTTTGCAGGGGCTGCCCGGGCTGCCAAAACAGTGATTCTGCGCTCCATCAGCGCGGGCTGCATACAGGCTTCTCCGAAGTGTCGTTTTCGGTTGATGCCATTAATCTTGGCTCAGTTAATGCCAACCGAACCCTCGGGCCCATTTTTCCGAAGTTTCACTGCAGCTACAGTCTGTTTCTTGGGGCCATTTTTTGGGGGCCCGTTAAAAATGCCCATAATGGCGATAATGGCGAGAATGCCTGCCGAACGGGGCCCAGGTGTGGGTGGAAGTCAGCCCACACCTCCGCTGACGCTTTGCTGCTCACGGCTAGCAAGGGACACACCACACCACACCACATTACCACCGACCAATCACAACGTGGTGGAACCTCGATCAGAATTGCGAACCTGTTCGCGAAAGTAACATCTTCTCCTTCCCCTCGTTTCAGTCAACAGGTCTTGAGGACCATCTCTGGGATTACCGACGGCGCAATCTCTTGCAACCGAAACGCGTTCCTCTTCTGCCTCCCAGCCTGCCCGTACCGCCTTGTGTGAACTGGCTGATCACCCGCCGGACCATGCTGAAGGTGCGACCGCAGCAAACTCCGAACCTCCACTACACCCTCACCAAGCCGCTTTTCCACCCTCGTGGGATGACTGCTTGCGCAAACCTGTCACCCCAGGGCTCAAAACAAGCAGTTCGGCTCGGCAAAGTCTGTTGCGCGTCAAAATGGTACCATTCCGTACCCCTTTGCCTACGTCCCGAGCAGCCCGCAGTCCAAGTCGCCCCAACGGTTTGGAGGAACTGTGGCCATAACCATGGATGCCCGTGCGGGCAGCCCAACGAAAAGCAGCAGGCAGTGTGTGCGGGTGGCCCAGCTTGACTCTGCCTGCCTGCCCCAGTAAAAAAACCCGTGGCATGGAGCCCATGAACCCCGCAATCCGCCTAACGCGCATAGACCAATGGTAGAACAGCAGAAGTTGGTCAGAAACACGGACGGACGGACCGGATGAAACAGGCTTGACCCGATGTCTTTTTGCCTGGGGTAGCAAGCGGCTGGTTCTAGACTTCAGGCCCTAGAACCAGCTTACTGGATTGCAGTATATTCGATGCGATAGGCTGAAGAAGGCTCCGTCAGCTAGTGAATGACGTGGAAGGATAGCAAAGTGGGTTAGCTTCCTCCCTCTCTAGCGGCTGCAATTAGTAGTAACTGGTGACGTCACGGCCTTTGGGTTACAGACAGCAGCGTCCAGTCAGGGATGTGGCGATCTAGTGAATCACTAGTTAGATACCAGGAGGTTTCTTCCGGGCTTAGTTTCATGGTTCAAGTCGTAGACGCTGACGAATACATGAGTCGGTAGCACCTGTTTTTGTTGGACAACTGAGAGACTCATGGGATGACAAGTTAGGGTTACAAGCATTTCAACGACAAAATCTCCAGCCATGGCTTCTGACTATCTAATTAGAAGAAATTTCGTTTTCGCATTATTGTTCCACGAGAGACGTCCGAAGACCTTCGTACTTAGTTCGTTTCTTATTGTCCTATTACTACCCACCCTCTATCTGGGCGTAGAATCATTCTCCTTCACATCTCGCACCATACTCGTTCGACCAACCTCTGTAAAATACGTCCGAGCCTCTTCCCGAGCCTCGTCCCAATCTTCGTCACGACCGTTGCAATCCTCCTGGGCGGAGCGGCCGCGACACGACAATGATACCAGATGGCCTCCGCCGGTCGTATCCGTTCTTGCGTTTCTCAGGCGCCGCTGCTCTCGAGTCCAATTCGACGGATCAGATGTCGCCACGTGGACTGTCAGAGATGCAGTCGCGGCTTCATGGAAGCATCCGCACGGACGGGTACGTTCTTATCGGAGGTCCACACTGCGATACGCCTGAATTCCGATAGATTACTTGCAGAGTGAGAATGCCTTAGGATGCAGTTAATCGTGGGTTTGCTCGATGATTTCCTTCTGTTATGCGAAACCCTAACCTTGCAACACCATAACTTCCACGCTCATTCGGTTGCTTCATTATCTCACCAGCACCTGTTTCTCTCTCGTTATGCTCTCCCCTCCCTTGTATAGCACCTCCTGCGTGATTCTTCCTATTTAACTCTCCCCCCTTCTCCTCCCCATCGCCCCACCTCCCCCCCTCCTCCAACCCCTCCTTCTCCACCCCCCCTCCCTTCTCCCCTGCTTCTAGCTTTTCCCCGCCCTCCCGATCTCTCCCCACTTCCCCCGCCCTCCCCCCACCCAACCAACCCCCCCTTTTCCGCGCGCAGTTATTACTCCGTGGACGTGTGGGCCAGAGTCACTTTCTTACTTGCCTCAAAATTCTTCCCCCTCCTCCACCGTCGCCCACCCTTCCCCCCCCCCCCCCCCCCACCCCTTTCCGCGCGCAGGTATTACTCGGTGGACGTGTGGAATCGGGTCACTTTCTTTGAGGCGCCTCAAAGTTCGTTCCCCCACCCTCTCCCTCCTCTCCCCGTTTCTCCCCCGTTTCTCCCTCCCCCCCCCCCCCCCTTCTTCCCTCCCCCCCGCGCCTCCGTGCGCAGCTATTACTCGGTGGACGTGTGGATCGGGTCCCCACCGCGCAAGTTCTCTCTCATGGTGGACACGGGGAGCGCGCTCACCATCGTGCCCTGCTCTTCCTGCTCGCCGTGTGGCGCTCACATGGTAAGGCGATAGGGTTACCACGTAACATGTGCGTGTCCGCGCCGCGCAAGTTCTCTCTTATGGTGGACACTGGAAGCGCGCTCACCGTCGTGCCCTGCTCCTCCTGTTCGCCCTGCGGTACTCACATGGTAACCGCTGGGAAGGCTCATAGGGTAACCTTGTAACTTCTCTGTGTTTCAGCCACGTAAGCTCTCGCTCGCGGTGATAGCATGTGACATTGTTAGGCTTTAAGTACTGTAACGCCCGCGCGCCAGTTTTGTCTCGGAAGCCTGATGACTATTGGGTGTTGCATCAGTTGTCGAAGGTAAGTGAGCCGTGTAGGGTTGCGAGGTAACGGGTGAGTAATGCTAGGGTTACAAGCAGTGGACGGGCGAAATGCGACATGCGCTGACTCTGTTCTCCGATCCCACTCCCCTCTCCCCTTTTCCGCCCTCCGCCCTTGGCAGAATCCACCCTATTCCCCCTCCGCCTCCGCCTCCTACCTCCCCGTGCCCTGCCGCGGAGGTTCCTGCGCGGGGAACCGCTGCGACCGCCAGCAGCGGTGCGCGTACTCGCGGCGATACGCTGAGGAGAGCACCAGCGACGGCTTTCTCTCCTCCGACCTCGTCTCCTTCTCCCCTCCGCCTCCCCCTCCCGCGCCCGCCGCCTCCGCCGCCGTCCCAAAGGAGAAGCGCGCTTCCGCGCACGAAGACCCCCGGCCTTCCGCTTCCTCCTCCTTTTCGTTCTTCTCCTGGTGGTGGTGGCCGTTTTCCCCCTCCCCTTCCGCCGTCGCTTCCGCCTCTTCCGCGTCCGTCTCCCCCTTCCTCCTCCGCCCATGCGCAAGCCTCCTCCGCTTCCCCCTCCTCTTCCTCGATATCTTCCGCGCAAGCCAGTCTTCCGCTCCAGGCCCCGTTCCGCCCCTTCCGCGCGTGCTATTCGGGTGCGCGGAGGCGGAAACTGGCGCGCTTTCCCGCCAAGCGGCGGACGGCGTGCTGGGGCTCGGGCGGGGGGCGTACAGCCTGCTGGCGCAACTAGTGAGCGCGCGCGCAGGTCGCCGCGGAGGTCTTCTCCATCTGCTACGGCGGAGGGGGGGGCGCAGCGGAATCCGCGGAACTGGCAAAAGGCGCGGGGAACGAGGGGAGTGGCTGGGGAGTGTGGCGGCGGAAAAGGGGGGATGGGGAGTGGAGGAGGGAAAGGCGGAGGCGGGGCGGGAGGGGAGGGGGAAATGGGGAGGTTGGGGGGGGAGCGCGGGGCGATGATCATGGGGCCTGTGGGGCTGCGCGCGCCTGCAGTGATGCAGTACACGGCGTTCGACCGTATGCGCGTGTGAGTAGTGATTAGCGAGTATGAGGGGATGATTAGCGCATGTGAGGGGGTGTTATTTTCGGGTGAGCGGGTGCTTGTGCATGTGAGCGGACCGTTTGCGCGCGCCTGCGGTGATGCAGTACACAGGCTTCAACCGCATGTGCATGTGAGGGGGCGCAGGAAAATTGTGCGCATGCCAGGGGACGATTTGCGCGCATCTGAGTGGGTGTTTGCGTATGTGAGGGGGCGCAGGTGATTTGAGCGCATGTGAGGGAATTTGCTCGATTCAGTGGGTGATTTGCGCACAAGCCAGTGGGTGCTTTGATCGCCTCCCCCTCCCTCTCCCTCTCCCCCCTCCCACTCCCTCTCCCAGAGGCACGCCCTTTTACCAGGTGGTGGTGTCCAAATCCGCAAAGCAGGGGATCCTCTCCCCGTGGAGGACGCCCCGCTGCTATTCTCCTCCGCTGTTTGCTGACTGCTTGCTCTCCTCTCCCTCTCCCCCCCCGCCCTCACCCCCAGAGGCACGCCCTTTTACCAGGTGGTGGTGTCCCAAATCCGCAAAGCAGGGGATCCTCTCCCCGTGGAGGACGCCCCGCTGCTATTCTCCTCCGGCTGTTTGCTGGCTGCTTGCTCTCCTCTCCCTCTCCCCCCACGCCCTCACCCCCAGAGGCACGCCCTTTTACCAGGTGGTGGTGTCCCAAATCCGCAAGCAGGGGATCCTCTCCCCGTGGAGGACGCCCCGCTGCTATTCTCCTCCGGCTGTTTGCTGGACTGCTTGCTCTCCTCTCCCTCTCCCCCCCCGCCCTCACCCCCAGAGGCACGCCCTTTTACCAGGTGGTGGTGTCCAAATCCGCAAAGCAGGGGATCCTCTCCCCGTGGAGGACGCCCCGCTGCTATTCTCCTCCGGCTGTTTGCTGACTGCTTGCTCTCCTCTCCCTCTCCCCCCCCGCCCTCACCCCCAGAGGCACGCCCTTTTACCAGGTGGTGGTGTCCCAAATCCGCAAAGCAGGGGATCCTCTCCCCGTGGAGGACGCCCCGCTGCTATCTCCTCCGGCTGTTTGCTGACTGCTTGCTCTCCTCTCCCTCTCCCCCCCCGCCCTCACACCCCAGAGGCACGCCCTTTTACCAGGTGGTGGTGTCCCAAATCCGCAAAGCAGGGGATCCTCTCCCCGTGGAGGACGCCCCGCTGCTATTCTCCTCTCGGCTGTTTGCTGACTGCTTGCTCTCCTCTCCCTCTCCCCCCCCCGCCCCTCACCCCCAGAGGCACGCCCTTTTACCAGGTGGTGGTGTCCCAAATCCGCAAAGCAGGGGATCCTCTCCCCGTGGAGGACGCCCCGCTGCTATTCTCCTCCGGCTGTTTGCTGACTGCTTGCTCTCCTCTCCCTCTCCCCCCCCGCCCTCACCCCCAGAGGCACGCCCCAGGTGGTGGTGGTCCCAAATCCGCAAAGCAGGGGATCCTCTCCCCGTGGAGGACGCCCCGCTGCTATTCTCCTCCGGCTGTTTGCTGACTGCTTGCTCTCCTCTCCCTCTCCCCCCCCGCCCTCTCCCCCAGAGGCACGCCCTTCTATCAGGTGGTGGTGAGTCAAATCCTTATCGGGGGAGACCCTCTCCCCGTCTGAGGACGCCCCACTGCTCTTCTCCTCCGGGTACGGGGTCCTCGTTGACAGCGGCACCTCCTTCTCCTACCTGCCGGCGCCGCTTACTCACTCCACCACCCTCTCTCTCTCTCCCTCCCTCCCTGCCTCCATCCCTTCCCTCTCCCCCAGAGGCACGGCCCTTCTATCAGGTGGTGGTGAGTCAAATCCTTATTGGGGGAGACCCTCTCCCCGTCGAAGACGCGCCGCTGTCTATTCTCCTCGGGTTACGGCGTCCGTGGTGGACAGCGGCACCTCCTTCTCCTACCTGCCGGCGCCGCTCTTTGAGGCGTTCAAGCACAGCGTGATGGCGCGCGTGGCGCGGGGAGTCAAGATGCTGACGGATACAGAGCCGCAGTACCAGAGCATGTGCTTCCGCTCCACCACCTGGACTGCTCTGTGAGTGCCTCTGCTGCTGCTGCCTTTGGGTACCTGTCTTTTGAGTCCTAGCTTTGGGATCACCCTTGGCAATGAGTGGCCCGTGGTCTCAAGATGCTGACGGGTACAGAGCCGCAGTACCAGAGCATGTGCTTCCGCTCCACCTCCTGGACTGCATTGTGAGTGTTCTGCTTCTCCTGGTGCCGCTGCTGCTGCCACTGTCCTGCCATTTCCCCTCTGAGATCACCCTTTGAGATCCCTGTTTTCCTCCTCCTTCACCCCTTCTCCCTGTCAGGCAAGCCTCTACGCTGGCGTCCTTCTTCCCGTCGGTGGAGGTGGTATTCGGGGAAGGCGCCGTTTACTGCCTGGAACCCATTGTTCACTTCCTCTACCTCCCTCCTCCACTCCCCTCCTCCGCCGCTCCCCTCTTTCCCACGCAGGCAAGCCTCCACACTGGCGTCCTTCTTCCGTCGGTGGAGGTGGTATTCGGGGAGGGCGCCATCTACCGCCTGGACCCAGAGAACTTCCTCTTCCAGCACCGCAAGCACCCTGCTACCTCCCTCACCACTCCCCTGCTGCCCCCTTGGGATTGCCCCACACCTACCCCTCGTCTCGTCTCCCTGCAGGCAAGCCTCCACGCTGGCGTCCTTCTTCCCGTCGGTGGAGGTGGTATTCGGGGAGGGGTGCCATCTACCGCCTGGACACCAGAGAACTTCCTCTTCCAGCACCGCAAGCACCCTGCTACCTCCCTCACCACCTCCCCTGCTGCCCCCTTGGGATTGCCCCACACCTACCCCTCGTCTCGTCTCCCTGCAGGCAAGCCTCCACGCTGGCGTCCTTCTTCCCGTCGGTGGAGGGTGGTATTCGGGGAGGGGTGCCATCTACCGCCCTGGACCCTGAGAACTTCCTCTTCCAGCACCGCAAGCACCCTGCTACCTCCCTCACCACTCCCCTGCTGCCCCCTTGGGATTGCCCCACACCTACCCCTTGTCTCGTCTCCCTGCAGGCAAGCCTCCACGCTGGCGTCCTTCGTCCCGTCGTGGAGGTGGTATTCGGGGAGGGCGCCATCTACTCGCCTGGACCCCGAGAACTTCCTCTTCCAGCACCGCAAGCGCAGCGGCGTCTTCTGCATTGGGGTGTTCCCCAACCCCGACCAGGGCACTATTCTTAGGCGGTGAGTGGTGGCGACTTGAGTGACTTCCTGCGAGTGGCCTGGTTGCGCATGAGCGTTGCTACTCTCCTCTTTCTCCCGGGACCAGGGCACCATTCTCGGCGGTGAGGTGGCTGCACTGGTACCTTTCAAACCTACCCACTCTTCAGCACCGCAAGCGCAGCGGCGTCTTCTGCATCGGGGTGTTCCTTAATTAACCCCGACCAGGGCACCATTTCTCGGAGGTGAGTGAAAACAGTGGCACTGTGTATGCGCTCACAGTGATTCACACTCTTCCATATCCGTTCACACCTCCGCTCAGACCTCGTCTTTTGCAGCACCGTGCTTTTTGTTGAATGCGTCAGTGGGTTTCTGGCTCAGCCATTCGGGGACGCAGTGGGTCAAGGGGTCAGTGCCTTGCTCATCCTCTCCCCACCACCCTTGTCTCTCTCCATGTGTCCAGGTCTCATGTTTCGCAACACCATGTTGACCTTTGACCGGGTCAACGACCGCCTTGGCTTTTGGAAGACCCCCTGCGACCAGCTCATGACCCACATTGTGTCGCCTGGCGCGCCTGGTTCGGAACCAGGTCCGGAGCCAGGTTTGGGTGCAGGTTCGGAATCTGGGTCTGGATTAGAGGAGGAAGGCTCGGATATACGGCCTGCAGCAAGGACAATGAATCCGTTAGGGAGGGGCAGGGATCCTCGGGACCCGTACACAGAGGAGCAGGCTCGGTCAGGTGGAGGTTCGGCAGCAGGCTTGGGTGCAGGCACAGGTGGACCCAAGCCTGACGTTGGCACCCACCCAAGCAGCATTACCACACAGGATGCCACTACAAGGGGTGTGTCTGCCAGGGATGTGACTGTAAGAGGCGACAGCAGCAGCAGCAGTGCGACCAGCAGAAGCAAGCGGGCGCCGGATGCAGGGCCAGCAGGCAGCGATGACGACATGGCGATGGTGTGGGCTGTAGCGGATGCCATGCCATCATACCGCCCGGTGGACTCCACGGGGTGTGCGGGGTGCGCCAGCCACGTTGACATGGAGCTGCGGTTTCCGTTGCTCTCGTCCGCACAGCTGGACGCGCTGGAGGGGCAGCTGACTGATGAGCTGATCCGAGAATTATTGCTGGAGCCGGGACAGGTGAGGGCACAGGGGGGCAAGGGCAGGTATGGGCAGGGGGGAGCAAGGAGTGGAAAGGAATGGGCTGGTGAAGGGCAGGTGAGATGGTGTGGGCTGTAGCGGATGCCATGCCGTCGTACTGCCCGGTGGACTCCACGGGGTGTGCGGGGTGCGCCAGCCACGTTGACATGGAGCTGCGCTTCCCCCTGCTCTCGTCCGGCTCAGGAACAAGCTGATCTGAGTGCTCATGTGCGAGCCAAACGTCCTCCTCCCCACCGACCCCCCAACAACCTCCTTCCACCCCCGGTTCTACCCCCCCCCCCTCTCGGTTCTGCCCCCCGTCCCCACTCGAGCAGGTGGTGATTCAGAGTGTGTGGGGCACGAGTCCCAGCGGGGCAGCAGCGGAGGTGTGGCTGGTGCCGTATGCCGGCACCACCTTCCTGCCCGCCATCACAGTGCAGCGCGTCAACTCCACCATTCGCCAGCACGCCATGCACCTGTCGCCTGCGTTTGGCCCCTACAATCTCAGCTCATTCAACGCGCCGCCGCCTGACTTCTCTGGGTGAGTGTCAGGGTGGGTGTCAGGGGGTGGGTGTCAGGGGGTGGGTGTCAGGGGGTGGGTGTCAGGGGTGGGTGTCCAGCTGATGTGAGGGTCATGTGAAGGGGTGCTTCCTGCTTTTCAATCCATCCCCCACGCTGCCATGCACCTGTCACCCGCGTTTGGGCCCTACAACCTCAGCTCATTCAACGCGCCGCCTCCTGACTTCTCCGGGTGGGTGCGAAGGTGATGTGAAGCTGATGCCATGCCATGATGAGTGCTTGCTTGCTGCTTCTCGTGCCATCTGCCACCATGCCATGCACCCCCCCCCTTCCCCCTCTCCTCCCCTCAGTCACCCCTCGTTCGTATTCCCTTCCCACTCGCCTCTTCCTACCCTCATCCATCTTCCATTCCCCTCACCCCCTCCCCTCCCCCCTCCAGCAGCGCGGCTCAATCCCATTCCAAGCCGCAGCTGCGGTGGCTGTGGTTCCTCGTCGCAATCCCCCTCTTCCTCCTCTGCATCGCTGCTGCCGTCTGGTTCCGAGTGGGGCGAAAGGAGGGGGAGACCGAGGCCGGGAGGAAGAGATTTGTGACGGTGGGGCGGCGGTTGCAGCAGGAGGCAATGGAGAGTGAGAGGAGCGAGAGGATGGAGAGGCATGATAGAATAGAGCGGTTTGAGCGGCATAATAAGATGATTGCGCTGACTGCCCAAGGGTCTGGCTCGTCGCCGAAGCAAGTTCCTGGGTTTGGGTTGATGAGCGGGAGTGTACATTGACTACTGATTATGTACCGACGATTTATACGTTTTGTTGTAAAGAAATGATACAACAAATGCAATTTTGGTGGATGGCAGGCATGTACCGGTAGCTCTGTTGTACTCTGTTGTAGTTTCTCATAAACTGGAGTAATGGGTATATGGTACATGGTAACTGTTTATTTGGCGTAATGGGTATATATATTACTGTTTACTTTACTGGTATGCTAGGAGGAGATTAGTTTTCCAGCTTTTACTTACGGTAGCTGCATGTTACTTATCCACTAGATTAAGCTAGAAAGCAAGGTTAGGTCATACAGTTGTAGTAAACAGAGCAAACGATGAGATGAATATTCCATAATTCTTAATTTCCTATTCAAGCTCCTTCAACAGCCGACTTTCAGGCAGATGTAATGGTGTAGACGACTAAACAGACTCTTTTTCTCCCACCTACAGCTCCTGTCCTGCAGGCAACCATCTCCGATACAAAGGAGAGATATGGCAAACACACAAACAAGTTTCATCTCTCCTGTAACTACACATGCCTGCCATTATCTCAATCAACGCGTCTTGAACACAATGACAGCGTTTCTTCAACGCATCTAACCCAATCCTTCAATGCGCCCATCCCATGCCTGTCACACATCCGATCCGCAAGAAGTGCTTCGATCCGAAGCTGTTAACAGGTGGTCCTTCCACAGCCGTGTCAGGCGTCTTATCTGCCAGCGTGTCAAGTGTTCTTTTCCAGCTGCGCGAGGGCAGGTGTGAGGTAGTTGTTGGCTCGATCAGGTAAATGTGCCACCTGTTAGAGGAGATAGTGTGTGAGGGAGATGGTATGAGAGGGAAACCGAGACAGGGAGGAAAGTGAACAGTTGTAAGAGGAAATATCATTTTTATTATAACAAACAACAATGCAGAAGAGACCGAAGTGCAGGAATTGAAGCAACGGAGTGAGACCAGGTGTGTTGCACTCACCAGTTCATACAGACCCGCATTGTCTGTATACTCATAGCAGATCTGCAGAGAAGAGCAAATCAGAGCACACATGAGCAGATCAGACTAATCCATGATAGCCCAGTTTAGTGCAAACAAGCACAGAGGAATTAGAGAACAGGAGGGTTCTATGCAGAAAAACAGAGAGTAAATTTGGAATAACAATCCATATGGACAGCACAGAAGCAATCAGTGCAGAGAATAGTACACACGGTTACCGCATTCGCATGGTTACCGCATTTCACATGGTTACCGCATTCACATGGTTACTGCATTAACATGGTTACTGCATTCACATGTTACTGCATTCACATGGTTACCGCATTCACTCACATCAAAGCTCTTGTTACGGGCCGTCGGATCGTGTAGAGCCTTCACACACACGTCTGCCACGTCAGCACAGCTGATGCCCTGATGTGTGCGTGTTTGGGGGACGATGGGTAAGGCAAGGAGGGGTGAGGGGTGAGGGAGGGACGTAAGCACAGCTGATGCCCTGATGTGTGTGTGTTGGGGGGGACGATGGGTAAGGCAAGGAGGGGTGAGGGGTGAGGGGAGGGACGTAAGCACAGCTGATGCCCTGATGTGTGTGTGTTGGGGGGACGATGGGTACGGAGAAGAGGGGAATGGGGGTTGGTAGGAATGGGTCGGGGAGGGTAGATAAGCTATCAAGTTTCACAGTTTTGTGCACAGATTCGCAAACCACACCCTCCCAACCCTCCTTTTCCCATCCCACCTACCACCTACCCACCTACCCACGCACCCACCTGGGTAATTCTATTCCTGTGGTCGAACACCAGACCAGACCAGAGCCTTCTGAACCATCGGCTCCCCCAGCAGGGGCCCTGGCACACAATGGTGCATCTGTTATTTGAGAATTCCAAGAAAAGACACCCACCTGCGTGATTCTGTTCCCCTGGTCGAACACCAGAGCCTCTCCCTCCCGGCTCCTCCAGCAAGGGCCCTGGGCGCACAATGGTGTACCCAGCCCGCTGTTGCGCAGATGCGTCTCTGCTGCCTGCTCACATGCAAGTGTGTGGCGGGGGAGAAAATGACAGAAAATTAACAGTGTGCTTTTGCCACTCTTAATAGAGCCCGGATCCTCCAATAAAGGCCAACTGACTGCTTGCATAGAGGCCCTGGGCGCACAATGGTGTATCCCAGCCCACTGTTGCGCAGCGTCTCTGCCGCCTGCAATGCATGTGGCAGGCAAAAAGACAAAGAGAGGAAGGGGGTCTCATACCGGTTCGCCTCAGCAGAGGCCAATTGATTGCTTCAGCAGCCCACTGTAGAGGTGTGAGTGCATAATGGTAGCCAGCACCGCACTGCACCGTACTGCACTGCCAGCAGCACTCGTGCGTGCTGACTCTAATGCCTGCACCACAGGCGGAATGCACTCACCACTCTCCTCCGGCTCTCCAGCTCGTTTCAAGTGTGCAAGTGATACAGAGTGAGCACACCTGCACTGCCAGCAGCAGGCGTGCCAGCAGCATGCGTACTGGCAGCACTCGTGCGTGCTGACTCTAAAGCCTGGCACACAGGCGAAATGCACTCACCATTTGGCCTTGACAACTGTCTCTCTCCTCTCCTCCGGCACTCCTGCTCCCGAGCATGACACCAGCACAAAGTCCGTTCTCCTCTCCTCCCTGCACTCCCACATACAGGCATACACACATACACACAAAACAGAAGGGATATGTACACAAGGACAGACAGAGACAACGAGGGAGTGAGTGAGTGATATAGCATGCCATTGCACCCGAGCAAGACACCAACACAAAGTCCGTCTGCTCGCCTTCCTGCGCTCCCACATACACACACACAGAGAAGGCCAAGTGGAGGGGAGTAAGCGAGTGATACAGCATGTCATGCTCCCGAGCAAGACATAAACACAAAGTCCGTCTCCTCTCCCTCCTCATCCCCTCTTCCCCCTTTCTTTTTTCCCAACCCTCTCCCACGCCCTTTCTCCTCCAATACACACACACTCACAGAAAAGGCTATCACGGATTGCAGAACCAGCCTGAACATGCTTGGGCTAGCAGATGCAGCAGCGTAAGTTGCACAAGCACATCAAAACCCACCCCTCCACTTCACACCACCTCCCTCCCGTCCCCCTCCCCTTCCCCCTCCCCCACGCCCTGCCCTCCATAATCTTCCCTCCCCTTACACAGACACTCACAGGAAAGGCCTTAACGTATTGCAGAGCGAGCTTGAAGCTGTTTGGGTCGGCAGGGGCGGCGGCGTTGTCCCCTTCTGCGCCGGCCTTGGATGCCGCCCGGCCCGGAGCAGGGGCGCTCCCACGGATGGTTTCTGGTGAAGTGAAGGGAGAAAGAGGAGAAGAGAGCGGTGAAGAGGGGTAGAGTGTGGTGAAGAGAGGGAGAGTGGGTGAAGAGAGGGAGAGTGGGGTGAAGAGAGGGAGAGCTGGTGAAGAGTGGTGGAATCACGGCAGTTAAAAGGATACCTTGCGATTTGTCGAACCTCTTCTGCACTTCAACACTTGTTAATCCCGTTCTATCCCTCAAGCTCATCCACCCTCTCCCACTGAGTGTATTCACCATGCAAGTGTAATTCACCATGCAAGAGTAATTCACCATGCAAGAGTAATTCACCATGCAAGTGTTATTCACCAGGCAAGGTTGCTTGTATCGCAGGGCAAGTGAGGAGATGAGACTGTAATCGAATGATCTGCAACATAATTTCTAGCCCTCAATGTTTGAGAACCCCATTCCACTGTCTGTGACTCACCGTGCAGCGTTGCTCGTATCGCAGAGCGAGGGAGGTGCTGAGGGTGGGACCAAGCGGTTTGATACCCCATTCCAGATTTGTTAACCCCATTCCACGTCCCAGGTCTGTGAACCCCCTTCTAATGCATGTAACTCACCGCGCGGACGCTGCTCGTATCGCAGAGCGAGGGAAGAGATGAGAGTGGGATCAAGCGGTTGGTTACTCCATTCTACCCCCCAGGATTTGTTAGCACCATTCCACAGCATCACGCAACTCACCGCGCGACGCTGCTCGTATCGCAGGGCGAGGGAAGAGATGAGAGTTGGATCAAGAGGCGGGTCGGACGGGGATGATGCGCGGAAGGCGGAGAAGGGACGCGGGATCTGAGGAAAAACAGGAGGGAGGGGGATGGGGGGAAGGTGGGGGGAAGGTGGGGTGTGGTGTGTGGGGAGGGAGGGTGGGAGCGGGTTAGAGGGTGGGAAGGCGTGGGTTGGACGGGGATGATGGGCGGAAGGGGGAGCAGGGGATGATGGGCGGAAGGGGGAGGAGGAAATGCGAATCTGGAGAAAGAGCGGATGGGGAGGAGGAAGGCCCGAAAAATGGAGGGGACAGGAGGTGAAGGGTGGGTTTGATAAAAATGGGGGAGAATGGGGAGAAGAGCGGAAAGGGAAGTTAGGAGTCAAAAGAAAAGGGAGGGGAGGGAGGGGAGGGAGGGTGTGTGAGAAGGGGAAGCGACAGGGACTCGTGGTGATTGCGAAAATGAGGCGGGAACTGGACATGAGATTGCTCTACGTGCAAGCCAAGAGCAGGGAATGCAGATCTTCTTTTCCCACCTCCATCTCTCACACATTCTGCTCTCCCCTCTCCGTGTCTTCACAACAGCCACGCACTCATGCTCCTCCTCCACCTCTTCTATCCCTTTACCTCTACTCTACCTCTTGTGACTCAACTCATACATCACATCCTTTCCTCCCCCACTCACCGTGTTCTGCCCTTTCATTGTCTTGACAACAGCCACATACTCATATACTCCTCCTCCTCCACCTCCTCCTCTTCCTCCAACACACTCTCCCCATCCTCCCCCACTCTCTCCACGCGCGTTCCATCCTTCGCCACCCGCAGCACCAGCGAGTATGGCTTGCCGTCTGACACGAAACGGAACACCAGACCCTCGAAGCTGAGG
>CANJKZ010000998.1:1800000-2047500 GCA_947471745.1 Closterium sp. Naga37s-1
CCCTGGTTGATATGCTTCGTGTCTTCGGGTGCATGGGGCTCGTGCATGTCCCTAAGGAGAAGCGTGACAAGCTTCAAGCGGCGGCGGTGTGGGCTGTTCATTTGGGTCTTGCACGGGGGAGCAAGGGCTGGCTCATGTGGGACCCAAAATCCAACACCATCTTCACCACCAGAGATGCCAATTTCATGGAGGGGCTCATGTGCAAGGAGTGGTCGGAGCGGGGGAGGAGCAAGGTTACCATTCCGCTTGGAATAGAGGTGGGAACCAACGACCCACTTCTCATTCCGATCGAGTTGTCCTCATCTTCAGAGTTGACAGAGGTGTCACATGACTTGGGAGGTGCTGAAGGGGAGGCAGCAGATGTGGAAGAAGTAATGCAGCAAGGGGAGGCCCCTGTAGCTGAGAGAGGTGATACCGAGGAGGAGGAGCACCAGCCTACACCATCCCTTAAGCTTCCACCAAGGCGCACAATCCAAGGGAAGCGTGATGCTGTCCGTGGTGGAGCCAAGGAAGGAGCAGCCAAGGAGAGGCCCAAGAGAGCTGCCCACCCAAGGGATTTCCTCAAGTATGAAAGGCTTGGGGTTCCCAAGGCATTACTGGTCCAGGAGGAGGAAGATGAGGAGGAGAAGGGAGCCGAGGGGGAGATGGAGCAGATTTGTTGCTTTGGCGTCAACTTACCTCATGAGCCGGCGTCAATGGGGGAAGCTCTCGCTGGAGATGATCGAGAGGCGTGGCTGGCTTCAAGGGAGGATGATTTCCAGAGCCACATGGAGAATGAAACATGGACCCTTACCAATCTGCCCCCAGGAAGGAAGGCATTGGACTGCACGTGGGTATTACGTGTAAAGACCGATGCGGAGGGGAGATTGGAGAGGCGCAAGACAAGGCTTGTGATCAAAGGCTTTCAGCAGAGGGAGGGAGGTGTTTGCTCCTGTTGCCAAGGCTCCTACGCTCCGGTTGTTGCTAGCAGCCACTGCCGTTTGTGGCTGGAAGGTGGAGCAAATGGATGTGAAGACGGCGTTCCTCTATGGCGTGGTAGATGAGGAGATCTACATGAAGCAGCCAGAGGGGTATGATGATGGGAGCGGACGTGTTTGCAGGCTCAACAAGGCCATCTATGGCCTCAAACAAGCTCCAAGGTGCTGGTATGCAAGGCTGGTGGAGGCGTTGGAGGCTCTTGGCTTCAAAGTTAGCGGGTGCGACGAGAGTCTCTTCATGACCGAGGGGGAGGAGGAGAAGGTATTTCTCCTTGTCTATGTCGATGACATCCTCCTCTTCTCTCCATCCCTGGAGAGGATCAAGGAGGTGCAAGGGAAGCTGAAGGAGACTTTTCAATGCAAGGCCCTTGGACCAGTGGGGTATTACCTTGGTCTTCACGTGGAGTGGGACGAGGTGAAGGGATGGTTGAGGCTTCACCAACACAAGTACCTTGCAGCCACGGGGGAGAAGTATGGGCTGGAGGAAGGGAGGAGTGTGAAGACTCCTCTACCCTCAGGGTTTCAGCTGCACCTTGATGAAGAGGAGGGTGAGGTGTTGGAGTACGAGTTGCAGCGTCGGTTCCAGTCAATGGTGGGGAGCTTGATGTACGCTTCGGTCAACACTTGCCCCGACATTGCGTTTTCAGTTTCACAGCTCGCTCGTATGGTGTCTAGGCCCCTTCAAGAGCACCTGGATGCAGCAGAGAGGCTGGTGAGGTACGGCATGGCAACCTCGAGGATGGGGCTGCAATATTCAGTGCATGGGCAGCTGAAGCAAAAGGGAGTGGAGGAGGTGAGCACAAAGATTGGTGCACCTGCAAGGCGTGGGCATTTGTACCTCTCGTGTTTCACCGATGCTACCTGGGCAAGTGACATCAGTGATGCTACATCCCATGGTGGCTATATATGCTGTGTTGGAGGGAGTCCAGTGAGTTGGAAGTCTAAGAAGCAAGGAGAGATAGCTCACTCATCAACGGAGAGCGAGTACATGGCGTTGTTTCATGGAGTGAAGGAGGTAGTTTGGATGAGGAGGTTGCTTGAGGAGTTGGGGCAGGAGCAAGAGGGTACTACACCTGTGTATTGTGACAGCCAAGGAGCAATTGCAATGGCGCGTAATGCTGTGCTCCATGGGCTGAACAAGCACATGCATATCAAGTGGCATTGGGTGAGGAAGGAGATGAAGAAGGGCACCATCTCCTTGCACTACATCAACACTACCAAGCAACCTGCGGATTTCTTGACTAAGCGGCTTGCAGAGCATCAGCATTGAAGCTGTGCCACCTTGTGTGGCATGTCCTTCAACTAAGGGAGGCAGCTTCAGGGAGCAGCTAAGGGATGAATGAGAGCACGATGAGGGGGAGTTTGTTGTGCCAAAGCACTATAGTGGCACGGTCATCGCACTCCCATTACGCCTACAAGCCTGCTCAGCTACTGGAATTTTGTGGGGTGGTGCTTCAACATGTGTTATTCAAACCCTCAAAGTTTCAGAGTTTTTGAAGCAGTTTACAAGGCATGGCAACATTTTTAGTTTCAAGACTTATGGCATCGCGGAAGTGTGTGTTACTCTTTTTTTGGTAACACCCGAGTTCACCATTTCGGCTGCTGACTCATCTACCAAGCTCTGATTGGTCTGAAAATCGGTGTGGCAGTCCTTTGCCGTGTTGTGCAGATGGTCACCGAGTTTCAGGACAACCCAGCATCGGAGCAGCACGTGACAGCTGTCGAAAGTTACTGTTCTGTAGTCATGGTCCACTGTTGGCAGCATTTCCCTTGCCACCCTTTCATTGTTGTCATGCCAATGGTGCAGGGACAGAGAATGAGACAAGAAGTACAGGTGGTCAAGTGGGACTCTACCACCCTCCTTTTGAGAAGTGTGGTCTTCCTGGTAGCAGCTTGCAAGAGGGTGCAAGTGGGAAGACAAGCTGACTCATGGTTGGCTTGACTCACTATTGGTATCCTTGAGTACAGCTCTGAACATCCAAGTGTGGTTGGCTTTGCTGACCTAGCTAGGACGTTTCCCATCCTTCTCTAGCCTTTCTCCCCTAGGACTCAACCTTCTCTGAGTTCTGAGGATGGTCCCAACCCCTTAAGAGTCCCCTAGGCAATGTTGTACTCAACCTCTTCCTTACATCAATGAAGCTACTCGTTTTTCAGCCGAGCTTACGTTTTTGTTCACTGCGTAGCGCATACACCTCTGATGAAAGCAAGCCATATACCGTTGGAAAGCACACACCTGAAGCTAACGTCTATCCAAGTTTCAGCCTCGCTTGTTATCGGAGCTGATCGTGACGGCGTTTTGAACAGAGGCGGTTCGAAGTCATCAGATTCTGCTTAGGTGGTTTCAAGGGCATCTACGACCCCTAAGTGGACTCTAGACTATAACATCTGGGGGCCCGGACGTTGCCCGATCCTCCATTGTCCTCCCCTGTCCGGCGGTTCCATCCGGCTCACTGTCAGGTCTTCACCTCCCCTCGTTCTCTACGAACTTTGTGAGTACCGCTGCCCTTCAGGATGCGATGGTCACTACCACCAATCTTGGGGGTCAGCGTGTGTCGATCTGCACGTGCACACGGACCGAGCGTCACCTGGCTACGTTCACTTGTCGGCCAGGGTCGAGTCTGTACACGCTGGCTATCGAGCCTCCTCAGGTTGCTGCGTCTGCTCAGGTGTCCGCGTCCGGTCAAGTAGCCGCCTCTTGCTCGTGTCGCCTCCTGTCGCACCAGACTCTTCTATGGCACCACCGCCTGGGTCACCCCTCTCTGCCACGCCTTCGTGGCATGCACTCCCGGTTTCTCGTCTCTGGTCTACCCAGGTCTCTGCCTCCCATCCCGCCCTTGCCTGCCCCGCCCTACCTTCCTTGCGTCGAGGGGCGGCAGCGCGCCGCTCCTCACTCCTCCTCGTTTCCCAGGACGACTGCTCCCCTGCAAACTCTCCACATGGACGTGTGGGGCCCAGCCTGCGTCAGTGGACAGGGCCGCGAGCGCTACTTTCTGCTGGTCGTTGACGACTACACGCGGTACACCACGGTCTTCCCCTTGCGCAGCAAGGGTGAGGTCCCTGATGTCTTGATCCCTTGGATCCGCACAGTCCGTCTCCAGCTCCGCGAGCGCTTCGATACGGACCTTCCTGTCCTACGTCTGCACTCTGACAGAGGTGGTGAGTTCTCCTCCGACCTCTTGCGGGACTTTTGTTGTGGGGAGGGCATTCTCCAGTCGTTCACGCTTCCGGACTCCCCTCAGCAAAATGGGATTGCTGAGCATCGCATTGGCTTAGTCATGGAGGTCGCTCGTACCTCCATGATCCATGCAGCTGCTCCCCATTTTCTGTTGCCGTTTGCGGTCCGGTACGCTGCGCATCAGCTCAACCTCTGGCCCCGTGTCTCCTTGAAGGAGACCTCGCCCACACTGCGTTGGACGGGGAAGGTTGGCGATGCGTCGGTGTTCCGGGTCTGGGGTTCTTGTGCCTTTGTTCGCAATACGTCTGCGGACAAGCTCTCCGCCTGCGCCATTCCCTGCGTCTTCCTTGGATTTGTCCCTGACGCGCCTGGCTGGCAGTTTTACCACCCCACCTCATGCCGTGTCCTCCCGTCTCAGGACGTCACGTTCGACGAGTCGGTTCCCTTCTACTGTCTCTTCCCCTACCGCTCTGCCCCTCCCCCGCCCCCGCCGCTCTTCCTTGCTCCCGGTCCCCCTCTGCTAGACCCCCTCCCGCCCCAGGGTCCTGCTCCCTCATGTGTGTCTCAGGTAGACCCTCTCCTTGGTACTGCGCCTGTCGAGGTTGCTGACGGCTCAGGTGCTGCTCCAGGTGCTGCGTCTGGGGGTGCTGCGTCTGGGGGTGCGGAGCCGGGGGGTGCGGGGTCTGAGGGTGCTGGGTCTGGGGGTGATGAGCCTGGGGGTGAGGAGCCTGGGGGTGCTGAGCTTGAGGGTGTTGAGCCTGGGGGTGCTGAGTCGGAGGGTGAGGAGTCTGGGGGTGCTGAGCCTCGGGGTGCTGCTTCGTCTGGAGGTCCTGCTGGTGCTTCGTCGCGACTGTCTCCGCAACAGCTGCGTGAGTGGCTTGTTGCGCGTGCACGCCTTTGGCGTGGAGCTCCCGAAGCCGGAGGCGCTGGAGACTCTGGAGCTGAAGGTGCTGGAGTTACTGCTGGAGCTAGTGGTACTGAGGTACTGTGGCTGCTGGTACTGGAACTGCCAGGACTGGTGGTGTTGGGGGCGCTGGAGCTGAAGATCCTACGGAGCCTGGAGCTGCTGGAGTTGGAGACTCTTGCGCTGGTGGAGCTGGCGCTGGAGGCGCTGGAGCTGGAGGAGCTGGAGTTGGAGGCACTGGCGCGGGAGGCGCTGGAGCTGCCGGAGCTGGAGCTGTTGACCCTAGAGCTGGAGGTGCTGGAGGCACCGTGCGGTCGCGATCGTACTTCGTTCCCCTGCTTCAGCAGGTTCTTGGAGTCCCTTACTCCTCCCTTACTGTGTCCACCGCCTGACCAGTCGCAGCCGCCGTTACAGCCAGCCTCCCCACTGCCTGCTCCCTCTCCTTACACTGAGCAGTCCGGTGGTCTTACAATGCGTTGTGAGCCTACGTCTCGCCCTGTCTTGCCTGTTCGCACTGCTCATCGCGTTCCTCGTTCGCGTCCTCCTCGTGTTTCCGGCACGCACGCTATGGCACTCCGTCCTTCCTTTGTTCCACTGCGTGTTCCTCTGCCTGCTCCTCCTGAGTCCTCTCTCCCTGAGGTCCCTGACCCTAAGTCCGACCGCGCTCGTGCTGCCAGTCCCACTGTCGCTCGTCTCCTTGCCACTGCTGTCACTGACCCTTCTTTTGAGTCTGCTGCTGCGTTTGCTCTCGTTCCTGCTGCCTGCCGTCTAGACTACGCCACTGCTCTAGTTGCTGCGTCTGAGTCTGCCAGTCCTACGTCCGTCGGGGGTGAGTGTGCTCTTGGCACGGACGTTCTTGAGGGCAGGCAGGAGGACTTTGAGTGTCTTGCAGCTGGTGTACCTCGTTTCGCGTCCATGCTGCTTGCCCCTGAGGGAGACCTGATGCACCAAACATCCCGACCCCGCGCTCTTACGCAGAGGCGATTACGGGTCCTTACTCCTCTCAGTGGCAAACAGCCATGGATGCCGAGATGGCATCCTGGAAGTTCACAGGCACCTACGTCGATGAGGTTCCCCCACCTGGGGCGAACATAGTCGATGGCATGTCGATCTTCGGGGTGAAGCGGCCGCCGGGTTCTCCGCCTGCCTTCAAGGCGCGTTACGTTGCTCGAGGCTTCAGTCAGCGACAGGGAGTTGACTACTTCCAGACCTTCTCCCCCACCCCGAAGATGACTACTCTTCGGGTGTTGCTGCACGTCGCTGCTTAGCGTGACTACGAGTTGCACTCTCTGGACTTCAGCACAGCTTTCCTGCAGGGCAGCCCGCAGAAGGAGATCTGGCTGCGCCGCCCTCCTGGCTTCACTGAGTCTTTTCCTGCAAGTCAGTGGAGCCTCTGGCGGCTAGTCTACGATCTCCGCCAGGCGCCTCGCGAGTGGCACGACACACTGAGGACTACACTTGCGGCTCTTGGGTTTGCTCCTGCTACTGCTGACCCGTCGCTGTTTCTACGCACCGACACCTCGCTGCCGCCGTTCTACGTCCTTGTCTACGTCGACGACCTCGTCTTTGCCACTTCTGACACTGAGGCACTGACCCTTGTGAAGTTGGAGCTGCAGAAGAGACACACTTGCACTGACTTGGGTGAACTGCGCAGCTATCTTGGCTTGCGGATCACCCGGGATAGAGCACGGTGCACCATCACCCTGACTCAGTCACACATGGTGCACCAAGTCCTTCAGCGCTTCGGTTTCCCGTTCTCCTCGCCACAGCCCACTCCTCTATCTACCGGTCACTCGCTCTCAGCTCCACCTTCGGACGAGTCCGTAGAGCCGAGTGGTCCGTACCCAGAGCTTGTGGGTTGCCTCATGTACCTGATGACGTGCACACAACCTGACCTCGCGTACCCTCTCAGCCTTTTGGCTCGCTACGTGGCTCTTGGCAGGCACCAAAAGGTGCACTGCGATGCTGCGAAGAGGGTACTGCGTTATTTGTGCAGTACGTCGGGCATGGGGCTCGTGCTTGGAGGACGGGGTCCAGTTGTTCCCACCGGTCACGCAGACGCTTCCTGGGTTGACGACTCAGCTACGCAGCTGTCGTCATAGGGTTACACCTTCAGCCTTGGCTCTGGCTCTGTTTCTTGGTAGTCTACCCGCTCGTCTTCGGTTCTCAGCTCCAGTTGTGAGGCTGAGATCTACGCCGGGGCCATGACTGCACAGGAGCTACGCTGGCTCACTTACCTACTGACCGACTTGGGAGAGCAGCCTCGTTCGCCTCCAGTTCTGTACGTAGACAACAAGGCCATGATTGCCTTGTGTCAGGAGCAGAGACTGGAGCACAGAACGAAACACATCGCTCTGCGATACTTCATTGCTCGAGAGTTACTGCAGCGTGGCCAGCTTCGTCTTGCGTATGTGAGAGTACGCCAACGTTCAACATATTTCTCATTTCCATATTTTTACTCCATCTTATTCTCCTTATTTTCCTCTTTCATTTGCACTTTATTTCACCTCAATCGGACTATTATTCTATTTTCTAGAGCTTTCCGATTATTTCACTTATTTGGTATTTTCGGCACCGACATTTACATTATACGGCACTGACAGCACCGACAGTGGTGTACAAGGCGTAATCTCGCCATAATCCGAAGTGCCAATGGGCTTGCGTGCTTATGCGCACTTGTGAGTATCTATTCTAGAAGAGCGTGTTCCCGAAGGTTCGGATTATATGCTGTTTCTATGTTTTTTTGAGTATAAATACGCCTTGCACTCACCTTTAGTGCAGCATTCTCGAGTGGAAATTCGATCCTGTGACACTTGGTAATCAGAGCCATTTTCACTCGCGGAGTTTCAGCTAAGCAGCGCGCTCAAGAAATTCCTGCTTCGAAAAACCGCCGGGGGCGACGAATTCGTCGCCGACGCTGGTAAGCACCAGATTCCGCGTTTTTTGAATAACCCCCCTCGCGCGTTTTTTGAACAGGATCGTGAGTTTGATTGTTGGCGAAAATGTTTGTGATACAGGGACGTCAATTGCGAATTGTCGGGACCTATATCGAGCGGTGCAGAAGTAGCGAGACCGACGCACGACGGATCGAACGACTTCGGGTGAAAGCGCGCGTCATGGCGAAAATTGCGACAGAAGCAGAATCGATCGTGACTTCACAGCAGTCGCGAAGTTCTCCCAAGGCCCAAGAAATTCGAGCCCCCCAACACCTTTGATGGGGAAATTGACGCTAGGCGCTGGCTTTTGGCGATTGAAATTTATTTCGCCGCCATTGGATGGACAGCACCAGCACTCGACAGAAATAGAATTAATTTTGCAGCAACACTACTGCGCGGGCCAGCAATTGAATGGATAAGCGGAAGCGGTTTATTAAACCAAGGTGAAGCGACGTGGCAGCAATTCCGAGAATGATTACTACAACGTTTTGAGCCGATTAATGCAGCGTTTATCGCCCGCGACAAAATACATCGTCATCGACAAATCGGGAGCGTCGCGAACTACACGCAACAAATGGAGGAGTTGTTCAACTGCATCCCCGACGTCACAGAAGGCGAAAAAATTAGAGCATTCATCGCGGGGCTGAAAAAAGAAACACGACAACATGTTGCGGCCGCAAATTGGAGCAGCTACAACGACGTCGTTTCGGCAGCGGAACGTTTCGACGTAACCACGATCGGAACACGACGACTTCATGGACGAGCTAGACGACATGGAGGACGCTTGGCTAACCCCACGTACGCCGACCCGATGGAACTCGATCGAATCGACGCGAAGGCAAGACCAAAGAAGAACAAATCTAAGTGTTCTTTCTGCGGCAAGCCCGGACATCGACTCATCGATTGTGACGAAATGAAAACTGCACGTTCAGCGCTTAGGGACCGCAGCAGTGGAGCAGATTTAATGCGAATATTGGAGGATCGTGGAGTGAATTTTTCAAACCATGAACGGACTCTACCAGGGAGAATCGCCGAGGGAAATAAAATCTCCGCGACACAAGACCCTGCTGGATCCGGACAACTCCAAAAAGGCCCTGTAAAAAGTAAGCACCCCTTCAAAATATCATACAAGGATGCTTTACTTAGAAAAAATTCCCTTGGGCTACGGCCTTTGTGAAATCACGAGAGAGGCTCCAGAAGAAAAAGAATGTACCGGTACGACAACTACAGCAGCTGCGCATGGGGAACCAACAACGGAGCATGGAAGATCGACCTTCCAACGACGACATCGTCCTCTCTCTAAAAAACCAGCCCACGTCGACCAACCGGTCCCCACGGAAGAAGACGGTGGCGCTAAAGCAGCTCAAGAGGGAGCTGGAGGTCAACATGAAGCTGCGACGACCTCAAACCTCCTCTGCAGATGCATCTGCAACATCTGAAACATCTACGGTACCTACCCCATCTATGAATTCTACTACGAGCTCGAGAACCACGTCGTCGACGACAACAAAAAATCATGGCAATAGGGAACGGCAGGACCGGCCATCTGCCACCCCAGGAGAAAACACAGAGCTATGGGAAATGCCCTATGATCCAATCAACGAGACGATCAACGGGTACAACGAGCAACGCCAACCACTTTTGCTCGAGGTGATCTGCAATGGACGACGCCTCCAAGCACTCGTGGACAGCGGAGCATCCCATTCAGTATGCGACAAAGCAACCCTCGAACGCATCAATGAGAAGTATACGCCTTCAAACTTCACAGCTACGATGGTTGACGGAAGCAATTTACAAGTCTACGGCGAAGCAGCATTACACCTGCAGATGGGTCCTCTTCGCTGGAAACCGACCCTACCCGTCACCAACATCAAAGGGCTAGACTTGATTCTTGGGAGAGATTTTTTTGAAGAAGTTCAACCCCGAGATCAACCGGGTCACCCGCACGGCGAGTATTTACAATCAAGACAGAAGAGTTCCTCTTCCGAATTGGAGCAACACGGGAGATATTCCGGAGGAGACTCTCGCACGCTTCGAGAAGGACGTGAAGCAAACCATGGCAGGGTTTGTTGCACTGGTAACCAACGAGGACGAAGGAGAGAGAAAAACACTCGAGCTTCCACCAGCAATCCAGGAACTTCTAGAAGAGTTCGAAGACGTTCTCCCTGACGACCTTCCAGACCAGTTGCCGCCATACCGAACCCACCAGCACGAGATCATCGAAGAACCTGGTTCAAAACCGACCTTCCGAGCACCATATCGACTCAGCCCTACCGAGTTGGCCGACATGAAGAAGCAGATCGAGTACCTTCTGGACAAAGGACTCATTCGACCATCAACATCACCATACGGTGCACCAGTGCTTTTCACACCAAAACCTGACGGAAGCTTACGCATGTGCATCGACTACCGAGCCCTCAACAAGCAGACGATCAAGAACAAGTATCCGATTCCACGGATCGACGATCTACTTGACCAGCTTCGTGGAGCCACAGTATTCTCAAAACTCGATTTGAGATCGGGATATTGGCAGATCCGGATGGCGGATAACTCCATCCATAAGACAGCGCTTCGGACACGATACGGATCCTACGAGTACCTCGTCATGCCGTTCGGACTCACCAACGCACCCGCTACATTCCAGGCCGAAACGAACCATATTCTTAGGCCTCTACTCGACGAATGCGTGGTGGTGTACCTGGACGACATCCTGATCTACTCGAGGGACATGAAGCAGCACATCGAACACCTACGACGCGTCTTCGAGATACTTCGACGGGAGAAGTTCTACGTTAAGCTATCCAAGAGCGAGTTTGCCTTGAAGAAAGTTCAGTTCCTTGGACACATGGTGAGCCGGCAGTTGCTTCTCGAAGAATTCCATGACGTGCTCTACGCTGGACACTTCGGGAGTAACAAGACTCTTGCCGGGATTGCGAAAGTCTACTACTGGCTTCACATGGCAAACGGCGTGCAAAAGTTTGTCACTTCGTGCGACACGTGCCAGCGGATGAAAAGCAGTAAGCAGAAGAAAGCAGGACTTCTTTAGCCTTTACCCGTCCCGGAACAGCCTTGGCAAGTGGTCAGCTTGGATTTCATCACCGGTTTACCACCTACCAACGCGGGGCATGACGCCATCCTGGTCGTCATCGACAAATTCTCAAAGATGGGACACTTCATTCCGACACATACAACCGCACGCACGGAGGAAACGGCACAGCTATTCCTCAAACACATCATCTCACAGCACGGGATCCCAACAACCCTCATATCCGACAGGGACCCCAAGTTTACTAGCAAGTTCTGGAAAGAGCTCATGTCGCTCATGGGGACACGCCTAGCAATGTCATCTGCATATCATCCCCAAACCGATGGGCAGACAGAGCGCTTGAACCAAATTGTGGAACAACTCTTGCGCGCAGCGTGCAAGGACGACATTAACAAGTGGGACTTGCACTTGCCGGTGTTGGAGTTCGCCTACAATAATGCGAAGCATGCCGCAACAGGAGAGACCCCCATTTTTCCTCTGTTACGGACGACATCCACTAACTCCACAACAGCCGACAGTACCTGCAACTGTCCAACCCGCGCACGACTTCGTTACCACAATGCAGCAGCTTTGGGATCGGACACACAAGCGTCTACAGGACATACAGTCTTCACAGAAACGCTTGGCCGATCGCCATCAACGTGATCATACCATTGCGGTTGGTGACCATGTGCTTCTCGACACATGCAACCTCAACCTCGGTCACCTTCCATCCAAGTTACGACCTCGCTTCTGCGGACCTTTCCTCGTAGAAGAGCAGGTCACTCCAGTCACATTTCGCTTGCGCCTACCAGCTTCTTGGAAGATTCATAACACCTTCCACGTGCAGCTTCTTAAACCCTATCAAGATCCAAATAAGCTGTACACGGGACGCCAACCTCCGCCGCCGCCTCCAGTCCTCGTGAATGATGAACTTGAGTACGGGGTTGAATCTGTGCTTGCACATCGTCGTCGTCGGCATGGCGCCCTGGAGTTTCTCGTACGATGGAAAGGCTATGATCCTTCTGAGGACAGCTGGGTCTCTGAAGAAGATATGAGTAACGCCCGACGTTCTCTCCGCGACTATCTTGTCAAGCAGGGTGTTACATCTACCACCCAGCTTTGAGAGGGGGAAGTGTGAGAGTACGCCGACGTTCAACATATTTCTCATTTCCATATTTTTACTCCATCTTATTCTCCTTATTTTCCTCTTTCATTTGCACTTTATTTCACCTCAATCGGGCTACTATTCTATTTTCTAGAGCTTTCCGATTATTTCACTTATTTGGTATTTTCGGCACCGACATTTACATTGTACGGCACCGACAGCACCGACAGTGGTGTACAAGGCGTAATCTCGCCATAATCCGAAGTGCCAATGGGCTTGCGTGCTTATGCGCACTTGTGATTATCTATTCTAGAAGAGCGCGTTTCCGAAGGTTCGGATTATCTGCTGTTTCTATGTATTTTTGAGTATAAATACGCCTTGTACTCACCTTTAGTGCAACATTCTCGAGTGGAAATTCGATCTTGTGACAGCGTATGTGGCCACTAGGGCCAACAATGCTGATATATTCACCAAGGCCCTTCCGACTGGTGATCATCAGCGTTTCTCTACTGTGTTAGGCCTTGTGCCTACTTTGCCTCACTTGCTTACTGTGTGACTTTGCTTGAATTGTGATCTATATATATACCTGCATGCTTGCACTTGCTAGGGTATGATCACTGTATTGTATGTTCTCTTTTATATATATATCTGCATGTGAACTGGCCTTGTGGCCCTTTGCTTGTGCTCGGACTGTGTGGTGACTTTGTGATCCACCCTGAGCTTGCTTTGCTTTTCTTGACTGGTCTTGTGACCACTTGTTCTCCCCCACTTTGCCTATAGGGGTGTGTCAGAACATTATAGATTTTACATTTGTGTAGGCTATAGTGGGGTAGCCCATAAGGGGTACAACCCAATTAGGGTTAGTACTTGTACCCAACTCTTTCATAGTTCATTCATTCTCGTTCATTCTTTTGACAGGGGGAACACAGGGAAAAATGGCGCGAAGCCATGGACAGAGAGTTAAAAGCATTGCAAGAACGCTACACCAGGAAAGTCGTACCTATCGGAGTGGCACGCAACAAGGCCATCCTCACCGGAAAATGGGTTTTCCGCGTGAAAACAAAAGCCAACGGAACAATCGACAAATTCAAGGCACGCTGGGTCGTGCGTGGCTTCGACCAAGAACAAGGACGAGACTTCACGGAAACATTTGCACCAGTAAGCCGACATACCTCACTGCGGATTCTCCTCGCGATTATCGCCATGAACCGGAAGAAGCTTCGGCAAATCGTTGTCGCCAACGCATTCCTCTACGCCCCTGTCGATGCTGAGATCTTCGTCGAACTCCCGCACGGGTCTAACGCAGACCCCAACCAAGTCTGTCAGCTGGAAAAGTAACTGTACGGCATCAAACAAGCCCCAAGATTGTGGCAGCAGCATCTTCATGCCCGCCTAGTCCGCATCGGATTCCTCCAACTACCGCACGATCAAGGGATGTACCGACTCACTAAGGGGAATGACTACATCCTACTCATCGTCTACGTAGACGACCTCCTCTACATAGGCTCCACCGATGACATAACGACCTGGTTTGAAGGGGAGCTGCAGCGGGATCTCACACTCACCGTCGCAACTACCGTGACAAAGTACCTGGGACTGAACATTCAAGACGGCGATAACGCAATCTACCTCAGCGCCGAAAAATACACGGACACTATCGCTAAACGATTCGGACTCATTCCAACCGTCATCTCCATGCCATACCGCTACACCGACGGAAATCGCAAAGTCTCCGCCCTACTCAAACCCGCCGGCATTCGCGACTACCAACGGAAGTTAGGCTGTCTACTCTTCGCAGCCGTTACCTGCCAACCGGATCTATCCTACCCAGCTAGCCAACTCGCTACCTACCTCAATAATCCTGAAGCAGAGCACATGCTTGAACTCGATCGAGCACTTCACTACCTCGTCAGCACTCCGACGATTGGACTAACCTACCACAAGACCGGAACTACGACACCCAAGTTAATCGGCTACGTCGACGCCGATCACGCTGGAGATTCCGACAACAGACGATCTCGAACTGGCTACGTCTACCGACTCGAACCTATCGGCCCTATCTCATGGCAGTCGAACAAGCAAGAGCTAATTGCTCTCTCCTCAGCCGAAGCAGAATATATCGCACTCTGCTCGGCCACCAAGGAAGGACTATATCTTCGCGAATTGCTGGAAGAAGCAAAATTGGCCCAGTAACCCAACTTCTCCCTCTTCTGTGATAACCAATCGGCCATTCACATTGCGAACAAAAATGGGTTCGGGAATCAAACAAAGCACATCGCCCTCCGGTACTTCTTCGTAAAGGACGAAATCGAGAAGGGAAGACTCGAACTATCCTAGTGTCCCACATCCGAGATGGCAACCGATTACTTGACCAAGAAACTCGGAAAACAGAAGTTTGAGTACTGCATGAGAAAAGGAGAAAGCGAATGGATGAACTATGAATGAAGTGAGTACATATAGGAAACCCTAATTGGGTTGTACCCCCTATGGGATACCCCACTATAGCCTACACAACAGCATAAGCTATATATATGTTCTGACACACCCCCATAGGCAAAGTGGGGGAGAACAAGGGGTCACAAGACCAGTCACACAAAGCACAGCAAGCTCAGGGTGGATCACAAAGTCACCACACAGTCCGAGCACAACGACAAGGCCACAAGGCCAGTTCACATGCAGGAGTGCACACATATATATATAGAGCTAGACAAGCAAGAGCAGGTATATATATGTGACAGTACAAGCAAGGTCAAGAGGAGAGCAAGTGAGGCAAGACAGGTACAAGACCCAGCTGAGTGCAGAAGCGCTGATGGTCACAAGGCGCAAGTGCCTTGGTGAACACATCAGCAGTGTTGGCCTCAGAGGCCACGTACGCAAGTCGCAACTGACCACGCTGCTGCAGCTCACGAGCAAGAAAGTAACGGAGAGCAATGTGCTTCGTTCTGTGCTCCAAGCGCTGCTCTCGACACAAGGCCAGCATGGCCTTGTTGTCTACGTACAGCACTGGAGGAGAACGAGGCGGCTCTCCAAGGTCAGTCAGCAGGTAGGTGAGCCAGCGAAGCTCCTGTGCAGCCATGGCCCCGGCGTAGATCTCAGCCTCACAACTAGAGCCGAGAACAGAGGACGAGCGTGTAGCCCGCCACGAGACAGAGCCGGAACCAAGACTGAAGGTGTAACCCTGCGACGACCGCTGCGTAGCCTGGTCGTCAGCCCAAGAAGCGTCCGCGTGCCCAGTGAGGACCACTGGACTCCGCCCTCCAAGCACTAGCCCCATGCCCGACGTACTGCACAAGTAGCGCAACACCCTCTTCGCTGCAGCCATGTGCTCTGGTCGGTGTCTCCCAGGAGCAACATAGCGTGCAAGAATGCTAAGAGGGTATGCAAGGTCAGGTCGTGTGCAGGTCATCAGGTACATGAGGCAACCAACAAGCTCTGGGTACGGGCCACTCGACTCTACGGACTCATCCGATGGCAGAGCTGAGAGCGAGTGGCGAGTAGACAGAGGAGTGGCCTGAGGCGAGGAGTACGTGAAGCCGAAGCGCTGAAGGACCTGCTGCACCATGTGTGACTGAGTCAAGGTAATGGTGCGGCGTGCTCTGTCCCGAGTGATCTGCAAGCCAAGGTAGCTGCGCAGTTCACCCAGGTCTGTGCACGTGTGTCTCTTCTGCAGCTCGGACTTCACGTAGGCTAGTCCAGCAGTGTCAGCTGTGGCAAAGACCAAGTCGTCGACGTACACGAGGATGTAGAACGGCGGCAAAGAAGTGTCGGTGCGCAGAAACAACGACGGGTCAGCAGTAGAGGGAGCAAACCCAAGAGCCGCAAGCGTAGTCCTCAGTGTGTCGTGCCACTCACGCGGTGCCTGGCGGAGACCGTAGACTGGCCGTCGGAGGCTCCACTGGGTGCCAGGAGGGAAAGTCCCAGTGAAGCCAGGTGGACGGCGCAGCCAGATCTCCTCGTGCAGGCTACCCTGCAAGAAAGCAGTGCTGAAGTCAAGAGAGTGGAGCTCGTAGTCGCGCTGAGCGGCTATGTGCAGTAGCACCCGAAGAGTGGTCATCTTCGGGGTGGGAAAGAAGGTCTGAAATTAGTCAACTCCCTGCCGCTGACTGAAGCCACGGGCCACGTACCGCGCCTTGAAGACAGGTGGAGAGCCCGGCGGCCGCTTCACCCTGAAGATCCACATGCCACTGACGATGTTCGCCCCAGGAGGGGGAACCGCGTCAACGTAGGTGCCTGTGGACTTCCAGGACGCCATCTCTGCATCCATAGCTGCCTGCCACTGAGAGGAGTAGGGACCCTCTACGGCCTCCGCGTAAGAGCGCGGAGTCGGGATGTCTAGTGCATCCGGGTCTCCCTCAGGGGCAAGTAGTACGGACGCGAGATGAGGTGAAGCAGCAGCCAGACACTGGAACTCCTCCTGCCTGTCCTCAAGGACGTCCGTGCCAAGAGCACACTCACCCCCGACGGACGGAGGACAGACAGACGCAGACTCAGCAACAAGACCGGCAGCGTAGTCTAGACGACAGCGAGCAGCAAAGTCGACGAGCTCAGCAACAAGCGCAGACGCAGCAGTGGACTCAAAAGAGGGGTCAGTGACGACAGTAGCAAGGAGACGTGTGACAGTAGGACTAGCAGCACGAAGAGAGTCGGACTCTGGGTCGGTAAGTGCAGGAAGGGAGGACTCAGGAGGAGAAGGCAAAGGGGCACGCAGAGGAGCAGTGGACGGACGCAAAGACATCCGGTGCGTGCCAGGGACAGGAGGAGGACGCTGACGCGAACCGCGACCACTAGCGCGAGCAGCACGAACAGGCGACGCAGGACGAGACGCAGGCTCACGACGCTCAGCAAGACCTCCAGTGGGACCAGTGTAAGGAGAGGGAGCAGGAAGTGGGGAGGCGGGCTCTAACTGGGACTGTGACTGAACAGGCGGTGGACACGCTGCAGGAGGAGAAAGACCAAGAACCTGCTGTAGGAGGGGAACGAAGTACGGCCGAGGCCGCGCGGCGACTCCAGACACAGCAGGGACAGCACCCTCAGCAGCAGCACCAGCGCCAACCGCACCTCCAGCGGGAGGACCTCCAGCAGCACCAGCAGCACCCGCAGCAGGGCCACCGCCAGGAAGGACAGCAGCAGTCTCAGCACCAACACCCGCAGCAGCTCCAGCTCCAGGCGGACCCGAGGGCCCAGCAGCTCCGGGACCAGCGGCACAAGTACCCTCAGCAGCCGAAGGAGCTCCAGCTCCAGCAGTACGTCTCCAGCGGCGAGCAAACCACTCGCGCAGCTCCTGTGGAGAGAGGGGCTCCCGCCGAGGCGAAGCACCCGGAGAACCGCCAGGTCCCGCACCGCCAGACGCCACAAGGGGAGGTCCAGTGGCCGCAGGCTCCGCAGCTCCAGGCTCAGCAGCTCCAGACGCAGCACCCCCTGGCTCAGCACCCCCAGTCGCAGCACCCCCAGGCTCAGCACCCCCAGACTCCGCACCCCCAGGCGCAGCACCCCCAGTCGTAGTACCCCCAGGCTCAGCACCCCCAGACTCAGCACCCCCAGGCTCAGCACCCCCAGGCTCAGCACCCACGCGCGTAGCACCCCCAGAGTCAGCACCCCCAGGCTCAGCACCCGCAGCAGGACCAGAGTCACCAGCAACCTCGACCGGCTCGACCGCGTCTACCTGGGACACACCTGAAGGGGCAGGACCCTGAGGGGGAAGGGGGTCTACCGGGGGGGGACCTGGCACAAGGAAGTGCGGTGGCGGGGGGAGGGAAGGAGTGCGGTAGGGGAAGAGGCGGTAGAAGGGGACTGACTCGTCGAACGTGACGTCCTGGGAGGACAGAACACGACGAGAGGAGGGGTGGTAGAACTGCCACCCTGGGGCGTCAGGGGGGAAGCCGAGGAAGACACAGGGAGCAGCACGAGGGGACAGCTTGTCCGCAGACAAGTCGCGGACAAACGCCCGAGATCCCCAGACACGGAACGCAGACGCATCGCCGACCTTCCCCGTCCACAGCAGAGCTGGGGAGGTCTCCGGCCGGGAGACCCTGGGGTGAAGGTTGATCTGATGCGCCGCGTACCGAACCGCAAACGGCCACAGAAAATGGGGGGCAGCCGCATGCATCATGGACGTACGAGCGACGTCCATGACCATGCCAATGCGGCGCTCAGCAATCCCATTTTGCTGTGGAGAGTCCGGAAGCGTAAAGGTCTGGCGGATGCCTCGTGCACGACAGTAGGCTCGCAGAAGGCCAGAGGAGAACTCTCCACCTCGGTCAGAGTGCAGACGCAGAACAGGAAAGTCCGAGCCGAAGCTCCTCCTGAGCTGGAGACGAGCTGCGCGGATCCAGTCGATCAACACCTCAGTGACATCACCCTTGCTGCGCAAGGGGAAGACTGTGGTGTAACGCGAGTAGTCGTCAACCACCAGCAGGAAGTAGCGCTCGTGACCCTGCCCACGGACGCGGGCCGGGCCCCACACGTCCATGTGAAGCGTCTGCAGAGGAGCCTCTGTCGGGGGAAACTGGGAGGAGTGAGGGGCAACCCGGAGCCGCCCCTCGACACAGGGGACACAGGAAGGTCCGGGTCCCGAAGGAAGGGGAGGGAGAGACCGGGGAAGACCAGAGACAAGGACACGGGAAGCCATGCCCCGAAGACGAGGCAAGGAGGGGTGGCCAAGACGGTGGTGCCACAGGAGGGTCTCTTGAGACAGGCGGCGACACGAGCAGGGGGCAGACTCAGGACCAGACCTGGACGCAGCAGCAAACACCTGACCCGACGCAGCTACCTGGCCAGACGCAGGGACAGGAGGAGACTCAGTGGTCAGGGTGTAGAGACTCGACCCCGGCCGACGCGAAAACGTGGCCAGGTGTCGGCCTGTGCGGGCGTCCGAGCAGTGGGTCACCCGCTGACTCGCAGGAGTAAACTGGTGAACCCCCGCATCCTGCAGGTCAGCACCACTCACCAAGTTCGTCGAGAACGAGGGGAGGTACAGACCAGACAAGGTGCCCGAGGGGGCAGCCGGACACGGGAGGACAGTGGAGAAGTGAGAGAGGACAGGACCCCCAGAGGGGTCAGCCAGGGAGACTGCAACCGGCCGGCCAAGCGGCGTGAGTGTGGTGCGGTCTCGAAAGAAGGAGCGAGAAGCCCCTGAGTCAAGCGTGAAGGTGAGGGAGGCCGAAGCCGACGCAGTACCTGAGAGCGCAGCCTCACCAGTACCTGAGAGTGCAGACGCACTGGCACCTAGAGCAGCAGCCGCAGAAGTACCTAGCGCAGCAGTACCAATGCCCGGGTCGGGCGGGAAACACCGGTAACAGTCACCCTCCTCACTAATAGTCACAGCATACATGGCAGCAAGGATAGCATCAAAGTCAAGATCAAAGATAGCTACGCCAGCCCTAGACAGCTCTCCCCAACGGGGAATCTCACTAGCCTCGGGGAACTGCTGACGCCAAGCGTCCGTCAGGCGGCCAAAGCAGCGCTGGGTGGGGTGGGCACCCCCACACTGCTCACCCGCGCGGTCGCCGGAACGAAGGACGTAGGTGCACGGACCAAAACCCCCACCCCGCTGACGCTGCGTGTACCACTCACGGAGCTGCTGGGGCGGGGGGATGTCCCGCGAACGCTGCTGCTGCTGCTGACGCTGGCCACCACCAGAGCCGCTACGCTGCGGGGCACCACCCCGACCAGCTCCACCCCTTCCGCCACCGCCGCCTCCACCTCCACCACCACCGCTGCCTCCGCTCCCACCGCTGCCGCCACCACCGCCTCCTCCTCCGCTGCTGCCACCGCCACCACCGCCCCCGCCACCACTCCCACCGCCACTCCCACTCCCTCCGCCGCCTCCACCGCCACCTCCACCGCCCCCTCCAGTTCCACCCGCGCCCTTGCCCCCCTTGCCCCTGCCAGGGCGGCGTCTCCCGCTAGGGGCAGACGCCGCGCAGACCGACTCAAGACCAAGCAGGTCGGCAGCAGCAGCAGAGGCAACAGAGGGCAGCAGGGGGGAAGGAGAACACCCCTCAAAGATGGGGGTGCGAGGGTCACCACGAGAGGCTCCTACAGCGACGATGCTCTTCTCCGCCGCCAGGAGGGACTTCTCGAGGAGATCGACAGTGAGAGTGGTGGGACAGACTGAGAGGAAGTGGTCCCTGACTACGTGAAGGGAGTCAGGGAGGCGTGTGACTATGTAATAGAGAGTGATGTACATGGGGGGGGGGTTCTTGGCGCAGAACTCAGCAGGAAGGGCGGCGCGGGTAGCGAGTGTCACTAGTGCGGAGGTGCGTAATGAGGTCAGCGACAGTGGGAAAGGCAGCAAGGTCAGGAAAGAGGTACGGTAGCATGAGGCGGCTCAGGGCAGCAGTGGCAGGGGAAGAGTAGCGCGCAACTACAGCGTCGTACAAGGTCTGAGCACTCTTGTACTGACTAAAGTGCGCGCGCTCAGTGGTAGGCAGGTGGCGACGCACAGCAAGACGTGCAGCAGCATCGCGGGTGGCCCACTGAGAGCGAACAGTGGGGTCAGCATCAGCAGCAGGGGCAGGAGAGGCGCCAGAGGTGAGGTCAAAGAGGGAAAGACCGTCCGTCCTATCGCACTGTAAGAACAGCTGCAGGTCGTCGACCCAGACCTCAAAGTCAATGGCTCGACCCTCAGCGTCAAAAGCGAGGACACTAGGGGTAGCCATGACGACGACAGTGTAGCAGTGCAAGCAGTAGGGGAGGGGCACGCAGTAACAGTGGTGCTGTGCTCACCAGGCAGGGCAGGTCGGGCGGCTCGGCAGTAGGGCGGCCCGGCGGCTGGGCGGCTCGGCGGCTCGGCTGCTGGGCGGCTCGGCTCCCGGGCGGCTCGGCGGCAGGGCGGCTCGGCGGCAGGGCGGCTCGGCGGCTCGGCTCCCGGGCGACTCGGCGGCAGGGCGGCTCGGCAGCAGGGCGGCTCGGCTCCCGGGCGGCTCGGCTGCTGGGCGGCTCGGCGGCAGGGCGGCTCGGCAGTCGTAGGCGGCGGGGCCGGTGAGGATAGGCGGCGGGGCCGGTGAGGATAGGCGGCTGGGCCGCGAAGTGGGGCGGCGGGGCCGCGTAGGTGAGGGCGGCGAGGCCGCGAAGGCAAGGGCGGCGAGGCCGCGTAGGTGAGGGCGGCGGGGCCGCGAAGTGAGGGCGGCGGGGCCGCGTAGGCAAGGGCGGCGAGGCCGCGACGTGAGGGCGGCGAGGCCGCGAAGGCAAGGGCGGCGAGGCCGCTTAGGTGAGGGCGGCGGGGCCGCGAAGTGAGGGAGGCGGGGCCGCGAAGGTGAGGGCGGCGGGGCCGCGTAGGCAAGGGCGGCGAGGCCGCGTAGGTGAGGGCGGCGGGGCCGCGAAGTGAGGGCGGCGGGGCCGCAACGTGAGGGCGGCGGGGCCGCGCAGGTGAGGGCGGCGGGGCCGCGCAGGCAAGGGCGGCGAGGCCGCGACGTGAGGGCGGCGGGGCCGCGACGTGAGGGCGGTGGGGCCGCGTAGGTGAGGGCGGCGCAACGGGCCGCTAGGGGCGACACGGAGGGTCGCTAAAAAAAAGAAAGCGCGCCTCGGGGCGCGCTTCGGTGGGCCCTAGAAACAGTCCCTAGGAGGGGACCTGCTCTGATTCCATGAGAAAAGGAGAAAGCGAATGGATGAACTATGAATGAAGTGAGTACATATAGGAAACCCTAATTGGGTTGTACCCCCTATGGGATACCCCACTATAGCCTACACAACAGCATAAGCTATATATATGTTCTGACACTGCATGCTGCTGACTGGACAAGGACACTGTCAGAATATATTTTATATATATTTATGTATAACTGCATATAGTTATAGCAGTAGTGTAGTTATTGTTATAGTCCCTGCAAGTGGTGCACCCTTTGCCATCTCTCACTCCTATATCTTGTACTTTCTTCTCTTAGTGAAATCATCATTTTTCCTTCTCAACTTTTCTCTCGACACTTGCCTAGCTTTCACCCTAGTGATGGCTCCTCCTACTTCAACATGGTATTAGAGTGATTACAAACCTTGGGCCCACCACCTGCTACCCTGCGCGCCGCCCTCGTGCGGCCCTCCTCTCGACGTTCGGCACGGCCCGTCGCCCGTAGCCCCTAGGCCCCGGCCCGTCGCCCGTAGCCCTTAGGCCCCGGCCCGTCGCTCGCGCCCGTCGCCCCTAGGCCCGTCGCCCCTCGGCCCGTCGCCCCTAGGCCCCGGCCCCTAGCCCGTCGCTCGCGCCCGACGCCCCTAGGCCCCGGTCCTGGCCCGTCGCCCGTCGCGCGTCGCCCCTACGCCCGTCACCCCTAGACTCCGGCCCCCGGCCCGTCGCTCGCGCCCACCGCCCCTAGGCCCGTCGGTCCCATCGCTCGTCGCTCCCCTAGGCCCGGCCCCGTCGCTCGACGCCCTTAGGCCCCGACCCCTAGCGCGTCGCCCCTCGGCCCGTCGCCCCTAGGCCCCTAGGCCCAGGCCCTAGCTCGTCGCCCGTCGCCCGTTGCCCCTCGGCCTTTCGCCCCGGCCCGTCACCCCTAGGCCTGACGCCACGGCCCGTCGCCCCTAGGCCGGCCCGTCGCCCCTATCACGGCCCGTAGGCCCGTCACTCCTAGCCCGTCCCGTCGTCCCTAGCCCACGCGCCCCGGCCCGTCTCCCGACGCCCCTACGCCCGCGACTGACGCCCCTCCGCCCCCCCTTCTCCTCCATCCCCCTGCTGCGGGTGCAGCAGTGGGGGGGGGGGGGGGGGGGGGTATGGGGGTGGTGGGCTTTTGGAGGGTAAGGGGGTGGCCGGAATGGATCTGCAGCACCAGCCCCCCAGCCCCCCCCCCTTTTCTCCTCCATTCCCCTGCTGCGGGTGCAGCAGTGGGGGGGAGGGGATCTGCAGCACCAGCCCCCCCCCCCCCCCCGCCCCCCCTTCTCCTCCATCCCCATGCTGCGGGTACAGCAGTAGGGGGAGGGGATCTGCAGCACCAGCCCCCCCCCCCGCACCCCCCCCCCCCCCCTCCCCCTCCCCCCCTCTTCTCCTCCATCCCTGGGGGGTGGCGGATAGTGGAGGGGATCTGCAGCACCAGCTCCCCCGCGCCCCCCCCCCCCCTCCCCTTCTCCTCCATTCCCCTGCTGCGAGTGCAGCAGTGGGGGGGAGGGGATCTGCAGCACCAGCCCCCCCCCGCCACCCCCCCTTCTCCTCCATCCCCCTGCTGCGGGTACAGCAGTAGGGGGAGGGGATCTGCAGCAGCAGCCCCACCCCCCCGCCCCCACCCCCCCCCCTCTTCTCCTCCATCCCTTGGGGGTGGCGGATAGTGGAGCAGCAGTGGGGGGGAGGGGATCTGCAGCACCAGCCCTCCCCCCCCCCCCCCCCGCCCAGCGCGCTGCCTGCACGCTGCGCAAGTGGCTTGCATTGCCCGCTGGCAAGCGCCAGCCTGCCTCCTCTCTCTCCCAGCCACACCTGCGCCGCCGGCAAGCGCCCTGCCTGCGCTGCTGGCCAGCGCCCTGCCTGCGCTGCTGGCAAGCGCCCTGTCTGCGCTGCTGCGCTGCCGTCTGCTCCTTACCAGCGCCGCTCGTGCACTACCCCTGCTGCGTGCACTGGCTTCACTGCCACTCAGCAACTGCTGCTGCCGCCTTTGCCTTGCTATAGCCCCTGCTGTTGCCGCTACAGCCCTTGCTGCTGCCACTACAGCCCTTGCTGCGGCCGCTACAGCCCTTGCTGTTGCCGCTACAGCCCTTGCTGCTGCCGCTACAGCCCTCGCTGCTGCCGCTACAGCCCTCGCTGCTGCTGCTACAGCCCCTGCTGCTGCCGCTACAGCCCTTGCTGCTGCCGCTACAGCCCTTGCTGTTGCCGCTACAGCCCTTGCTGCTGCCGCTACAGCCCTTGCTGCTGCCACTACAGCCCTTGCTGCTGCCGCTACAGCCCTTGCTGCGGCCGCTACAGCCCTTGCTGTTGCCACTACAGCCCTTGCTGCTGCAGCTACAGCCCTTGCTGTTGCCGCTACAGCCCTTCCTGCAGCCCTGCGCGCCACGCGCGCCCTGCTGTCCTGCGTGCTCCGCACGCCCTGCAGCCCTGCGCGCCCCGCGCGCCCTACTGCCCTACTGCCCTGTGCGCCCCGCGCGCCCTGCAGCCCTACGCGCCCCGCGCGCCCTGCAGCCCTGCGCGCCCCGCGCGCCCTACTGCCCTGCTGCCCTGTGCGCCCCGCGCGCCCTGCAGCCCTGCGCGCCCCGCGCGCCCTACTGTCCTGCAGCCCTGCGCGCCATGTGCGCCCTGCTGTCCTGCGCGCCCTCGCGCGCCCTGCAGCCATGTGCGCCCCGCACGCCCTGCTGCCCTGCTGCCCTGTGCGCCCCACGCGCCCTGCTGTCCTGCGCGCCCTCGCGCGCCCTGCAGCCCTATGCGCCCCGCGCACCCTGCTGCCCTGCTGCCCTGTGCGCCCACGCGCCCTGCTGTCCTGCGCGCCCCGCACGCCCTGCAGCCCTGTGCGCCCCGCGCGCCCTGCTGCCCTGCTGCCCTGTGCGCCCTGTGCGCCCTGCTGCCCTCTGCACGCGCATCTGCAGCTCCATGCACCGCCCCTACCCCCCCCCCCCCCCCCCTTCTCCTCCCTCTCCCTGCTGCACGTGCAGCAGTTTGGGTGGATGGGGAGGGGAGGGGAGGGTGTGAGGGGGAGGTTGCACCTACAGCGCCAGCCTGCCTCCTCTCTCTCCTAGCCAGACCTGCTGCTGTGGGGGGGAGTGTGAAGTAATGGGGAGGCTCAGGGGATGTGGGTGGTGGGTGACACAACTGCCGCAAATATCGCCACGCCTCCTCTCTCTCCTCACTGCTGCTGCTGCTGCTGTGCGGGGGGAGGTTGAGGGGGTGCTGTGAGTCCAGCTGCAGCATCAGCCGCCTCCTCCTCATTTGCCCTCTCCTTCTTCCGCTGCACAGGGTGTACCCCTTCAGGGGGTGTTCTGCACATGGCTATTCCTCCATGCAGTTAGGGGGTGTGTCAGAATATATTTTATATATATTGCTGTATAACTGCATATAGTTATAGCTGTAGTGTAGTTACTGTTATAGTCCCTGTAGGTGGTGCACCCTTTGCCATCTCTCACTCCTATATCTTGTACTTTCTTCTCTTAGTGAAATCATCATTTTTCTTTCTCAACTTTTCTCTCGACACTTGCCTAGCTTTCACCCTAGCTATGGCTCCTCCTACTTCAACAGACACGTCATCAGAAGCGATACTCCAGAAGCGAAGGGGAGTGTTGGAAACAAGTAACTTAAACGCTTCTGAAGTATCGAAGTATCGACACGAAATGAAGCAGACTACAGTGAAGCAACACGAGTCAAGAAAAGCAACCGCTGGAGGTTACGCGAAGGTCAAAGGTCGCTGACCTTTGACTTGACGAAAAATAAAGTGCGACAGCAAGGACACATAACTGACTCGATACTGAGCAGTTACCTGAGTCGGCATTGTATCGAACCGCAACAGCAAAACAGTTAAAACAGAACTTTTCATATTCCTTTGTAATCATGTAAAAGCCTTGTATTTCTCTGCTATTATCAAGTTATCTTGTTCTCACACACCAGTACAAGGTGGTTCAGCAACTCTGATATTAACGCTTCCGCAACTACAACATTCCTACTTCAACCTAGATCTTAGCCTTGAAAGATCCTAAGGGCTATTTCTCAGCCCAATATAGTCCACCCCATTTTCACACATTACCGTTACCACTCTAGCTTCACTATATATTCTTCGCTCATGCCTTCGCTCGATGTACTGTTTTGCTTCGATAGTGCAATTCTCGCTCGCTCGCTCAATTGCACTCGTAACACTTGGTATTCAAAGCCTACGATCTCTTCTCGAACCGCACCCACACCTTCGCATCCCCACTATCTCATTTTTTGGGGGGGTAGACATCTCTCAGCGTTCAGGCACCGCCGCTCGAAGTGCTCTCTCGAAAGCACGCACGGCCACGACTGAGGCTCTCGCTGAGCTTGCCCGACACCCCCGCCATGGCCGATTTCCATCTTGCGACGTTGACGCAGGAGCAGCTCGACCCGCTCGTCCGCCAACTCGAAGATTCGCAGCTTGAAATTGCGACACTCACGGCGGAACGTGACTCCGCCTGCTAGCAATCAACGGTGAATGCACCAGCACCAACACACGCACCCGCAAATGCACATGCGCAATCGGAGGAGCAGATTATCATATCGTCCGACACACCGTCACAACACGACAGCGTGGGACAGCGCTTAGGCGCAGCCAGTGATGGCGCCGCCCAATCGATGCCTGCCATGGAGAGGAACAGGGCCGCACCAAGCACGCAGGGGCCTTGAGAAGTCCGTCGACACGTGGAGTTTGCAGCAACGAGTGGCAACAACGACGTCATCGCACCGATGCCGCTCAAGCCGCAGCACCCGCCCTGCTTCGATCCTAGCCAACGTGGAGGCCCGATGGTTCAATCGTGGATTTTCACGATGAACGTCTTCTTCGACCCAAATAACGTCGAGTCGGACGCAGCAAAGATTTGCTATGCTATCTCGCTGCTGAGGGGGCCCGCCATGGACTGGTGGCGAGTCATCGTTGTCAGAATCCCAACCACTAGACCATTGGGATAAAAGGGCTTGTTCAGTAGCGGGTCAGTGCGCCCATAACCTCCCAGGACAACGAGCCTGTAACCCTTCCCTAGGATCAATCGGGGATCACCAGTGGACCTCTGACACCCCCCCGCACTGGGATGCCTGAAGTGTACACACTGGGATTCGAACCCGAGACCTTCGCTCTGATACCATGTCAAAATCCCAACCACTAGACCACTGGGATAAACGGGCTTGTTCAGTAGCGGGTCAGTGCGCCCATAACCCCCCAGGACAACGAGCCTGTAACCCTTCCCTAGGATCAATCGGGGATCACCAGTGGACCTCTGACAATCGTAACGTCGCCACGCGCCTACGAGCCGCCGTCCCAAGAGGGAGAGCCCACGGGTCCAGCCGTCACCTGGAGTTTGTTCTACGAAAACGCCCAGTACAACACGTGGGATGCGTGGTGCGCAGGGCTTTGGGCGCGCTTCGAGCCGATCGCGGCTTCTATTTCGGCGCATCAAAGATTGTGTACTTGGCGACAACTTGGGTCGGTCCAAGATTATACGAGCAGTTTTCTCGCACTATGTGAGCGATTCGGCTACATGCACAAGGCGGAGCGGGTGGACCGTTTCGTCGGAGGGCTAAAGCCGGACATCTCACACGAAATCATGCTATGCGGGCAATCAAATTTCAACGAAATCCTCCCGCTCGCCAAGAAAATCGACATTTTGCGCCGTCCGAGACCGGGGTCGTATTACGGACATCGCCCTCGGGGACCGACCAAGCACGCCACCGTACACGCCGTTGCGGCGAATGCAGCTGTTGCGCCATTTAAGGGACGCTACTTTGCTTGCAACAGGCCGGGCCATCGCAAGAGCGAATGCCCAGATGAGCTAAGATGCCGCGGAGCAGAGCAGTGGAGGGAGTCTCAGAGGCAGGGAAACGCCGGCAGTCAGTAAAAAACGGGCCAACTACTGACGAGACAACCTGCTCGCCCAACCTCACCAACTCTCACCGAGTCACAGTACCGATTCACGCCATCGATCGGGCTCGGATGAATAAGGAGGGTACAGCGACGGATTGCCCAATACTGATTTACTGGAAAATACAGGGGACAACAGTGAAGATTTTTATCGACGGTGGAGCAAGCCACAGCTTAGTTAATACCGCAACTGCACGGAAGCTGACAGTGACACTTAGCCGCTGCTTACCGGAGATTGACGCACGTTTAGTTGACGGCATGCCGCTGGCAATAAGGGAGAAAGTGGAGAGGGTGAAGGTTCGCTGCGGGGGGAACTTCGGGTCTACACAGGAAATGCACGCGCCGACATTTTAGTGGGGCACGATTAGCTGCGACGTTACAATCCACGAATCGACTGGACGACGGGTAGCTGCACTGTGCGAAGTAGTGGTCACTGGGTCGAATTACCTTGCCGGCAGTCATCCGAGTCTTCGACGGTCCACGTCAATGCCATCACGATGAAACGGTCACTGTCGCCACTAGAGCTGACGTGTACGTCGTAGATATATAATTGGTAGGAGAAGCTGAGCAGCCGATTGATTTTCAGAAACTGCTGGCAGCGGTACCGCCCGAACTACAGGAACTGTTGAAACAGTACCCGGGGATTTTTCCGGACGACTTACCGGAGGGACTGCCACCTCAGCGAGCACACGACCATGTGAAGAAACAGGAATGAGTGATTGACTAGAAAATGAGTTGGGTACAAATATAGAAAACTGTACCCCATAGTGTCTACCCCACTACAGCCTAGACAGGCTATGTGATTAATGTTTGACACACCCCCATAGGCAAAGTGGGGGAGAACAAGGGGTCACAAGACCAGTCAAGCAAAGCAAAGCAAAGCAAAGCAAAGCAAGCTCAGGGTGGATCACAACGTCACCACACATTCTGAGCATAGGTTCAAAGGCCACAAGGCCAGTTCACATGCAGGATTATATATAAAAAGGTAAACAAGCAAGTGCAGGTATATATAGATCACAGTACAAGTAAAGTCAAGAGGCAAGCAAGTGAGGCCAAGTAGGCACAAGACCTAGCATAGTACAGAAGCGCTGATGATCACAAGGCTGAAGTGCCTTGGTGAAGATATCAGCAGTGTTGGCCTGGGAGGCCACGTAAGCAAGACGCAGCTGAACACGCTGCTGCAGCTCACGAGCAAGGAAGTAGCGAAGAGCAATGTGCTTCGTTCTGTGCTCCAGTCTGTGCTCCCGACACAAGGCCAGCATGGCCTTGTTGTCTACGTACAGAACCGGAGGAGAACGAGGCGGCTCTCCCAGGTCAGTCAGCAGGTAGGTGAGCCAGCGTAACTCCTGTGCAGCCATGGCCCCTGCGTAGATCTCAGCCTCACAGCTGGAGCTGAGAACAGAAGACGAGCGAGTAGACCGCCACGAAACAGAGCCGGAACCAAGGCTGAAGGTGTAACCCTGTGACGACCGCTGCGTAGCCAGGTCGTCAACCCAAGACGCGTCTGCGTGACCAGTGAGGACCACTGGACTCCGCCCTCCAAGCACTAGCCCCATGCCCGACGTACTGCACAAGTAGCGCAACACCCTCTTCGCTGCAGCCATGTGCTCTGGTCGGTGTCTCCCAGGAGCAACATAGCGTGCCAAGATGCTCAGAGGGTATGCCGGGTCAGGTCGAGTGCAGGTCATCAGGTACATGAGGCAGCCAACAAGCTCTGGGTACGGGCCACTCGGCTCTACGGACTCATCCGAAGGCAGAGCTGAGAGCCAGTGGCGAGTAGACAGAGGAGTGGCCTGAGGCGAGGAGTACGTGAAGTCGAAGCGCTGAAGGACCTGCTGCACCATGTGTGACTGAGTCAGGGTAATGGTGCACCGTGCTCTGTCCCGAGTGATCTGCAAGCCAAGATAGCTGCGCAGTTCACCCAGGTCTGTGCACGTGTGTCTCTTCTGCAGCTCGGACTTCATGTGGGCGAGTCCAGCAGTGTCAGCCATAGCAAACACCAAGTCGTCGACGTACTCGAAGATGTAGAACGGCGGCAGCAAAGTGTCGGTGCGAAGAAACAACGACGGGTCAGCAGTGGAAGGAGCAAACCCAAGAGCTGCAAGCGTAGTCCTCAGTGTGTCGTGCCACTCACGGGGCGCCTGGCGGAGACCGTAGACTGGCCGCTGGAGGCTCCACTGGGTACCAGGAGGAAACGACCCAGTGAAGCCAGGTGGGCGGCGCAGCCAGATCTCCTCGTGCAGGCTGCCCTGTAGGAAAGCAGTGCTGAAGTCAAGGGAGTGAAGCTCGTAGTCACGCTGAGCAGCGACGTGCAGCAGAACCCGAAGAGTGGTCATCTTCGGGGTCGGGGAGAAGGTCTGAAAGTAGTCAACTCCTTGCCGCTGACTGAAGCCTCGAGCCGCGTAACGCGCCTTGAAGACAGGCGGAGAACCCGGCGGCCGCTTCACCCTAAAAATCCACATGCCATTGACGATGTTCGCCCCAGGTGGGGGAACCTCGTCGACGTAGGTGCCTGTGGACTTCCAGGAAGCCATCTCTGCATCCATGGCTGCCTGCCACTGAGAGGAGTAGGGACCCTCTATCGCCTCTGCGTAAGAGCGCGGGGTCGGGATGTCTGGTGCATCCGGGTCTCCCTCAGGGGCAAGCAGCGTGGACACGAGATGAGGTAAAGCAGCGGCAAAACACTGGAACTCCTCCTGTCTGTCCTCAAGGACGTCCGTGCTAAGAGCACACTCACCCCCGACGGACGGAGGACAGACAAACGCAGACTCAGCAACAAGACTAGCGGCGTAGTCTAGACGACAGTGAGCAGCGAAGTCGACAAGCTCGGCAACTAAGGCAGACGCAGTAGCGGACTCAAAGGAAGGGTCAGTGACAGCAGCGGCTAGGAAACGCGTGACAATAGGAGTGGCAGGACGAAGGGAGTCAGACTCCGGGTCAGCAAGAGCAGGAAGAGAGGACGCTGGAGGAGACGGCAAAGGGACACGCTGTGACGCAGTGGAAGGACGCAGTGCCATCTGATGCGTGCCCGGGACCGCAGGAGGACGCTGACGCGGAACACGACGACTAGTGCGAGCAGTACGAACAGGCGACGCAGGACGCGACTCAGGCTCACGACGCTCAGCAAGACCTCCAGTAGGACCAGCGTAGGGAGAAGGAGCAGGAAGAGGGGAGGCCAGCTGTAACTGTGACTCAGACTGGACAGGCAGTGGACACTCTAAAGAAGGAGCAGGACTAGAAGAAGGCGGAAGACCAAGAACCTGCTCAAGGAGCGGAACGAAGTACGGCTGCGGCCGCGCAGCGCCTCCAGAACCAGCAGAGACAGCACCAGCACCAGTAGCGTCAGCACCAACTCCAGCAGTACCACCAGCACGAGCAGTACCACCAGCAGCTCCAGTAGCGCCAACTCCAGCACCCACAGGAACACCGGCTCCAGCAGCACCTCCAGCTCCAGTACCTCCAGCTGTACCTCCAGCTCCAGTACCTCCAGCACCCACAGCAGCTCTAGCTCCAGCAGGACCACCGGAAGACTCAGCAGCTCCGGCTCCAGTACCTCCAGTAGTACCAACGGCAGCAGCACCGCCAGCTCCAGCTCCACCAGGAGCTCCAGCACCAGTAGCACCACCACGCCCAGCAGCTCCAGTACCTCCAGTACGAGCACCTCCGGGACTCGTGGCTCCAGCACCTCCAGCAGAAGCAGAACCTCCAGCACCAGCAGTACCACCAGCTCCAGCAGCACGGCTCCAGCGCCGAGCAAACCACTCGCGCAGCTCCTGTGGAGAGGGCAGCTCCCGCCGGGACAAAGCACTCGAAGGACCTCCAGGTCCAGCACCGGCAGGCTCCGCACCCCCACTCTCAGCAACCCCAGGCTCAGCACCCCCAGACCCAGCACCCCAAGGCTCCGCACGCTCAGGCTCAGCACCCCCAGACCCAGCACCGAACGCTCAGGCTCAGCACCCCCAGACCCAGCACCTCCAGGCTCCTCACACTCAGGCTCAGCACCCCCAGAAGTACCAGAGTCAACAGCTACCTCGACAGGCTCGACTGCATCTACCTGGGACACACCTGAGGGGGCGGGACCCTGAGGGGGGAGGGGGTCTACCGGGGGGGGAACGGGCGTGAGGAAGAGCGGCGGGGGGGGGAGGGGGGCAGTGCGGTAGGGGAAGAGACGGTAGTACGGAACCGACTCGTCAAACGTGACGTCCTGGGAGGACAGAACACGACGCGAGGTGGGGTGGTAAAACTGCCAACCAGGCGCGTCAGGGGGGAAGCCGAGGAAGACGCAAGGAACAGCACGGGAGGACAGCTTGTCCGCAGACAAGTCACGGACGAAAGCTCGAGATCCCCAGACACGGAACGCAGACGCATCGCCAACCTTCCCCGTCCACCGCAGAGTAGGGGAGGTCTCCGGCATGGAGACCCGGGGCTGAAGGTTGATCTGACGTGCCGCGTACTGAACCGCGAACGGCCACAGAAAATGGGGAGCAGCCGCATGGATCATGGACGTACGAGCGACGTCCATGACCATGCCAATGCGGCGCTCAGCAATCCCATTTTGCTGTGGAGAGGCCGGAAGCGTGAACGTCTGGCGGATGCCCTCCGCACGACAGAAGGCTCGCAGAAGGTCAGAGGAAAACTCTCCACCTCTGTCGGAGTGCAGACGCAGAACAGGAAAGTCCGAGCCGAAACGCTCTCTGAGCTGGAGACGAGCAACGCGGATCCAGTCGATCAACACCTCAGTGACCTCACCCTTGCTGCGCAAGGGGAAGATTGTGGTGTAACGCGAGTAGTCGTCAACCACCAGCAGGAAGTAACGCTCGTGACCTTGTCCACGGATGCGGGCTGGGCCCCACACGTCCATGTGAAGAGTCTGCAGCGGAGCCTCTGTCGGAGGAAACTCGGAGGAGTGAGGAGCGGCGCGCTGCCGCCCCTCGACGCAGGGAACGCAGGTAGGGGCAGGCCCCGGGGGAAGGGGAGGGAGGGACCGGGGGAGACCAGAGACAAGGACACGGGAGGCCATGCCTCGGAGGCGAGGCAAGGAGGGGTGACCAAGGCGGTGGTGCCAGAGGAGGGTTTGGTGGGACAGGAGGCGACACGAGCAGGGGGCAGACTCAGGACCTGACCGAGACGCTGCAGCAAACACCTGACTCGACGCAGCTACCTGACCAGACGCAGCAACAGGTGGAGACTCTGTGGTCAGTGTGTACAGGCTCGACCCCGGTCGGCGGGTAAACGTGGCCAAGTGGCGGCCCGTCCGAGCACACGTGCAGTGGGTCACTCGCTGACTCGCAGGAGTGAACTGGTCAACCCCGCCATCCTGAAGGTCAGCACCACTCACCAAGTTCGTAGAGAACGAGGGGAGGTAGAGACCGGACAGGGAGCCTGACGGGGCCGCCGGACACGGGAGGACAGTGGAGTAGTGAGCAAGAACAGGACCCCCAGAGGGGTCTGCCAGGGAGACCGCAACCGGCCGACTGAGCGGTGTAAGGGTGGTGCGGTCTCGAAAGAAGGAGCGGGAAGCACCCGAGTCGAGGGTGAAGGTGTGCAAAACCTGAGCCGACGCGGTACCTGAGAGAGCAGACGCACTAGTACCTGGAGCAGCAGACTCACGAGCACCTGGAGCAGTAGACTCACTAGCACCTAGAGCAGCAGCCTCAATGCCCGGGTCAGGCGGAACACACACGTAACAGTCACCCTCAGCACTAATAGACACAGCATACATGGCAGCAAGAATAGCATCAAAGTCAAGATCAAAGATAGCTACACCCGACTTGAGCAGATCACCCCAGCGAGGGATCTCAGTGGCGTCAGGGAACTGGGTACGCCAGGCGTCAGTCAGGCGACCGAAGCAGCGCTGGGTGGCGTGCAGTCCGCCACACTGCTCTCCAGTGCGGTCGCCGATGCACAGGACGTAGGTACAGGGACCAGCACCCCCAGACCCCTGGCGCCCTGCGTACCACTCATGAAGCTGCTGTGGCGACGGGGTCTCACGAGACCGCGGCTGGTGCTGGGGTCCCCGCTGCACAGCTCCGCCTCGACCAGCTCCACCTCCGCCGCCGCCGCCTCCGCCGCCTCCGCCGCCTCCACCCCAACCGCCACCGCCACCGCTGCCTCCACCTCCACCGCTGCCACCGAAGCCCCCACCTCTGCCTCCACCCCCACCCCCACCCCCTCCTCCGCCTCCACCGCCACTACCTCCTCCCCCGCCACCTCCTCCAGCGCCCTTGCCCCGCTTGCCCTTGCCGTTGCGGCACCTCTCGCTAGGAGCAGACGCAGCGCTGACCGACTCGGTGCCAACAAGGTCGACAGCAGCAGCAGAGGCAACGGAGTGCAAAAGAGGAACGGGGGAGCACCCCTCAAAGAAAGGGGTACGGGGGTTACCACGAGAGGCTCCTACAGCGGTAATACTAGTCTCTGCTGCAAGGAGGCGCTCCTCGAGGAGGTCAACGGTGAGTGTGGTAGGGCAAAGAGAGAGGAAGTGGTCCCTGACCGAGCGAAGGGTGTCAGGGAGTCGGGTGACTAGGTAGTAGAGGGTGATGTACATGGGGGGGGGTTTCTTGGCGCAGAACTCAGCAGGAAGCGCAGCGCGGTAGCGGGTGTCACTAGTGCGGAGGTGCGTAATGAGGTCAGTGACTGTGGCAAAAGCGGCGAGGTCAGGGAAGAGGTACGGTAGCATGAGGCGGCTAAGTGCAGCAGTGGCAGGGGAAGAGTAGCGTGCAACTACAGCGTCGTACAGAGTCTTAGCACTCTTTTACTGACTAAAGTGCGCGCGCTCAGTAGACGGTAGGTGACTACGCACAGCAAGGCGGGCAGCAGCATCGCGCGTGGTCCACTGTGAGCGAGCAGTACTGTCAGCACCAGCAGCAGGGGCAGTAGAGGCGCCAGACGTGAGATCGAACAGTGAGAGACCATCCTTGCTGTCGCACTGAAGGAAAAGCTGCAGATCATCTATCCAGACCTCAAAGTCAACCGCTCGACCCTCAGCATCAAAGGTAAAACACTGGGACTAGCCATGACAGGAGCAGCAGCAGGCTAGCAGCAGCAGCAGTGCGACTCGGCTAAGCGGCGCGGCTAGGCAGGGCGGGCTGGCTCGGCAGCGCGGCTCGGCGGCGCGGCGCGGCTCGACAGCGCGGCTCGGCGGTGCTCTTACCAGGGGCGGGGCCGGGGCAGGGCCGGGGGAGGGCCGGGGCAGGGCCGCAACAGGTCCGGGGCAGGGCTGCGACAGGTCCGGAGGAGGGCCGGGGCAGGGCTGCAACAGGTCCGGGGCAGGGCCTGGGCAGGGTTGCGACAGGTCCGGGGCAGGGCCGGGGCAGCGCCGGGGAAGGGTTGGGGCAGGGCCGGGGCAGGGCCGGGACAGGGCCGGGGCAGAGCCGCGACAGGGCCGCAACAGGGCCAGGGCAGGGCCGCGACAGGTCCGGGACAGAGCCGCGACAGGGTCGGGGCAGGTGCGACAGGCCGGAACAGGGCCGCGACAGGGCCGGGGGAGGGCCGGGGCAGGGCCGAGGCCGGGCCGCGACAGGGCCGCGACGAGCGACGGGGCAGGGCCAGGGCAGCGCCGGGCGACGGGGCGACGGGCAGGGCCGGGCCGGGACGACGGGGCGACGGGCTGGGCCGGGCCGAGGTGACGGGGCGCCGGGCGACGGGGCGACGGGCCGGGCCGCGACGCGGTGGCTTCGGGCGACGGGGCAGGGCCGGGGCGGGGTCGCAACGGAGCCTCGAAGGGAGGGCCGTTAATGGGCCGCAAAGGGGGGCCGCGTAGGGCAGGACAGGCCGCTAGGGGGCCGCGAAGATCGAGGGTAGGGCAGAGCGCGAAGCGCGCTTCGGGCAGGTAGGAATTTTTTTTTTTTGATGGTGGGCCCTTAGGAAGGAACGGTCCCGCTAAGGAACCCGCTCTATACCATGTGAAGAAACAGGAATGAGTGATTGACTAGAAAATGAGTTGGGTACAAATATGAAACCCTAGAAAACTGTACCCCATAGTGTCTACCCCACTACAGCCTAGACAGGCTATGTGATTAATGTTTGACAGACCACCGCATAGAACTAGAAACGGGGGCAGAGCCAACCGTACAGCGACAGTTTAGATTGACACAGCCCAAGCTCGACGAACTGAGGAAGCAATTAGATTACCTGTTAGAGAAAAAAATCATCCGACCAAGCTCGTCACCGTTCGCCGCACCGATATTGTTCACACCAAAAAAAGACGGAGGGTTTTGCATGTGTATCAACTGATGAACTGATGGATCAACTGCGAACAGCACTGGTTTTTTCGAAGATTGACCTAAGGGGAGGTTACCATAAGATTAGGGTCGAACCATCGGACTGCGCCAAGATAGCATTTAGGACTAGGTACGGGTCTTTCGAGTACACCGTAATGCCATTTGGGCTGACCATCGCACCGGCGACTTTTCAGATGATCATGAATAACGCATTTAGGCCACTTTTAGATAAATGCATGATAGTATACCTCGACGACATCCTCGTCTACAGTCACGATAAGGAGCAGCGCTTAGCGGATCTGGAAGCGGTGTTAGAGGTTTTAGACGAGCACCGACTACTGACCAAGGGTTCCAAGTGCAAGTTTTTTCAGGATAGGTTAGAATTTTTGGGGCACGTTATTTCGGAGGCTGGAGTTGAGATCGTATCGAAGAAGCTGGACACGGTGAAAGCGTGGCACCCCTTGACGAACATCACGGAGCTGCAGAGTTTTTTAGGGTTCGTTAATTACGTGCGCCGGTTCGTCCCCGACATGGCACGGTCAGCTGCCCCACTGACAGATTTACTTCGGAAGGGGGATTTACTTCGTGGGGGGAGAAAGAGCATGCTGCCTTCTTGGCCCTGAAAACTATTCTCTGTTCACCGCCCGTATTGCGCATCGCCGACCGACGCCGCCCATTCGAAGTAGTTACCGACGCAAGCGACATCGCCATTGGAGCCATACTGCTACAGGATTTCGGCAACGGCCTACAACCCATCGCATACGAGTCATGAAAACTGCATCCGCCTAAGAATAATTACCCAATACACGACCGCGAAATGCTCGCGATCGTGCATGCGTTCAAAGTGTGGCACTATTACTTGATCGGCACAGACGTGAAAGTACGGACATACCACAAATCACTACAGTACCTACGCGCACAGCCCCATCTCAACCCACGACATATTCGATGGCTCGATCTCCTCGAGTCGAATTTCCATTACACGGTCACCTACAAAAAGGGGGCATCAAACATCGTCGACGCACTGACCCGCCCCACTGCCCAAATCCACGCCATACTGCTCGCTCAGACCAGCCCACTGCTTACAAGACTATTTACCCACGGATACCAAACAGACCCATTCTTCACCGAAGGAAACTTGCAGCAGTTCGCTGCAGCAAAGGGGGTTTATTATGTAAAAGCCGGCATCGATCGCATCTGAGTACCGGGCTACACTTTACTAAGGGAACTCTTACTACAGGAGGCACACGACGGGGTTACCTCAAGCCATTTCGGAGTAGAAAGAACACGGCAGCAACTGCAGCAGTATTACTACTGGCCCGAAACGCTGACCGACGTGCAACGACACGTGGCATCGTGTCCCACCTACCAGCTCATGAAGTTGTCACGATAGCGACCAGAAGGATAGTTGCAGCCGATACCACCCCCAGAGCGTGCTTGGCAGCAAGTGACGATGGACTTTGTCACGGGGTTACCAGCCAGAGCAAGTGGGAACGACGCGATCTTGGTCGTCGTCGATCGTCTGACGAAGATGGCACATTTCGCAGCCTGCAAAAAAGGAATCACAGCCGAAGAAACAGCCCGCCTCTTCATCGCCACCATCGTTCGATTGAATGGGATACCAGCGGCGATCATCAGCAACCGCGGCACGAAATTCACCAGCAATTTCTGGCAAAACCTGTTTCAACAGTTCGGCACGCAACTACAGTTCAGTTTGTCAGAAGAATGAACGAGAATGAATGAACTATGAAAGAGTTGGGTACAAGTACTAACCCAAATTGGGTTGTACCCCTTATGAGCCACCCCACTATAACCTGCACAATGTAAGCAATATAACATTCTAGCACACCCCCATAGGCAAAGTGGGGGAGAACAAGCGGTAACAAGACCAGTCAAGAAAAGCAAAGCAAGCTCAGGGTGGATAACAAAGTCACCACACAGTCCGAGCACAAACAACGGGCCACAAGGCCAGTTCACATACAGAGTTATATAAAGAACACAAACAATACAGTGATCATACCCTAGCAAGTGGAAGCATGCAGGTATATATATAGATCACAGTACAAGCAAAGTCACGCAGTGAGCAAGTGAGGCAAAGTAGGCACAAGGCCTAACACAGTAGAGAAGTGCTGATGATCACCAGACTGAAGTGCCTTGGTGAATATATCAGCAGTGTTGGCCCTAGTGGCCACGTACACAAGACAAAGCTGGCCACGCTGCTGAAACTCTCGAGCAAGGAAGTATCGCAGAGCGATGTGCTTCATTCTGTGCTCCAGTCTGTGCTCCTAACATAAGGCAATCATGGCCTTGTTGTCTACATACAGAACTGGAGGCGAACGAGGCTTCTCTCCCAACTCACTCAGCAGGTAGGTGAGCCAGCGTAGCTCCTGTGCAGCCATGGCCTCGGCGTAGATCTCAGCCTCACAACTGGAGCTGAAAACTGAAGAAGAGCAGGTAGACCACCAAGAAACAGAGCCGGAACCGAGGCTGAAGATGTAACCCTGTGACGACCACCCAAGAAGCGTCTACGTGACCAGTGAGGACAACTGGACCCCGTCCTCCAAGCACGAGCCCCATGCCCGACGTACTGCACAAGTAACGCAGTACCCTCTTCGCTCCATCCCAGTGCACCTTTCGGTGCCTACCGGGAGCCACGTAGCGAGCCAGAAGGCTGAGAGGGTACGCGAGTTCAGGTCGTGTGCACGTCATCAGGTACATGAGACAACCCAGAAGCTCTGAGTACGGACCACTCGGCTCTACGGACTCGTCCGAAGGTGGAGCTGAGAGCGAGTGGCCGGTAGACAGAGGAGTGGGCTGTGGCGAGGAGAATTGGAAGCCGAAGCGCTGAAGGACTTGGTGCACCATGTGTGACTGAGTCAGGATGATGGTGCGCCGTGCTCTGTCCCGGGTGATCTGCAAGCCAAGATAGCTGCGCAGTTCACCCAGGTCAAGTGTGTGAAGGGACCAGAGGAGGAGAGCGTTGGTGAAGAGGAGATGCGGCGTTTTCACTCGTTGGTGGGCAGCCTCATGTTTGCGGTGGTAAACACCCGACCGGACGTTGCCTTTGCAACTGGATAGTTGGCTAGGGTTGTTCAATGCCCTAATGAGGAGCAGGTAGCACTGGAATGAGGGTGGCCAAGTATCTTGGCCAAACAGCGACCGTTGGGCTGCAATACTCGGCGGCGGCGCAAAGGCGCCAAAAGGGCGCGGATGGTGTTGAACTCGGGCGTTTGTTCCTCACCGCATTCTCCGATGCTTCTTATGTTTCAGAACCAGAGGACATGACAAGTGTTGGAGCGTTCATTTGCTGTGTTGATGGAGGCCCAACTGCTTGGGAGAGCAAGAAGCACGTGGATCAAGCATTGAGCTCGGTGGAGTCCGAGTACATGGCACTCTTCCGTGCCGTACGTGAGATTGTGTGGCAGCGGCGTTTGTTGGCTGAATTCGGGGAGGAGCAAAAAGAACCTACCCCACTCTACTGTGACAGCCAGGGTGCCATTGCTCTTGCTAAGAACCGTGTGTTGCATGGCCTCACGAAGCACATGAGGGTGAAATGGCATTGGACGAGGAGCATGGTGGCTGCGGGTGAAGTTGAGTTGCACTACGTGAAGACGACAAGGCAGCCAGCTGACATGCTGACCAAGAGGCTGGTGGAGCAGCAGCATTGGAAGTGTTGTAAGCTGGCTAGGATGGCTCTGAACTGAGAGAGCAAGATCCTAAGGCCAACAATCTTACGGTTTGCATTCGGCTTGTTGTCCGTGTGCGTGCATGCGTGTGTGCATGGAATGGTATGACGGCATGAGATAATATATATTTCATGCTTATAATAGTGTGGGAATGATGAGACATGATTTTGAATGTGTGTGTCCAGTCAATAGCGAGTTATCGCTTGTCGCGTGTCACGTCGTCGTTTGCGTGTCGTGTGCGGTTTTCTATTTTGTCGTGTGTGGAACGTTCGGCGTGTCGCAGGTGTGCGCAGCAGACTTCCAAGAAATCAAGGAAGAATTTATCTTGAAGAACCAGAGCCTTGGTTTCAAGATTCAAGTGATTTCGAAGCTCTCCAAAAGGGTAAACTTTAAGATAGTGAGAATAGTTGTATTAGTTTGTGTAGTGTAATATTTCTCTTGGTGTAGGCCCTTGTGGAGGGTAGTTTCGAGACCCTTCGTGGTTGGGGACATTGTGGCACTGTTCCACATCACTGTACCTCGGCTCTTGGGGTTTGTAGGAGCTGGGAGTCATTCCCAACTCGTAACTCTTCCTAATTTGTGTTATAAGTCTATAGTGGTTGCTATAGTGCCGTTCGTTCAAACCAGCGTTGCGTCGTCAATTCTTAATCAAAACGTGCAATCAAAATTGCCAACTGTAGGCGACGTCAAGATGCTCCAGATCCAATTTGACTTAAGTCATTTGCAGCTGTGACCAGAACGCTATCAACGTTTGAAGCCGCTGTGAAGAAATCCGACTGTGCACTCTATCTTTCGTTTTATGCACATTCAAGCCTATTGTGACTATAACAGAGGACATCTTGGAGGCACGTTTGGCTGATGCGAGGAAATGCCACGAGGATGGCGAGTATGGGACGATCCCCTTGGAGATCATCGAGTTGGGCATCCGAGCGCAGTGGGCGACGGAGCACCCTTCCCGTCCTGCATCTCCTCGACCGGTGCAAAACAAAGGTGGTGTCGACGAGAAGGTTGATGGCGGTGCACGAGTCAGCAGCAGCGAGGGCACGAAGAAGAGAGGGGTGATCAAGGTCGACGGGGCGTCGACGGGAGTCAGGTGCGGGTGTAGCGGTCGACGGTGGCTGCAGGCAGCTCGCGTGTCAACGTCGCTCATGCGGGTGGTGTAGGAGCGCTTAGGGTACACATGGAATGGCAGCCTATGGGGTGCGCTTCCTACGCAGCGCGCTGCGTGCGGGGCGCGCAGCCTACGGGGTGCGCTACCTGCGGGGCACGATACCTGCGGGGCGCGCTTCCTGCAAGCGCGCGGCCTACAAGGCGCACTGCCTGTGGGGCGCGTAGTCTGTGGGGCGCGCTGTCTGCATGGCGCGTTGACTGTGGGGCACGCAGCCTAAGGTAGTGCACGTCAGCCTAAGGCAGTGCGCGACACCCTAAGGCAGCCTAAGGCAGAGCGCGGGGCAGCCTAAGGCAGAGCCCGGGGCAGCCTAAGGCAGAGAACGGGGCAGCCTAAGGACGGGGCAGCCTAAAGCAGAGCACGGGAGCGCGGGGCAGAGCACGATTTTAAGGGACGGGTAGGGAGCCGGAGAACTGACGGAGCTAGGCCCTAGGAGCTACCTAATCTGAGACCATTTCAGAATGTAACAGAGGAATGAGTGCATTAGATGTGTGAGCAATACAAATACCAACTATAGAAACGGGTTGTACTCCCTACAATGTTACACACTGTAGCCTATCAAGCTAAGATAACATTTGACAGCTCTTAATGCTTAGATTCCGAATATGTAGCCAGATCTTGTAACTAATATAGTTAAGCTTGACATTTATGGTTGTGAAGCCGTTGAAGAAGCCATGACAGAGAGCGAAACAATACATCACTACACAAATGGCTCTTGAGAATGATGTAGTACAAATAAATGCTATCAAAATGTTTCCATTCTGTAACAAGTTTTGTTTTTGTTTTGTTTTGTTTTTTTTTTTGCTTTTTGTTTGTTTGTTTGTTTGTTTGATTGTTTGTTTGTTTTTTTTTATACGACGCACTTCTTTCGTGCACGCAGCAGAGGGGTGATTCTGCAGAGTAGTGTGCTGTGCAGCAGGGCTGTCGAAGTCCCTGGGACCAACACTTCGAGTCCTGAGCTGCTCGAAGTTTGGCCCTGATTTTGACGAAGGTGACAGTTTTTTAGCCCTTAACGATCACAGGCGTAGGTCGAATTCAAAACTTGAAGTCCGGGCTTCTTGAAAAAATGTACTTGAGTTGAGCCCTAACGTAACAAAGTTGGATGTCAACCTATTACGACGTGTTGCAGTTCATTGTGCACTGCATCGGCTCGGGATGACAAGGGGCCTTTGGAAGGTTCCAGGCAATCGGGAGGAACCCGAAACCCGAAACCCGGACACGGATCCGACAAAGAAAATGTCAAGATATAGATCTAAAGAGTTATTTGCGCAGCCTCTTGGTCATCATGTCAGCCGGCTGCCCCGTGGTCTTCACGTAGCGCAACTCAACTTCACCCGCGGTTACCATGCTCCTCGTCCAATGCCACTTCACCCTCATGTGCTTCGTGAGTCCATGCAACACAGGGTTCTTAGCAAGAGCAATGGCACCCTGGCTGTCACAGTAGAGTGGGGTAGGTCCTTGCTGCTCCTCCCCCAATTCAGCCAACAAACGCCGCTGCCACACAATCTCCCGTACGGCACGGAAGAGTGCCATGTACTCGGACTCCACCGAGCTCAAAGCTTGGTCAACCTGCTTCTTGCTCTCCCAAGCAGTTGGGCCTCCACCAACACAGCATATGAAGCCTCCCACACTTGTCATGTCCTCTGGTTCTGATGCATATGAAGCATCCGAGTAGGCGGTGAGGAACAAACGCCCGGGTTCAACACCATCCGCGCCCTTTTGGCGCCTTTGTGCCGCCGCCGAGTATTGCAGCCCAACGGTCGGTGTTTGGCCAAGATACTTGGCCACCCTCATTCCAGCTGCTACCTGCTCCTCATTAGGGCATTGCACAACCCTAGCCAGCTGCCCGGTAGCAAACGCGACGTCCGGTCGGGTGTTTACCGCCGCATACATGAGGCTGCCCACCAACGAGTGAAATCGGCGCCTCTCCTCTTCACCAACGCTCTCCTCCTCTGGTCCCTTCACACACTTGAACCCAGAGGGAAAGGGTGTAGCCACATGGCCTTCACTCTGCCCAAAGTTGGCAGCCAATGCCTCCAGGTACTTTCGTTGATGCACCCGCATGCACCGCTTCTCCACATCTCGTTCGATGTGGAGCCCAAGGTAGAAGCTCACGTCACCAAGGGCCTTGCACTTGAACTTGTCTTGAAGCTTCAGCATCACCTCCTTCACAAGGTCAAAAGAGGGTGAGAAAATGAGGATGTCATCCACATAAACCACCATGAAACTCTTCTGCTCCCCCTCGCCAAGCATGAACAAGGAGTGATCGGCCGTTGAGGGAGTGAAGCCGATCCCCTCCAACACTTCGCGCAGCTTCATGTACCATTGCCTAGGGGCCTGCTTCAGCCCATAGAGGGCCTTCTTCAGCTTCCACACTCTGCCACTACCATCATCAAACCCCTCTGGCTGCGCCATAAAAATCTCCTCCTCAAGGATGCCGTTAAGGAATGCCGTTACGATGTCCATTTGCTTTACTACCCATCCTTTGATGGCGGCTCCCGCGAATAGGGTTCGCAGCGTCGTCGGCTTCACCACAGGGGCAAACAGCTCCTTGAAGTCCACCTTCTCCTTCTGCTGGTACCCCTTGGCTACAAGCCTAGACTTGTAGCGCTCGATCTTGCCGTCGGCATCCGACTTGATTTTGAAGAGCCACTTGGACGTTATCGCCGTACGCCCCTCCGGTAGCTCCACCAATTCAAACGTGTCATTCTCCTCGATGCTCTTCAGCTCACTCTCCATGGCCTTCTTCCACTCCTCAGCATCACTACTCTCCAAAGCCTCCTTGAGAGTTGCTGGTTCTCCCGGCATCTCCACCGGAGAGAAGAACGCGAAGGCACACTCCTCGTAGTCACTCTCCTCGTCGTCTCCGACCATCATTGCCGCTCCGGCCAGGGCTGTCTTGCCCTGCTTTCCTGGCGCATCATAGGTCAGCCTATTAGGGGGTTGAACTCTCCTCTTCCCCCTTCCTTCCTCCTCAGCTGCAGGGACTTGAGGGCCTTGGCGTTGCTGCGGTGTGGCTCGAATCCGTGGAGCACTCGTAGTACGGGAAGGGAGTGACGGTGCACGCTCGCTCACTTGCTGCACCTCCTCCTCTTCTTCCTCTGCATCATTGGCCTCCTCTCCCCCATTCACAAGGGAGGATTGCCTTGTGGTTGTGCTGCCGCTGCTCAGCTCCAAAGGCAGCTCCACATGCTCCAAACCGGAACTCTTCACCTCCCCAAACCGCACGCCTATCTTCGCCTCATTCTCCGCCTTCCAATCCTTGTACATGAAGTTCTCCATGAACTTGCAGTCCCTGCTCACCAAGAACTTCTTGGTGAATGGGTCCCAAAGAAGCCATCCCTTGCTGTTTTGAGCCATGCCCAAGTGCACGGCCCACACCGCCTTGGCACCAAGCTTGTTGTGCCGAAGATGCTTAGGCACGAGCGCCATGCACATGCACCCGAACACCCGAAGCATATCCACCTTTGGCTTCCTTCCTAGCCACTCCACATAGGGCACCCATTTGTCTGCTCCCACATGAGTCAAGGCTCTGTTCTTGGCCACACACGCGCTCCGCACCGCATCAGGCCAGAAATAGTCGGGTAGCCCGGCTTCAATGAGCAACCCGCGTGCCGCCTCCGTGATTGTGCGGTTCGCTCGCTCGGCGATGCCGTTCATTGCAGGGGAGTATGGCATGGTGAGGGAGTGCCGAATACCATTCTTCTTCAGCCACAACCCAAACTCCTTGCTCAGGAACTCTCCCCCTCGATCGGTGCGGATTGCCTTCACTAGCCGGTCTTGTTGCCGCTCCACCATCGGCAACCAATCGGTCTTCACCGTTTCATCCACGTCACTCTTCTTGGACAGCACGTACACCCAAGTCATGCGAGTGTAGACGTCCACAATGGTGAGAAAGTACTCAGCTCCAGCAGCTCCAAGCTTCAGGGGGCCCACCACGTCCATCACCACCTCATCAAGTGGTGCCTTAGCCGTTGCCTCCGAACTAGAGAACGGGAAACGGGTGAACTTGGCTTGCATGCACGTCGGGCAGCCAAGTACCTCATCGGGTTCCCCCTTCACACGTATGCCAGCAACCATCTCATTCTTCACTAGCTGCTGCAAGATGGGCAGGGCCACATGCCCCATTCGCCGATGCAAGGTGAGCCAATCACACTCCCCCGTAGCCGAAGTCGGATTGGAGAATGCCACGCTCGCAATAGCGCCCCACATACTCTCTCCGTAGTCCTCCTCCGCTGCTGCCTCTGGGTTCTCCTCACCCTTTTGCTGCTCCTTGGTTGCTGCACCACTCTCCTTAGGTTCACTGAACTTGCTGGTCCCTCCAAGTTTGCTCTTCTTGAGCTCATTCTCCTTAGCGCGACCGTTCGCGCCATCGTCGCTACCGACCGCTCCATCCTTGGTGCTGATGCTTGCTGCCACTTGCCTCTCCTTAGGCATAGGGACCACTGGGATCTGCCACATCTCGTTGTAGACATCCCTGTCCTCATGAAGGTCCCAAAGAATTCGATCGCCAAGCCTTGCGGTGTAGGTCTTGGCTCCCTTCGAGTTCGTGTCCATGCCGGCCTTTGCCAACCGCCGCACGGAAATCAGGTTTGCAGCAAGGCTGGGCACCCAAAGCACGTTCTTGAGGCCCACCATCTTCCCATCAGCACCCTTGAACATGGCCTTGCCCATGCCTTTCACCTCTGCTCGCTGCCCCAAAGCCGATGTGACATGCTTCACCGGTGACGGCTCGAGTTCGGTGAGCAAGTCCGGGCGAGGTGTCATGCTATAGGTAGCGCCACTATCAATCACCCAATAGTCCAGGGGGTGTAGGGTCACCTTCCCCACAGCTGCTGGCTCCTCAAAGCCTTCATCCTTCTCTGGACCAGCCGGTACTTGCGTCGACACGAAGTAGAATAGACCCGGGTATCGATCGTCGCTCGGGTCCTTGTCGTTGTCTCCGCTCTTCATGTTTGCAGCTCCGCCACCGCGACCGCCACGGCCTCGACGGCCTCGTCCTCTCCCTCCTCCTGCTCCTCTACCCTCTTGGCCTTGAGCAGGGGTCCAACCATCAGGGAGTTTGTAGCAGTCGCGCCACATGTGTCCGCTCTTGTGGCAATAGTGACACTCGCCGTCGAATCGGCCGCGACCGCGTCCGTAGCTCTTGTCGTCGCTGCCATAACCGCCACTCCTGCGGCCTCCGCCGAAGTTGCTGCCACCAAACCTTCCTCCCCCTCGTCCTCTGCCTCTTCCTCGACCATATCCACGGCCGATGCTCGCTGCCCCAGCGCCATCCGCACTCGCCAACTCACGGCGGCGGAAATCCTCTTGAAGGATAGCTCGCTTCACGTCTTCAAGCGAGAGGCGGGGCAAGTCGCGATTAAGGTTGATGATGAGCGAGGACCATGACTCTGGGAGTAAGGCCAGCAACTTGGTCTTCTTTTGGAGCTCACTGTAGTTCAAATCAGCTCCCTCAAGCCGCGTCAACAAGTCGAAGAATTTCTGCACCCCTTCTTCAACCGCTTCGTCTTCTTCAATTCGTAGTGCCGCCATTTGCCGTTCCAACACCACCGCTACCGCCGCTGTTGCAGGAGCATGTACACCCTTGAGAGCAGCCCATGCCTTTGGTCCTTTCTCTGGTTCACGCTGGAATGGCTTGATGTGACGGATCTGACTGCTCCCCAACGCTTGCCCAAGTAAGAGATAGCCTTGTGCGCTCTTCCGCACCCACGGGCTCTTCTCCGGGTCGTTCTCGGGGCGCTTCTCCGTTCCTTCCATCACCTCCAGCAGGTCATAGTGGTCAAAGATGTTCTCCATCTTGAAGGACCATTCAGCAAAGTTGTCACCGTTGAACTTGTCAAGCCCAAACACCCTAGGCTCATCCCTAGGTGGGCCAAGACTTGGTTGCATGGGCGCCATGGCTGAATCACGGGGTTGGCCTTGAGCTTGAGCTTCTCCACTGCCACCAGCACCTCTGCCACCCCTTTCCTCAGGTCCAGACATTGTCGAAACTGCTCCAAGGGCTCTGATACCACTTGTTATAGTCACAATAGGCTTGAATGTGCCTAAAACGAAAGATAGAGAGCACAGACGGATTTCTGCACAGCGGCTTCAAACGTTGATAGCGTTCTGCTCACAGCTGCAAATGACCTGATTCAAATTGGATCTGGAGCGTCTTTACGTCGTCTACAATTAGCAATTTAGATTGCACGATTTGATAAAGAATTGACGACACAGCGTTGGTTTGAACGAACGGTACTATGGCAGCCACTATAGTCTTAGAACACAAGATAGGAAGAGTTACGAGTTGGGAATGACTCCCAGCTCCTACAAACCCCAAGAGCCGAGGTACAGTGATGTGGAACAGTGCCACACTGTCCCCAACCACGAAGGGTCTCGAAACTACCCTTCACTAGGGCCTACACCAAGTGAAATGTTACACTACACAAAGTAATGTAACTATCTTCAATATCTTGAGGTGTACCCTTTTGGCAAGCTTCGAAATCACTTGAGGCTTGACACCAAGGCTCGGGCTCTTCATCACAAACTCATCCTTGAGTTCTTGATGGGTCTGCTGCACACACCTGCGACACGCCGAACGTTCGACACAGGACAAAATAGAAACCGCGCACGACAAAATAGAAACCGCGCGCGAGACACAAACGACCGCGTAACACGCGTCTAGCGATAGCTCGCTATTGACTCGACACACACACTCGACATCATGACTCAACATTCACACACAATTATAAGCATGAAATATATATTATCCCATGCCCTCATACCATTCCATACACACACACATTCACGCACACGGACAACAAGCCGAGTGCAAACCGTAGGGTTGCACCAACATCTTCCTCTCCCTCCTCCTGCTCATCTACCCTCTCGGCCTTGAGCGGTACTCCATCCATCAGGGAGTTTGAGGCAATCGCGCCACATATGTCCGCTCTTGTGACAATAGTGGCACTCGCCGTCGAATCGGCCGCGACCGTGTCCGTAGCTCTTGTTGTCGCTGCAGTATCCGCCACTCCCACGGCCTCCATTGAAGTTGTTGCTGCCAAATCTGCCTCCCCCTCGTCCTCTGCCCCTTCCACGGCCATACCCTCGGCCGATGCTTGCTGCCCTGGCGCCATCCGCACTCGCCAACTCACGGCGGCGGAAGTCCTCTTGAAGGATCGCTCGGTTCACGTCTTCATGCGAGAGTGTTATAGTCACAATAGGCTTGAATGTGCCTAAAACGAAAGATAGAGTGCACAGTCGGATTTCTGCACAGCCGCTTCAAACGTTGATAGCGTTCTGGTCACAGCTGCAAATGACTTGATTCAAATTGGATCTGGAGCTTCTTGACGTCGCCTATACTTGGCAATTTATATTGCACGATTTCATTAAGAATTGACGACGCAACGTCGGTTTGAACGAACGGCACTATTTCAGCCACTATAGACTTAGAACACAAATTAGGAAGAGTCACGAGTTGGGAATGACTCCCAGCTCCTACAAACCCCAAGAGCCGAGGTACAGTGATGTGGAACAGTGCCACACTGTCCCCAACCACGAAGGGTCTCAAAACTACCCTCCACAAAGGCCTACACCAAGAGAAATGTTACACTACAAAAAGTAATGCAACTATTCTCACTATCTTAAAGTTTACCCTTTTGGAGAGCTTCGAAATCACTTGAATCTTGAAACCAAGGCTCTGGTTCTTCAAGATAAATTCTTACTTGAGTTCTTGGAATTCTTTTGCACACACCTGTGACACGCCGAACGTTCCACACACGACAAAAGAGAATATCTTACACGACACGCAAACGACGACGTGACACGCGACTAGCGATAACTCGCTATTGACTCGACACACACCTTCAAAACCATGCCTCATCATTCACACACTATTATAAGCATGAAATATATATTATCTTATGCCCTCATACCATTCCATGCACACACGCATGCACGCACACTGACAACAAGCCTAATGCAAACCGTAGGGTTGCACCAACAAACTCCCCCTCGGATTGTTGGCCTTAGGAACTTGCTCTCTCAGTTCAGAGCCATCCCAGCCAGCTTGGAACACTTCCAATGCTGCTGCTCCATCAGCCTCTTGGTCATCATGTTAGCTGGCTGCCCTGTCGTCTTTACGTAGCGCAACTCAACTTCACCCGCGGTCACCATGCTCCTCGTCCAATGCCACTTCACCCTCATGTGCTTCGTGAGGCCATGCAACATAGGGTTCTTAGAAAGAGCAATGGCACCCTGGCTGTCACAGTAGAGTGGGGTAGGTCCTTGCTGCTCCTTCCCCAATTCAGCCAACAAACGCCGCTGCCACACAATCTCCCGTACGGCACAGAAGAGTGCCATGTACTCGGACTCCACCGAGCTCTATGCTTGATCCACGTGCTTCTTGCTCTCCCAAGCAGTTGGGCCTCCATCAACACAGCAAATGAACCCTCCAACACTTGTCATATCCTCTGGTTCTGAAACATAAGAAGCATCGGAGAATGCGGTGAGGAACAAACGCCCGAGTTCAACACCATCCGCGCCCTTTTGGCGCCTTTGCGCCGCCGCCGAGTATTGCAGCCCAACGGTCGGTGTTTGGCCAAGATACTTGGCCACCCTCATTCCAGCAGCTACCTGCTCCTCATTAGGGCATTGAACAACCCTAGCCACTATCCGGTAGCAAACGCGACGTCCGGTCGGGTGTTTACCGCCGCAAACATGAGGCTGCCCAACAACGAGTGAAAACGACGCGTCTCCTCTTCACCAACGCTCTCCTCCTCTGGTCCCTTCACACACTTGAACCTAGAGGGAAAGGGTGTAGCCACATGGCCTTCAATATGCCCAAAGTTGGCAGCCAATGCCTCCAGGTACTTCCGTTGATGCACCCGCATGCACCGCTTCTCCACATCGCGTTCAATGTGAAGCCCGAGGTAGAAGTTGACGTCACCAAGGGCCTTACACTTGAACTTGTCCTGCAGCTTCAGCATCACCTCCTTCACAAGGTCAGAGGAGGGTGAGAAAATGAGGATGTCATCCACATACACCACCATAAAGCTCCTCTGCTCCCCCTCGCCAAGCATGAACAATGAGTGATCGGCCGTTGAGGGAGTGAAGCCGATCTCCTCCAAAACCCCTCGCAGATTCAAGTACCACTGCCCAAGGGCTTGCTTCAGCCCATAAAGAGCCTTCTTCAGCTTCAAAACTCTGCCACTACCATCATCAAACCTCTCTGGCTGCGCCATAAAAATCTCTTCCTCAAGGACGCCATTGAGGAATGCCGTTGGTGACATCCATTTGTTTCACCACCCATCCTTTGATGGCAGTCCCGCAAGTAGGGTTTGCAGTGTTGTTGGCTTCACCACAGGAGCAAAAAACTCCTTATAGTCCACCTTCTCCTTCTGTTGGTACCCCTTGGCTACAAGCCTAGACTTGTAGCGCTCGACTTTGCCATCGGCGTCGGACTTGATCTTGAAGAGCCACTTGGACGTAATCGCCTTACGCCCCTCCGGTAGCTCCACCAATTCCCATGTGCCGTTCTCCTCAATGCTCTTCAGCTCACTCTCCATTGCCTTCTTCCACTCCTCAGCATCACTACTCTCCAAGGCCTCCCTGAGAGTTGCTAGTTCCCCCGGCATCTCCATCGGAGAGAAGAACGCGAAAGCAAGCTCCTCGTACTCATTTTCCTCGTCATCTCCAACCATAAGTGCCGCTCCGGCCAAGGCTGACTTGGCTGGCTTTCCGAGCGCCTCATAGGTCAGCCTATTTGGGGCTTGAATTCTCCTCTTGCCCCTTCCTTCCTCCTCAGCTGCAGGGACATGAAGACTCTCATGGCGTTGCTGCGGGGTGACTCGGATCCGTGGAGCACTCGTAGTGCGAGAAGGAAGTGTCGGTGCATGCTCGCTCACTTGATGCACCTCCTCCTCTTCTTCCTCTGCATCCTTGGCCTCCTCTCCCCCATTCACAAGGGAAGATTGCCTTGTGGTGGTGCTGCCGCTGCTCAGCTTCAAAGGAAGCTCCACACCGGAACCGGAACTCTTCACCTCCCCAAGCCGCATGCCTATCTTTGCCTCATTCTCCGCCTTCCAATCCTTGTACACCATATTCTCCATGAATTTGCAGTCCCTGCTCACCAAGAATTTCTTGGTGAATGGGTCCCAAAGAAGCCACCCGTTGCTGTTTTGAGCCATGCCCAAGTGCACAGCCCATATCGCCTTGGCACCAAGCTTGTTGTGCCGAAGATGCTTAGGCACGAGCGCCATGCACATGCACCCGAATACCCGAAGCATAGTCACCATTGGCTTCCTTCCAATCCACTCCACATAGGGCACCCATTTGTCTGCTCCAACATGAGTCAAAGCTCTGTTCTTGGCCACACACGCACTCCGCACCGCATCAGGCCAGAAGTAGTCGGATAGTCCGGCTTCAATGAGCAACCCGCGCGCCGTCTCCGTGAATGTCCGGTTCGCTCGCTCGGCGATGCCGTTCATTGCAGGGGAGTATTGCATGGTAAGGGAGTGCCTTGTGCCATTCTTCTTCAGCCACAATGAGAACTCCTTGCTCAGGAACTCTCCCCCTCGATCAGTGCGAATTGTCTTCACTAACCGGTCTTGTTGCCACTCCACCATTGGCAACCAATCGGTCTTCACCGTTTCAGCATCGTCACTCTTCTTGGACAGCACGTACACCCTAGTCATGCGAGTGTAGACGTCCACAATGGTGAGAAAGTACTCAGATCGAGCAGCTCCAAGCTTCAGGGGGCCCACCACGTCCATCACCACCTCATCAAGTGGTGCCTTAGCCGTTGCCTCCGAACTAGAGAACGGGTAACGGGTGAACTTGGCTTGCATGCACGTTGGGCAGCCAAATACCTCATCAAGCTCCCCCTTCACACGTATGCCAGCAACCATCTCATTCTTCACTAGCTGCTGCAAGATGGGCAGGGCCACATGCCCCATTCGCTGATGCAAGGTGAGCCAATCACACTCCCCCGTAGCCGAAGTCGGATTGGAGAATGCCGCACTTGCAATATTGCCCCACATGTTCTCTCCGTAGTCCTCCTCCGCTGCTGCCTTGGGGTTCTCCTCACCCTTGTGCTATCTTGGCTGCTGCATCACTCTCCTTGTGTTCACCAAGCTCGGTGGTCCCTCCAAGATTGCACTTCTTGGACTCAATCTCCTTAGCGCAACCATTCGCACCATCGCCGCTACCAACCGCTTCACCCTTGGTGCTGATGCTTGCTGCCACTTGCCTCTCCTTAGGCATGGGGACCACAAGGATCTGCCACATCTCGTTGTAGACATCCCTATCCTCGTGAAGGTCCCAAAGAATCTGCTCGCCAAGCCTCGCGGTGTAGGTCTTAGCTCCCTTCGAGCTCGTATCCATGCCGACCTTTTGCAACCGCCGCACGGAAATCAGGTTGGCAGAAAGGTTGGGCACCCAAAGCACGTTCTTGAGGCCCACCATCTTCCCATCAGCACCCTTGAACATGGCCTTGCCCATGCCTTTCACCTCTGCTCGCTGCCCCAAAGCCGATGTGACATGCTTCACCGGTGACGGTTCAAGTTCGGTGAGCAAGTCCGCACGAGGTGTCATGCTATAGGTAGCGCCGCTATCGATCACCCAATAGTCCAGGGATTGTAGGGTGACCTTCCCCACAGCTGTTGGCTCCTCAAAGCCTTCATCCTTCTCTGGACCAGCCGGTGCTTGCGTGGACACGAAGAAGAATTGACCCGGAAAGCGATCGTCCCTCGACTCGCTCTCATTGTCACCATTCTTCATATTTGCAGCACCACCTCCGCGACCGCCACGGCCTCCACGGCCTCTTCCTCTCCCTCCTCCTGCTCCTCTACCCTCTTGGCCTTGAGCAGGACTCCATCCATCAGGGAGTTTGAAGCAATCGCACCACATATGTCCGCTCGAATCGGCCGCGACCGCGTCCGTAGCTCTTGTTGTTGCTGCCGTATCCGCCACTCCCGCGGCCTCCATTGAAGTTGTTGCTGCCAAATCTGCCTCCCCCTTGTCCTCTGCCCCTTCCACGGCCATACGCTTGGCCGATGCTTGCTGCCCCGGCGCCATCCGAACCCGCCAACTCACGGCGGCGGAAATCCTCTTGAATGATCACTCGCTTCACGTCTTCAAGCGAGAGGCGTGGCAAGTCACGATTGAGGTTGATGATGAGCGAGGACCATGACTCTGGCAGTAAGGCCAGCAACTTATTCTTCTTTTGGAGCTCACTATAATTCAAATCAGCTCCCTCAAGCCGCGTCAACAAGTCGAAGAATTTCTGCACCCCTTCTTCAACCGCTTCGTCTTCTTCAATTCGTAGTGCCGCCATTTGCCGTTCCAACACCACCGCTACAGCTGCTGTTGCAGGAGCGTGTACACCCTTGAGAGCAGCCCATGCCTTTGGTCCCTTCTCTGGTTCATGCTGGAATGACTTGATGTGACGGATCTGGCTGCTCCCCAACGCTTGCCCAAGTAGGAGATAGCCTTGTGCGCTCTTCTGCACCCACGGGCTCTTGTCCGTGTCGTTCTCGGGGCGCTTCTCCGTTCCTTCCATCACCTCCAGCAGATCATAGTGGTAAAATACATTCTCCATTCTGAAGGACCATTCAGCAAAGTTGTCGCCATTGAACTTGGTAAACCCTAACACCCTAGGCTCATCCCTAGGTGGGCCAAGACTTGGTTGCACGGGCGCCATGGCTGAATCACCGAGTTGGCCTTGAGCTTGGGCTTCTCCACTGCCACAAGCACCTCTGCCAACCCTTTCCTCAGGTCCAGCCTCTGTCGAAACTGCTCCAAGAAGCTCTGATACTACTTGTTATAGTCACAATAGGCTTGAATGTGCCTAAAACGAAATAAAGAGTGCATAGTCGGATTTCTACACAGCAACTTCAAACGTTGATAACGTTCTGGTCAGAGCTGCAAATGACTTGATTCAAATTGGATCTGGAGCGTCGTCACGTCGCCTACAATAGTCAATTTAGATTGCACAATTTGATTTATAATTGAGGACACAACCTTGGTTTGAACGAACAGCCCTATGGCAGCCACTATAGTCTTAGAACACAAATTAGGAAGAGTTACGAGTTGGGAATGACTCCCACCTCCTACAAACCCCAAGAGCCGAGGTACATTGATGTGGAACAGTGCCACACTGTCCCCAACCACGAAGGGTCTCAAAACTACCCTCCACAAGGGCCTACACCAAGAGAAATATTACACTACACAAAGTAATGCAACTATTCTCACTATCTTAAAGCTTACCCTTTTGGAGATCTTCGAAATCACTTGAATCTTGAAACCAAGGCTCTGGTTCTTCAAGATAAATTCTTCCTTGAGTTCTTGGAAGTCTGCTGTGCACACCTGCGACACGCCGAACGTTCCACACACGACAAAATAGAAAACCGCACACAACACGCAAACGACGACGTGACACGCGACTAGCGATAACTCGCTATTGACTCGACACACACATTCAAAATCATGCCTCATCATTCACACACTATTGTAAGCATGAAATATATATTATTCCATGCACACACGTATGCACGCACACAGACAACAAGCCGAATGCAAACCGTAGGATTGCACCAACACCTGCTTCGTGCTCACCCGCCGTGCGCGGCTTCCCAATCGCCACACCATCTCGGTGGCACAACTTCAGACCTTGAACGGTACCCTCCACTCCCCTTGTCAATGGTTTCTTCCCATTCTCGCATGCTATTCCTGGTTTTTAACCTTGCTGGTCTTCTTAAAGGTGTTCCATATACGTTTGTACCATGGCTTTTATTCTTCCCGCCCTCAATCCACTTCAAGCCCTTGGCGGCCGGTTTGGTCCTATTTCTACTCGTTCCTTCCCCCGTGCCTATTGTTACTTCTTCCCCCTGCCTGCGCCCTGTTCAGGACGCCTGATTGGCCAGCAGCCTGCCCCCACGGCCTTCAAGAAGGACCCAGGGCTCCTTCTCATTGGGCTAGACTTGGACGTGGAAGTCTGGTTTTGTTCTCTCTGCGACTTCGAATGTGGACTGGCACTAGACAGTGCTATGTATCACATCGGCTCCGAGAGCCCCTGCAACCATCTGCAAGAGTCCGCCCACCTGCCTGCGGTGAAGGACAAATACGGTGCTTGGAAAGCAGCCACTCTGCTGCAGCACCCTCGTATCACATATTTCCTGCAGTAAATGCGATCCAAGGAAGGGATGTTCTGCAAGGAGCACGGGGAGCTCCCCAGCACCTACCTAAGCATGATAGACTAACCTTTTTCCATGCTTACACGATGTATACCTTGCAAAAGTATCAACATGTGCTGGAGCAGCAATTTGATCTCAAACTTCCCTCTTACAATTCTCTTTTTCAAGCCCTGTGGATGCACATGCTCAGGCATGTGAGGGCCCCTGAAGTTTCCCAATGTTAATCTCCCTCACCATCAGATGCCTTAACGTGAATGGTATTAATAAAATGCGGAAGATGCATGCCTTAAGAAGTTGGCTTTCTGAACGTGATCCTAAAACTGACATCCTAATTCTCATGGACACTCGGCTTACTTTGAATTTCCCCTTGCTCATCCACTCCTTCAAACCATCCTCTTACGCACAATGCTCCCCTGCTTTTTCGAATAATCCAAAACCAGGCGGAATAACAGTTCTCATTTTTAACCAAAAAAAAAAGTCACTACATTATCTGTCGAGCCTTCTTCTGACGGGCGCCTTCTGAAAATTCATGCCAAATTTTTACAATATCAGTTCAGAATTATCTCTGTGTACGCCCCATCCACGCCCACCTTTTTTCGCCAGTGGTGGCATGCAATCTTCGCTCCAACACTCGACTCTCCTTCTGCTGCGGCGGGAACCATCCTGGCAGGGGATTTCAATGCCGTTTGTGCCCCTGAAGACAAGAACAGGTCGTTGCTTAGTCATGAGAGATCTGAAGGTACGATACTCTCCACAATTCTCACTAACCTCTCTCTGACGGATTCCTTCCGTCATTTACATCCAGCAGCAACAATGTTCTCCTTTTTCATGATTCCTAGGATCGACCAAGGCAACTCGCCACCGTCTGCGTCTCGTCTCGATCGCATTTATGCATCCTTGACCCTTACTGCCAGGCTACTGGAGGCTTGTTATACCTCCATGACTAATGACGTATCTGACCATGATCTCTCCCCGTCTTGCACACTAAAGTGTGATAGTCCCAACGTTGCACCTCGACCTTGGCGCCTTTCTCAAGGCCTACTGAAACGACCACAGTTGGCTCATTTGGTAGTGTCCGCTTGTAGGTATGAGGCCAGTCGTTCGGCGGAATTGGCGCTTAAGGCCAAACTTAAAGACGAAGGCCCGCGCGAAATGGGGGTGTCATCTCTACTCGTGGGGGTCAACAGTCGAATCAAGGCCTTCCTCATTCCCTCCCTTCAGTCACCTTCAGGTGACCTTCTCACTGACCTTCCTTCTATGAGCACACTTTGCACCGCCTTTTTTCAAAAACTCTATAGCGGTTCTCAACACGTATCCGTCGACCCCTCCTTCTGGGCCTTAATCCCACCCTCCCAATTACCCCCTGCCCCTTTCTCTCGCCTGTCCCTGCCTTTCTCCTTAACAGAGATTTCGAAAGCCATTGCCTCCCTCCCCAAAGGAAAAACGCCGGGGCCGGACGGCCTCCCTGGCGAGCTGTTTCGGACCTTCAGTGCGCAATTGGCCCCTGTCATGCAACCTCTCCTTCATGCTTCACTTCACAGCTCCCCCCTTCCATGTTGCAGGGGCGCACCGTGCTTATTCCGAAGAAATCTGACTCTTCGATTGATGATAATTTGTAACCTATTACTCTCATGAACTCCGATTATAAGATTCTCGCAATTTGCCTTGCCAACCGCCTACAACCCCTCCTTCCCTCCCTGATTAGCCACTCACAGACGGCATTTATCAAGTCTCGACGTATAGGAGATACGCTAAACGATACCCTTGATATCTTTGATTGGGCATCAACCCCAAAAATCCCTTTACTTGCCTTGACGGTTGACATCCGTAAGGCATTCGACATGGTAGATAGGGAGTTTATGTTCGCCTGCCTTGCTCATCTTGGCCTCCCCCCACCCCTTTCATCCATTGGGTCAGGATTATGCACTCGGGTACCCCTACCCGTATCTTAGTTAATATCCTCTGTGCCCCCCCCATTCCTTTTCGTTCTGGAGTACGACAAGGATCTCCCTTTGCCCCACTCCTATTCCTTTGCGTCATTGAGGTGTTTCACCACTATTTCTCATGTTTCCTTCCCGGTTTCCCAATCTCACGCAAACAAAGCAGGTTGATGGCATGCTATGCCGACGACGTCACCATCTTCCTAAATTCGGACGAGGAGCTCCACACCGCATCCCACGCTCTCCTCTCCTTCGCCTCTGTGTCCGATGAATATCCCAATTGATCCAAATGCTCTTTAATTCCGTTCAATCTCAATCCGTCGAACATTACTCATGCAGGAGACATCTCCATCCGGCAACCATCTGATTTTGAGAGGATTCTAGGCATTTTTGTCAGCAGTTCTTGTCAAGCTGACACTACGTGGAACCATGCGCTCTCCAAAATCAAAAGAGCTGCTAATTTCCTGTCACACCTACGCGGCTCGTCCTCTTGTCGGAAACAGCTTTCCTCGGAGAATCTTAACTCGGTTCTCTCCTTCCCTGGTCGGTTCCAGCCCCCCCCCTCCCCTACCATCAAGGCCTTGGATGATGTCGTGGGCAACTTCCTCTCTGCTTCCAAGTACAAGTCGGCAAGACGCACTACCCGCCTTCTCACACACGCGGTATTGTACAACAAGGTGGTACACGGAGGGTTGGGAGCCATTCGGCCCTCCATTCACATCACCGCATTGAATATCCAGCATGCCCTCCGCCACTTCTCTCCCTTCCCAGGAGCTTCCATTGCCAGGACGTGTGTGCCCACCCCATTCGGACTGCATGGTTTCCTCCTGCACGTAGATTTCACCTCTGCCCTTTCCCCCTCCATCCCCTTACGCTTTCAGGAAGAACTTATCAGTTTTCTAGAATCACCCATTGTCATATCCTCCCCCAGACAATAATTATGGTGCATTCTAACTGAGCCTGTTCCTTTCAACAGGATTTATTCTCAACACAGACGAGCGCCCCTTCGGAAGACTTCGGGATGAAACCTTTTTAACCACGGAAGAAGTTCGAGTCGGCCACCTTGTTCGACGTGACGAAAACGGGGCTAGACGGCTCACTGATTGGGAAATCATAATCCAATATCCCCCAAGCAAGTATCCGTGCAGCCGCAGAATTATCAAGGAAGTATACAAAGCGATGCCCAAAGAATGGTGCGCGGCGCTCGCGTCTTCATGCAGTCTTGTTCCCCTTAACACAGGAGATAGGGTGCTTTTGGCGGCGGAGATGCACACCCCGCCACGATGTGCATTCAAAGTCGACACAGTCCTACCTGATGGCAGGTTTTTCGCCAACGTTTACGATGTGAATACAACAAGACGGATAGCGAAGGAAGCAATGTCAATACGCCTCCTATCATCGGTCGAAACGGTTCCAGACCATGTCTACGATAGATGGGTCGGAGGCTCGTTCTGCTCTGGGGTGGGGCTTGCGGCAAGAATTTCAATCCTGGACGACGGGCCCACATCTCTGGCAGCCATCCGGGATCTTTCATATGAACGGCAAGAGCTCACACACCCGCAAAGATGGACGAATCTCCTCCCCAGCCCCGGCCCTGCTCTCTTCCCGGATTACACGCATCCGTTCCTCTCCAAACAACCATCGTCCTAGCGTGACGTACGGTTCCTTCTCTACGCGTTGGCTCTTCCGTCAAGATCAAGATTCGTCTTCGCTCGAGATAAAGGCGTCTGTGCCGGCTGTAGCAGCGGTCAAATGAAAACACTCTCACATCTGCTCTTCGAATGTTGGGTGGCTAAACCCATTACCGAGGCGCTCTAGCGTACCGCTTGCTGTCATCTGGGAATCTCCACCTCACCCGAACTTTCGCTGTTCCCTCTCTTGTAGCAGGAGGATGACATGTTCACACGTGCTCCCTGCGGGGGGCTAGGCTCTTGCTTGTATCCTCAATTAAAGCTGCATGTTTGTAATAGGTTACGACCTTATAAAAACCTTTAAACCTATAGCACTATAGCAGGATCACCTCGCCATAATCGGTTACCTTGAAACCCAGTGGGAGTAGCTCAAGCAGGAATAGCAAACTCAGATAGCACAGCGGATCCAGGGAGAATGGCAGATCCAGGGAGAATGGCAGATCCAGGGAGAACGGCAGATCCAGGGAGAACGGCAGATCCAGGGAGAACGGCAGATCCAGGGAGAACGGCAGATCCAGGGAGAACGGCAGATCCAGGGAGGACGGCAGATCCAGGGAGAACGGCAGATCCAGGAAGGACGCCAGATCCAAGGAAAACGGCAGATCCAGGGAGATCGGCAGATCTAGGGAGAACGGCCGATCTAAAGAGCACGCTGGCAGCAGGGTGTCACGTTGCAGCTATTGCGGCAGCAGGAGTGTCAGGAGAATCTCATGCAGGAGGAGCAAGAGCTGCAGCAGTAGCCAAAATAGACCAGTTGACTGTTGACTGTTCAGGGCAATCAGCAGCCACATCAGGTGCCTGTACAGCAACAGCAGCTTGTGCAACAGCAGAACAATATGCGCCAACGTTGTTAGAGACGAAGGACAGAGTCTATGAAGATGAAGGGACGAAATATCTCAAAATCGTCAACTATAATTCTGGACAGAAACGTCATCGTCACAAGAAACGTCGTCAACAAAAGGTCCACAATTAGAATGTTCTCAAACTCGAGTATAATGTAGCCCTTCACCGTGGCTATCTTTCCCAATTTGAATCGTATAAAAAAATGGATTAGAACTCCAGTTATCAATTTCGGCGCACTAGGGGGTATGCTGCCATAGAAACTTAACTCAATCACAATTTACTCACAAGTTCCACACAAGAAAGTTAGAGTAGCAAGAACCAGGTAGAAGGGGATGAGGAGGATGAGAGGGAAGGTCCCTAGGTAGTCCCCAACCAAGGAAACCCCATACCACACAATTCCTCTCTCTATAGGCACCCCAACTTTGACATTTGTCACTTTCTCAACCCATGCCATCCACCTCACCCAACTTGGCCACACTTGCCAACCTGGTTTGGCTTCTCCCAACCACCTGGCATCATCTACAGTGATGGGGACGAATTTCCCAACCCCAAATAGTCTATACCCCATATGGAGTCACTCCACAAATTCCCATAGTCACCGCACCACAACCATAACTACGAACGATCATAATTTTTTCGTTCTTGCTCCGATCGCGGCGATTCTCGGTTCGTCGGGAAGCTCTCGAGCAGAGGAGTCACTTCAGATATCTGCTCAAGCCAAATAGCATTCACACACACTCATAAAATCCAAACCACACCAAACACAGATTCTTGCACACACCACACATGCAACGCACGAACATATGATGGGAGTCAGACAGACGTGAATGCAAATGATAGCATCACATAACAAACTCCCCCTCTGTCTGCCTACCATATCCCACATGCCATAGCTCAACCATGCACCCTTAATGCACACTCATTCCAGCAAGCTTCATCCCCTTCCAATGCTCATTTTCATCTAGGCACTTGGTGAGAATGTCTGCCGCTGGGTCTTCACTATCTCCAACCGCACTTCCTTGTCCAGGAGCCTCCTCACCCAGTGCCACTTGGGCCTGATATGCTTTGTCAGCCCATGAAGACATGCATTCTTGGCCAGCTTCACAGCTGACTCATTGTCACATAACATCATAGTCTGCTCCCTCTGACAAACACCAATCTCCTCCAACAAACGCCTCAGCCACACCACCTCCTTCACCCCATGATGAAGGGCCATGTACTCAGTCTCACACGAGGACAGCCCCACCTCGTTCTGCTTCTTGCTGCGCCAGCTCACTGTACCACCTCCAAACTGGCACACATAGCCTCCAATGCTGGTGCCATCCGCCTTCACTGAGTTGAAGCTAGCGTCGGTGTAGCAAGTCAAGGGCATCTCCCCCTTGCCCAAATCAGTAGCACCCCATTGCTGCCTTTGCCTCACAGCACAGTACTCCAAACCCACAGATGCTATAGCACTCACATAGCGGACCAACCTCTTGGCCGCTTCTAGCTGCTCATGACTGGGGCGTGAGACCACACTGGCAAGCCTGGATGTGGCAAAGGCAATGTCAGGCCGCGTGTGGTTAGCCGCATAGTTGAGTGCCCCCACCATGGAATGAAACAGCTTCCTGTCACTCTCACCCACCACCTCCTCATCAGCACAGGGCTCCACAGTGAAACCCGAAGGTAGTGGGGTGGCTGGTTTTCCTCCATCTTGCAGCCCATACTTCTCAGCCAGCCCCTCACAGTACTTCCTTTGGTGCAACCTCAACACTCCCTTGTCAAGGTCTCTCTCCACATGCATCCCAAGGTAATACGTTACATCTCCCATCTTCGAGCACTTGAACTGCATCTCCAGCATCTCCTCCACACGCTCAATCATTGCAGATGACTCAGCAGTGTTTCCTCCAGCTTGTGGTACCATGCGCGAGGAGCCTGCTTCAGGCCATAGATGGCCTTCTTCAGCCTGCACACTGTGCCGCTCCCATCATCCAGCGCCTCAGGTTGCTTCATGTACAGCTCCTCCAGAATGATCCTATTGAGGAAGACAGTAGTGATGTCCATCTGCTTGATCCTCGATCCACGGTTTGCAGCCGTGGCCAACGACACCCTCAGTAGACAGCCGTGGCGAGGCACCCGCACGACCTCCAGCAGACGCAGTACCCCTAGGCTCAGCACCCCTAGACTCCGCACCCTCAGGCTCAGTACCCCCACGCTCCGCACCCCCAGGATCAGCACCCCAGACTCCGCACCCTCAGGCTCAGCAACCCCAGGCTCCGCACTCGCAGGCTCAGCAGCCCCACACGAAGCACCCCCAGACGCAGCACCTCTAGCAGCACCTGAGTCTACAGTGACCTCAACAGGCACAGTCCCAGGGAGTGGGTCTACCTGAGACACACCTGAGGGAGCAGGACCCTGAGGGGGGAGGGGGTCTACCATAGCGGGACCTCGAGCAAGGAAGAGCGGCGGGGGGGGGGAAGAGGGGCAGTGCAGTAGGGGAAGAGATGGTAAAAGGGAACCAACTCGTCAAACGTGACGTCCTGAGAGGGGAGGACACGGCGCGAGGTGGGGTGGTAAAACTGCCAGCCCGACGCGTCAAGGGGAAAGTCAAGGAAGATGCAGGGAATGGCGCGGGAGGGGAGCTTGTCGGCCGAAGTATTGCGGACAAAGGCACGAGAGCCCCAGACCCGGAACACCAACGCATGGACAACCTTCCCCGTCCAACGCAGTGTAGGCAAGGTCTCCGGCAAGGAGACATAGGCCCAGAGGTTGAGTTGATTCGCGGTGCACCGGACCACAAAAGGCAATAGAGAATGGGGAGCAGCCGCATAGATCAAGGAGGTACGAGCCACCTCCATGACTAAGCCAATGCGGCGCTCAGCAACCCCATTTTGCTGCGGGGAGGCCGGAAGCGTGAGCAACTGGAGGATGCCCTCCCCATGACAAAAGTCCCGCAAGAGGTTGGAGGAGATATCACCACCTCTGTCAGAGTGCAGACAGAGGACAGGAACGTCCTCGCGGAACCGCTCGCAGAGCTGGAGACGGACTGCACGGATCCAAGGGATCAAGACATTAGGGACCTCACCCTTGCTGCGCAAGGGGAAGACCGTGGTGTAATGCATGTAGTCGTCAACAACTAGCAAAAATTAGCGCTCGCGGCCCTGTCCACTAACGCGGGCTGGGCCCCACACGTCCATGTGGAGAGTCTGCAGGGGAGCAGTCGTCGGGGGAAACAAGGACTGAGGAGCGGCGCGATTCCGCACCTCGACACAAGGAAGGCAGGGCGGGGCACGCAAGGGCGGGAGGGGAGGCAGAGACCTGGGAAGACCAGAAACAAGGAGGCGGGAGTGCATGCCACGAAGGCGTGGCATGGAGGGGTGACCAAGGCGGTGGTGCCACAGGAGAGTCTGGTGCGGCAGGAGGCGACGCGAGCAGGGGGCTGCTACCGGACCTGACGTGGACACCTGAGCAGACGCAGCTACCAGAGGAGGCTTAGTAGTCAGTGTGTACAGACTCGAACCAGGCCGATGGGTGAACGTGGCCAGGTGACGGCCCGTCCGTGTACATATGCAGATCGACACACGCTCACCCCCAGGAGTGGTGGTAGTGACCATCGCATCCTGGAGGGCAGCGGTACTCACCAAATTCGTAGAGAACGAGGGGAGGTGAAGACCTAAGAGTGAGCCGGACGGAACCGCCGGACACGGGAGGACAGTGGAGGAACGGGCAAGAACTGGGTCCCCTGAGGGGTCAGCCATTCTTACTGGAACAGGTGCAGGGAGTGGTGTGAAGGTGATACTGTCGCGAAAGAAACTGCGGGAAGCACCTGAGTCAAGCGTGAAGGTGTGCAAGGCCTCAGCAGGCGCAGTACCAAGGAGAGAAGACTCACTAGCACCTAGAGCAGCAGATTCTATACCTGGGTCGGGCGGCACACACAGCTAACAGTCACCCTCAGCACTAACAGACAAGGCATACATGGCAGCAAGGATAGCATCATAGTCAAGAGCAAAGATATCAACTCCAGACCTAAGCAGCTCTAGCCAGCGGGGGCACTTAGCCTCGACGCCAAACTCTGCGCGCCAAGCGTCGTCAAGGCGGGAGAAGCAGCGGTGCTGAGTGTGAAACTTCCCGCATGTCCGACCAGCACGGTCACTTGTGCGAATGACATACGGCCAGCGAACACTACCCCCAGACGCCCCACGCTGAGCAAACCATTCACGAAGCTGCTGGGGCGTAGGGGTCTCACTCCGACGCTGCTGCTGCTGCCTCTGGCCACCGCCAGAACCTCCCCTCTGAGCAGCTCCACCCCGACCGCCACCATTGCCGCCTCCACCACTCCCAATTCCGCCACCACCACCACCCCCACTCCCGCCACCACCTCCCCCACCTCCACCGCCTCCACAGCCCCCACCACCACCACCCCAGCTGCCACCGCCACCACTCTTGCCACCCTTGCCCTTGCCGCTGCGGCGCTTCCCTCTAAGAGCAGAAGCAGTCCCGACATCCTCAGTGCCAAGGATGTCAACAGCAGCAGCAGAAGCGTAGGAGGGGGCAAGGGGGGAGGGGGAACACCCCTCAAAGAAGGGTTTGGGAGTAGTGCCACGCGCAGCACCTACAGCGACTACGCTAGTCTCAGCTGCAAGGAGGTGCTTCTCTAGCAGGTCGACAGTGAGGTCGGTGGGGTCAAGAGCGAGAAAGTGGTCCCTGACTGCACGAAGAGAGTCACGGAGGCGGGTGACTATGAATTAGAGAGTGATGTACATCGGGGGCAGGTTCTTGTCTAGGAACTCGGCTTTGAGGGCAGCGCGGTAGCGAGTGTCGCTAGTGCGAAGATGGGTGATGAGGTCCTCAACTTTGGCAAAGGCTGATAGCTCGAGAAAAAGGTAGGGCAGCATAAGGCGGCCGAGAGCAGCAGTGGCAGGGGAAGAGTAACGAGCGACTACAGCGTCGTACAGGGCTTTGGCCATCTTGTGCTGGCCAATGTGAGCGCGTTCGGCTAATGGCAGGTGGTTGCGAACGGCTAAGCAAGCAGCAGATTCACGGGTAAGCCACTGTGAGCTAGTCGCACTGTCAGCTGTGTCGGGAGGGGCGAGAGAGGCTCCAGACGTGTGGTCAAAGAAAGAAACGTTGTCTCTAGAATCGCTCAGTAGGTACAGCTGTAAGTCGTCGAGCCACGTATCGAACTGGATCGGACGGCCCTCATGATCGAATGTGAGTACACTGAGAGAAGCCATAGTAGGCAGAGCAGGGCGGCGCGCGACCAGCAGGGCAGCACGCAGGCAGGGCGGCGCGCGGGCATTAGGGAAGCGCGCATGGGATGGAGAGGCGGTGCACGGCTAGGGAAGAGTGGTGCGCAGCCAGGGCAGGGCAGGGCGACGGCGAGTAGGGCGGCGCACAGTAGTGCGGGCAGCGGTGCGGCTGCCAGTAGGGCGGCGCACGGGCAGCAGGGCGCCGGCCAGTAGGGCTGCGCGCAGCAGGGCGGGCAGCAACAGGGCGGCGCGAGCAGCAGGGCGGCGCGCAGCAGGGCAGTGCGGGCAGCAGGGCGGCTCAGCGCGGGCAGGGCAGGGCGACGCGCAGGCAGCAATGCGGCGCGCTGGCACCAGGGCGACGCGACGGCCAGCAGGGCGATGCGACTGACAAGGCAGGGCGGCGCGACAGCAAGCAGGGCGACGCGACGGGCAGGGCAGGGTGACGCGACAGCCAGCAGGGCAACGCGACAGGCAGGGCAGGGCGACGCGACTAGTGGGGCAGCGCTATGTGGTGGGCCTTCAAAAAAATTCGGTCCTAGAACAGGACCTGCTCTGAAACCATGTCAGAATACTGAACGAGAATGAATGAACTATGAATGAGTTGGGTACAAGTACTAACCCTAATTGGGTTGGACCCCTTATGGGCTACCCCACTACAGCCTGGACAATGTAAGCACTATAACATTTTGACATGGTGGAGACCGTAGACTGGCCCCCGGAGGCTCCACAGGGTACCTGCAGGAAACGACCCAGTGAAGCCAGGTGGGCGGCACAGCCAGATCTCCTCGTGCAGGCTGCCCTGTAAGAAAGTTGTGCTGACGTCAAGAGAGTGAAGCTCGTAGTCACGCTAAGCGGCGACGTGCAGCAGCACCTGAAGAGTGGTCATCTTCGGGGTAGGGGAGAAGGTCTGGAAGAACTGGTTGTACCACCTTGCACTGGTACTGTATTGCCCCAAATATAGGCGCCGTCCGATTAAGGGCGGCGATGCTTCTATCTGGAGCATGGCGCTTATGGCCGGAACTCGATTATAAGCGCCCCCCCTCTAGAGGGTGTACTTATTATAAGAGCACCCTTTTTACGTTGTGGAGAACTCATTACAAAAAAAACATCTCTAATTAACACTAAACATGAGCATGATAACTTTTCACCTATGTAAGGAAAAATCCTTTTCCTTACTTCGCGTCCCTGCTCAGCGCGTACACCACTGTTCCCGCCAACAGCACCCCACAATATTCCGTTACCACTCGCGACATTCGCATCGACACCATTCCCGCCACTATTCACGAGGCGACCCAACCTCACAGTTCGGTTGGTAACCCGCGCTCCGGACCTCCGCCTCGACAGTCCCCAACCTCGGCACCAGGCCCGTCGCGCACCCCAATTTCCCACGTTACCGTTACCACCATAGCTTCGCTATACATTCTTCGCTCAATCCTTCGCTCATTGTATTCTTTGCCTCGATAGTGCAAACCTCGCTCGTTCACTCAATTGCACTCGTAACACTTGGTATCAGAGCCTACGATCTCCTCTCGGATCGCGCCCACACCTTCGCTTCCACACTATCAAATTTTTTGGGGGGGGGGTAGACGTCTCTCAGCGACCAAGCACCGCCGCTCGTATTGCTCTCTCGTAAGCACGCACGGCCACGACCGAGGCTCTTGCTAAGCTTGCCCGACACCCCCGCCATGGCAGAACTTAATGTCGCGACACTGACACAGGAGCAACTAGACCAGCTCGTGAGCCAACTGGAAGAATCGGCGCTCGAAATCGCCACACTCACGGCGGAACGCGACTCTGCTCGCCAGCAATCGACAGTGAACGCACCTGCACAATCTGAAGAACCGATCATCATCTCGTCAGGCACACCAACACAGAACGACATTGTGGGACAGCGCTTAGGCGTAGCCAGTGAGGGCGCCACTCACTCAATTCCGGGCATGGAGAGAAACAGGGCCGCACCCAGCCCACGGGAGCCCCACAAAGCCCGTCGGCACGTGGAATTTGCAGCGACAAGTGGCGAATACGCCGTCACGGCACCAATGCCACTCAAGCCGCAACGCCTGCCTTGTTTCGACCCGAGCCAACATGGAGGTCCGACGGTTCAATCGTGGGTCCTCACGATGAACGTCTTTTTCGACGCGAATTACGTCGATTCAGATGCAGCGAAGATTCGCTACGTTGTTTCGCTGCTGAGGGGCCCCGCCATAGACTGGTGGCGAGTCGTCGTGACGTCGCCACGCGCCTACGAGCCACCGTCGCAAGACGAAGGGTCCACGGGCCCAGCCGTCACCTGGAGTTCATTCTGCGAGACAGCCCAGTACAGCACGTGGGATGCGTGGTGCGCAGGGCTTCGAGCGCGTTTCGAGCCGATTGCGGCTTCGATTTCGGTGTGCAGAAGCTGCGCACTTAACGGCAGCTCGGGTCGGTTCAAGACTACACTAGCGGTTTTCTCGCACTATGCGAACAAGTCGGCTATATGCACGAAGCGGAGCGGGTGGACCGTTACGTCGGAGGGCTAAAGCCGGACATCTCGCACGAAATCATGCTACGCGGGCTCTCGAATTTCAACGAGATCCTCGCGCTCGCCGAGAAAATCGACATCCTACGGCGACCGAGACCGGGGTCCTACTACGGACAACGTCCTTGGGGGCCGATTGAGCATGCCACCGTACACGCCGTTGCGACCAATGCAGCTGCCTCACCGTTTAAGGGGCGCTGCTTTGCTTGCAATAGGCCGGGCCATCGTAAGAGTGAGTGCCCAGAGGAGCTGAGGCGCCGCGGAACAGAGCAGGGGCGAGAGTCTCAAAGGCCGGGAAATGCTAGCAGTCAGTAGAAGTTGGGCCAACTACTGACGAGACTGCCTGCTCGCCCAACTTCACCAACCCTCACCGAGTCACACTACCGATTCACGCTATCGATCGAGCTCGGACGAACAAGGAGGGTACAGCGTCGGATTGCCCAGTACTGATTCACGGGAAAGTACAAGGAGCAGCAGTGAAGATCTTTATAGACGGAGGCGCAAGTCACAGCCTAGTTAATACCGCGACTACAAGGAAACTGCAACTGACACTTAGCCGGTGCTTACCGGAAATAGATGCACGCTTAGTTGACGGGACGCCGCTGGCCATACAGGAAAAAGTGGAAAGAGTAAAAGTTCGCTGTGGGGGGAATTTCGGGTTTACACAGGAAATGCTCGCAACGACATTGGATGGGCACGACATCTTACTTGGACGAGATTGGCTGCGAGGATATAACCCGCGAATCGACTGGACGACGGGTAGCTGCACTGTGCGAAGTAGCGGTAACTGGGTTGAACTACCTCGCTGGCAGTCGCCTGAGTCTTCGACAGTCCACGTCAACGCCATCACGATGAAACGGGCTGTCGCCGCTGGAGCTGATGTGTACGCGGTAGATATCGCAACAGTGGAGGAAGCAGCACAGCCGAGCGATTTTCAGAAGCTGCTGGCGGCCGTACCACCCGAACTACAGGAACTTTTGCAACGATTCCCGGGGATTTTTCCCGACGACTTACCGGAGGGACTGCCACCTCAGCGGGCACACGATCACCGAATATAATTAGAACTTGGGGCACAGCCAATCGTACAGCGACAGTTCAGACTGACACAGCCCGAGCTCGACGAGCTCAGGAAGCAGTTAGATTATGTGTTAGAGAAAAAAATCATCCGACCGAGCTCATCGCCATTCGCCGCACCGATCCTGTTCACTCCGAAAAAGGACGGAGGGTTTCGCATGTGTATCGAGTACAGAGCACTGAACAGGGTTACAGTTAAATCGCGATACCCCATCCCCCGCGCCGACGAGCTGATAGATCAACTGCGAACAGCACGAGTTTTATCGAAAATTGACTTACGGGGGGGTTACCATCAGATTCGGGTCGAACCATCAGACTGCGCAAAGACAGCGTTTAGGACTAGGTACGGGTCATTCGAGTACACCGTGATGCCTTTCGGGCTGACCAACGCACCGGCGACTTTTCAGATGACCATGAACGAGGCGTTTAGGCCACTTCTAGATAAATGTGTGATCATCTACCTCGACGACATCCTAGTCTACAGTCGCGATAAGCAGCAGCACTTAGCTGATTTAGAAGCGGTATCTACAGTTTTAGACAAGCACAGACTACTGACCAAGGGTTCCAAGTGCGAGTTTTTCCAGGATCGGCTAGAATTTTTGGGGCACGTTATTTCCGAGGCTAGCGTCGAAATCGACTTAAAGAAATTGGACACAGTAAAAGCATGGCACCCACCGACGAACATCACGGAGCTCCAGAGTTTTTTGGGATTCGTTAATTACGTGCATCGCTTCATCCCCAACATGGCACGCTTAACTGCCCCACTGACAGACTTACTGCGGAAGGGGGTCGTTTTTACGTGGGGGGAGAAAGAGCATGCTGCCTTATCTACCCTAAAAAAAAATCTATGTTCACCGCCCATACTGCGCATTGCCGACCCACACCGCCCATTCGAAGTGGTTACCGATGCAAGCAACATCGCCATTGGAGCTGTACTGCTACAGGACTTCGGCAACGGTTTACAGCCCATCGCATACGAATCACGAAAGTTGCATCCGCCCGAGAAGAATTACCCGATACACAATCGCAAAATGCTTGCGATCGTGCATGCGTTCAAAGTGTGGCGCTGTTACCTGACCGACGCCGACATGACAGTACGGACAGACCACAAATCGCTACAGTACCTCCGCGCACAACCCCACCTCAACCCACGACAAATCCGCTGGCTCGACTACCTCGAGTCGAATTTTCACTACACGGTCACCTACAAAAAAGGGGCATCGAACATCGCCGACGCATTAACCCGGCCCACAGCCCAAGTCCATGCCATACTACTTGCCCAGACCAGCCCATTGCTGACAGGCCTATTTACCCACGGTTATCAGACCGACCCATTTTTTATGGGTGGAAATTCGCAGTAGTTTGCAGCAGCACGGGGAGTCTATTACGTAAAAGCCGGCACCAATCGCATCTGGGTACCGGGATACACACTCCTACGGGAATTACTATTGCAAGAGGCACACGACGGAGTCACCTCAGGCCATTTTGGAGTAGAAAAAACACGGCAGCAACTGCAGCGGTACTACTATTGGCCCGAAATGTTGACCGATGTGCAACGACACGTGGCATCGTGTCCCACCTGCAACGACAAGTCATGAAATCATCGCGGAAGAGACGGGCAGGACAGTTACAGCCAATACCACCCCCAGAGTGTGCTTGGCAGCAGGTGATGATGGATTTCGTCACGGGGTTACCGGCCAAAGTAAGTGGGAATGACGCGATCCTGGTCGTCGTCGATCGATTGACGAAAATGGCACATTTCGCAGCATGCAGAAAATCAATCACAGCCGAAGAGACGGCCCGCCTCTTCATCGCAACCATTGTTCGATTACACGGGATACCAGCCGCGTTCATCAGCGAGTGCGATACGAAATTTACCAGCAATTTCTGGCGGAACCTGTGGCAGCAGTTCGGCTCGAGGCTGCAGTTCAGTTCTTCGTACCACCCCGAGACCGACGGACAGACAGAACGGACAAATCAGACCATGGAGCAGTTACTCCGAGCCACGTGCGACGACCCCACCACCTGGGAACAGCAACTGCCATTAATCGAATTCGCGTACAACAATTCGCCATCCGCCACGACCCAACAGTCACCATTTTACCTGAACTACGGACAAGACCTTACAGTACCCATGACTCCGAATCCCGACAACCCGGTGCCACCCGCGCAACAATTCGCAGAAGTCCTACAAGAAGCACAGACCAGGGCAGCAGACGCAATTAAAATAGCCAACGTCATCACTAAGCGCAATACCGACCGCCACCGCAGACCCGTCACTTACCAGCCCGACGACTTAGTTCTACTCGACACCCAAAACCTCCGCCTGCCCATAACTCCGAAACTCCGCCCCCGTTATTGTGGGCCATTCCGCATCAGCCACATGATTACACCTGTCACCGCCCACCTCCTCCTCCCTGCTGACTGGTACGTCAGTCCGTCCTTCCACGTCAGCCTACTTCGCCCCTACATTCCATCCACCAGCCAACTGGCCCGAACTCGCCCGGCCAGCATGACACGACCACCGATGGAACGAGTCATCACGCACGAAAAGATTCTGAGTCACCGAGTTCGCGACCCACGAGGAGCACGAAGGGTTGAATTCTTGATCCGCTGGAGAGATCGCACGCCCACCGAGGATAATTGGGTCCCCCTGGGCAACATTGAAAACCACCCCGTCCTCAACGAGTACCTGCGCAGCCGAAATTTCCGAGATATACACGCGCTCTCGTAAGGGAGGCCTCCTTGGGGGGGGGGGGGGGTAGTGCAAGGAAAAATCATTTTCCTTACTTCGCGTCCCTGCTCAGCGCGTACACCACTGTTCCCGCCAACAGCACCCCAAAATATTCCGTTACCACTCGCGACATTTGCCTCGACACCATTCCCGCCACTGTTCACGAGGCGACCCAACCTCACAGTTCGGTTGGTAACCCGTGTCCAACATATATGCTATAGTCTATCTAGGCTGTAGTGGGGTAGTTCATATAGGTTTTTAGGTTTCCTACTTGTACCCACCTGCTTGCTAGTTCAGTCATTCATTCGTTCACTATTCTGACATGGTCTTCTAACCAAGTTACCTAGTGGGAACGTTCTTTTTTTTTAGCGCCCACCACGAATTTTTATTTCCTGCCCTGCCCGAAGCGCGCCTCGCGCCCTGCCCGACGTGCGCCTCGCGCCCTGCCTTCGCTGGCCCATCGCGGCCCTGCCTTAGCCGCCCGTCGCCGGCCCATCCCGGCCCGTCCCGGCCCGTCGCCGCCCGTCACTGGCCCGTCGCCACGTGTCGCGGCCCTGCCTTAGCCGCCCACTGCGGCCCTGTCCTACCTTTCGCCGCCCGTCGCTGGCCAGTCCTGGCCCGACCCGGCCCATCCCGGCCCGTCGCCGGCCCATCCCGGCCCGTTGCCGCCCGTCGCCGCCCGTCGCTGGCCCATTCCAGTCGCGGCCCTGCCTCAGCCGCCCGCGTCGCGGCCCTGTCCTGCTGCCGCCCCTGTCGCGGCCCTGTCTTCGCCGCCCGTTGCGGCCCTGCCCTACTGCCGCCCCAATCGCGGCCTCTGCCCTGCAGCCACTCTGACGCGGCCCTGCCCTACTGCTGCCCCAGTCGCGGCTCTTCCCTACAGCCGCCCCTGTCGCGGCCCTACCCTGCTGCCGCCCCGGTCGCGGCCCTGACCTAAACCGCCAGCTGCGGCCCTGCCCTGCGCCCGCCCCTGGTAAGCACCCGCGCCACCCTGCCGCGCCGTGCCGCCTGCTGCCGCGCCGCGCCGCCAGGATCCGAGCCGCGCCGCCCTGCCGAGCCGTGCCGCCCAGCCGAGCCGCGCCGCACTACCGAGCCGCGCCGCCCTGCCGAGCCGCGCTGCCCTTCTGCTTGCACTCCTGCTTCTGCTACTACTGCTGCTACCACTGCTACTGCTGCTACTGCTACTATGGCTAGCCCTACTGTTCTCACCTTTGATGCTGAGGGGCATGCAGTTGACTTTGACGTGTGGATTGACAACCTGCAGCTCTTTCTTCAGTGTGACTCTAGGGATGGAGTATCCCTTTTCGATCACACGTCCGGTATCTCTACTGCACCTACTGTCACTGCTGACAGTACGGTTCGCTCGCAGTGGACCACTCGTGACGCTGTTGCTCGCCTTGCTGTTCGTAGTCACCTGCCGTCTGCTGAGCGCGCGCATTTTGGCCAATACAAGACTGCTAAGTCTTTGTACAACGCTGTCGTAGCGCGCTACTCCTCCCCTGCCACTGCTGCCCTCAGCCGCCTCATGCTTCCGTACCTTTTCCCTGACCTTGCCGCCTTTGCCACAGTCGCTGACCTCATTACCCACCTCCGCACTAGTGACGCCCGCTACCGCGCTGCGCTTCCCACTCAGTTCTGTGCCAAGAACCCCCCCCCCATATACATCACCCTTTACTACCTAGTCAGCCGCCTCCCTGACTCCCTTGCTTCAGTCAGGGACCACTTTCTCTCCCTTTGCCCCACCGAGCTCACTAACGACCTGCTAGAGGAGCGCCTCACTGCGGCTGAGAAGAGTATCTTAACTGTAGGTGCTTCTCGCAGTGACCGTCGCGCCCCTTTCTTTGAGGGGTGCTCCCCTGTCCCCCTTCTCCCCTCTGTTGCTTCTGTTGCTGCTGTCGACCTCGTTGGCACTGAGGAGGTCGGGGCTGCGTCTGCTCCTAGTGGGAGGCGCCGCACCAGCAGGGCAAGGGTGGTGGAGGGGACGGTGGGGGCGGCGGTGGAGGCGGTGGAGGAGGCGGAGGGGGTGGCAATGGAGGTGGGGGTGGTGGCGGGAGTGGAGGCTTCGGCGGCGGCAGCGGCAGCGGTGGTGGAGGCAACGGCAGCGGTGGTGGAGGTGGCGGCGGCGGTGGTGCTGGTCGAGGTGGAGCAGCGCAGCGGGGAGGCTTTGGTGGTAGCCAGCGCCAGCAGCAGCCGCGTTCCCGTGAGACCCCGTCGGCCCAGCAGCTCAGTGAGTGGTACGCTGGGTGTGGGAGGTCTGGGGGTGTTGGTCCCTGCACTTACGTTCTTCGCACCGGCGGGCGCCGTGGGGAGACCTGCGGGCTGCCACACACTGCGCAGCGCTGCTTCGGTCGCCTGACTGACGCCTGGCGCGCCCAGTTTCCTGACGCTGTTGAGCTCCCTCGCTGGGGTGATCTGCTTAGGCAGAATGTTGCTATCTTTGATCTTGATTTCGATGCTATCCTTGCTGCCATGTATGCTGTGACTGATAGTGCTGAGGGTGCTTGTTACCTGAGTGTTCCGCCCGACCCGGGCATTGAGGCTGCTGCTCTAGGTGCTAGTGCGTATGCTGCTCCAGGTACTTGTGACTCTGCTGCTCTAGGTACTAGTGTGTCTGCTCTCTCTGGTACTGCACCTACTAAGGCCTTGCACACTTTCACACTTGACTCTGGTGCTTCGCGCTCTTTCTTTCGCGACAGCACCACACTCACGCCGCTCAGTCGGCCTGTCGCAGTCTCCCTGGCTGACCCCTCTGGGGGCCTAGTCCTTGCGCACTCTTCCACAGTTCTACCGTGTCCTGCGGCGCCGTCGGGCTTGCTGTCGGGACTCCACCTCCCCTCGTTCTCTACGAACTTGGTGAGTGGAGCTGACCTCCAGGACGCGTGGGTTGACCAGTTCACCCCTGGAGGTCAGCGTGTGACCCACTGCACTTGCTCTCAGACGGGCCGCCACCTGGCCACGTTCACCCGTCGGCCTGGGTCAAGTCTGTTCACACTGACTACTGCGTCTCCTCCGGTTGCTGCGTCTGGTCAGGTAGCCGCGTCTGGTCAGGTGTTTTTTGCCGCGTCCAGGTGTAGTCCAGTGTCTGCCCCCTGCTCGTGTCGTCCTCTGTCACACGAGACTCTCCTTTGGCACCACTGCCTTGGTCACCCCTCCCTGCCTCGTCTTCGAGGTATGGCCTCTCGTACCCTTGTCTTCGGCCTCCCCACAGCAAAATGGGATTGCTGAGCGCCGCATTGGCATGGTCATGGACGTCGCTCGTACGTCCATGATCCATGCGGCTGCTCCCCATTTTCTGTGGCCGTTCGCGGTTCAGTACGGTGCGCATCATATCAACCTTCAGCCTCGTGTCTCCTTACCGGAGACCACACCTACTCTGCGGTGGACGGGGAAGGTTGGAGATGCGTCTGTGTTCCGTGTCTGGGGATCTCGAGCTTTTGTCCGCAATACTTCAGCGGACAAGCTGTCCTCCCGTGCCGTTCCCTGCGTCTTCCTTGGCTTCCCCCCTGACGCACCCGGGTGGCAGTTCTACCACCCCACCTCGCGTCGTGTTCTGTCCTCTCAGGACGTCACGTTTGACGAGTCGGTGTCTTACTACCGTCTCTTTCCCTACCACACAGCCTCTCTCCCCCCCCCGCCAATCTTCCTAGCACCAGGTACTCCTCCAGTAGACCCCCTCCCCCCTCAGGGTCCTGCCCCCTCAGGTGTGTCCCAGGTAGACCCTGTCGAGCCGGTCGAGGTAGCTGTCGACTCAGGTGCTGCTAGGGGTGCTGAGCCTGCGGGTGCGGGGACTGGTGTTGTTGGGCGTGGGGTTGCTGTGTCTGAGGGGGCGAAGCCTGGGGTTACTGAGCCTGAGCGTGTGGAGCCTGGGGGTGCTGAGCCTGGGGGTGCTGAGCCTGGGGGTGTTGAGTCTGGGAGTGCTGAGCCTAAGGGTACTGAGCCTGGGCGTGCTGAGTCTAGAGGTCCTCCGGGTGTCCCGTCACGGCGGGAGCCCCTCTCTCCGCGGCAGCTTCGTGGGTGGTACACTCTGCGCTGTCGCCGTGCTACTGGTGCTTGAGCTGCTGGAGGTGCTGCTGGTGCTGGAGCTGCTGGAGTTGCTGCTGGAGCTGGAGCTGCTGGAGGTACAGCTGGAGCTGGAGCTGCTGGAGGTACTGCTGGTGCTGGAGCTGCTGGAGCCGCTGGTCATGGAGTTACTGGTGCTGGAGGTACTGGTCCTGTTGGAGCTGCTGGAGGTGCTGGAGCAGCTGGTCCCGGAGGTGCTCGTACTGGAGGTACTGGAGCTGCTGGGGCTAGTGGTGCTTCAGGAGTTGGAGCTGCTGGTGCTGGAGCTGTTGCTACTGGAGGTGCTTCTGGAGCTGGAGCTGTTGGAGTTTCTGGAGCTGGTGGTGCTGCGGGAGTTGTAGCTGGAGACCCTAGAGATGAGGGTACTGGTGCTTCCTCTGCTGTTTCTGGAGGCGCTGCGCGGCCGTGGCCGTACTACGTTCCGCTCCTTCAGCAGGTTCTTGGTCCTCCTCCTCCTTTACTAAGTCCACCGTCTGTCCAGTCACAGTCACAGTTCCAGCCAGCCTCTCCACTGCCTGGTCCTTCTCCTTACTCCGGACTGACTAGAGGCCTTACGGAGCGTCGTGAGCCTGAGTCGCGTCCTGCGTCACCTTAGTCTCGTTCTGAGTCTCCTGTCCGCGCTGTTCGCACTGGTCGTCGTGTTCCGCGTCAACGTCCTCCTCCTGTCCTCGGCACTCACTCTATGACTCTGCGTCCTTCCACTGCTCCACAGCGTGTCCCTCTGCCGTCCCCTCCTGCGTCCTCTCTTCCTGCACTTGCTGACCAGGAGTCTGACTCCCTTCGTGCTGCTAGTCCTACTGTCACGCGCTTTCTGGCCACTGCTGTCACTGACCCTTTGTTTGAGTCCACTGCTACGTCTGCTCTCGTTGCTGAGCTTGTTGACTTTGCTGCAGCCTGTCGCCTAGACTACGCCACTAGTCTTGTTGCTGAGTCTGCGTCTGTATGTCCTCCGTCCGTTGGGGGTGAGTGTGCTCTTCGCACGAACGTTCCTGAGGACAGACAGGAGGAGTTTGAGTGCTTTGCCGCTGCTGTACCTCATCTCGTGTCCATGCTGCTTGCCCCTGAGGGAGACCCGGATGCACCAGACATCCCGACCCCGCGCTCTTACGCAGAGGCGATAGAGGGTCCCTACTCCTCTCAGTGGCAGGCAGCCATGGACGCCGAGATGGCATCCTGGAAGTCCACAGGCACCTACGTTGACGAGGCTCCCCCGCCTGGGGCGAACATCGTCAGTGGCATGTGGATCTTCAGGGTGAAGCGGCCGCCGGGTTCTCCGCCTGTCTTCAAGGCGCGTTATGTTGCACGAGGCTTCAGTCAACGACAGGGAGTTCACTTCTTCCAGACCTTCTCCCCTACCCCAAAGATGACCACTCTTCGGGTGTTGCTGCACGTCGCCGCTCAGCTTGACTATGAGCTACACTCGCTTGACTTCATCACAGCCTTCCTACAGGGCAGCCTGCACGAGGAGATCTGGCTGCGCCGCCCACCTGGCTTCACTGGGTCGTTTCTTACTGGTACCCATTGGAGCCTCTGATGGCCAGTCTACGGTCTCCGCCAGGCACCCGGTGAGTGGCACGACACACTGTGGACGACTCTTGCTACTCTTGGTTTTGCTCCTTCCACTCCTGACCCGTCGCTGTTTTTACGCACTGACACCACTCTGCTGCCGTTCTACGTTCTCGTGTACATAGACGACTTGGTCTTTGCTACTGCTGACACTGAGGCACTCGCCCACGTGAAGTCCGAGCTGCAGAAGAGACACACGTGCACAGACCTGGGTGAGCTGACAAGCTATCTTGGCTTGCGGATCACCCGGGACAGAGCACAGCGCACCATTACCTTGACTCAGTCACACATGGTGCAGCAGGTCCTTCAGCGCTTCGGCTTCATGTACTCCTCGCCACAGTCCACTCCTCTGCCTACCGGTCACTCGCTCTCAGCTCCACCTTCGGACGTGTCCGTAGAGCCGAGTGGCCTGTATCTCATGTACCTGATGACTTGCACACGACCTGACCTCGCATACCTTCTCAGCCTTCTGGCATGCTACGTGGCTCCCGGTAGGCACCAAAAGGTGCACTGGGATGCTGCGAAGAGGGTGTTGCGCTACTTGTGCAGTACGTCGGGCTCGTGCTTGGAGGCAGCTGACGATGGAGTGGTACTAAGGGGGTGGCGTGTAAGCAGTGCTAGAGGTGCCGCAGGGGGTGTCTGAAAGGGGGGTGGGACAGTTTGGGGAGGTTGGACGGAGGTAGCCGTCGTGTCGCCAGCAGCGCCAGTAGTCCGGAGGCTACAATCTCCGGTAGCCCAGCGAGCCTGCTGCGCCAGTCGCCCGTGGGTCCGTTGCTCCTGCCGCTCAGAGTTAGCCGCGGAGCCAGTTACTCTAGTAGTCCGGAGGCTACAATCTCCGGTAGCCACAGTGCGCGCCGCTCCTGTTGCCCGTGTGTCTGCAGCTTCACCCGTCTCCTCCTACCTCCTCTCCTCTCATAGTCCCTCCTCCTCCTCACTTGCCCTCTGTGATAGTTTCTAGCTTTGCTTATATTTGTGAACTATTGCTCTGCCTGTGAACTGGCCTTGTGGCCTTGTACTTGTGCTCAGAATGTGTGGTGACATTGTGATCCACCCTGAGCTTGTTTTTGCTTTACTTGCTTGTGCTGATTACACCCCACTTTGGCTATGGGGGTGTGTCAGAATATGTTGTATTTGTCTAGCCTGCAGTGGGGTACTCAATAGTGAGTACAGTCCAATCTAGGGTTTCTTATATGTACTCAACTGCTTGCTAGTGAAAACCCTCTTTCTCATTTCTAACTTCCTACTGCTGTTTCCAACAGCAGCAGCAAAGTCAAGCAGCTCAGCAACAAGGGCAGACGCAGCAGTTGACTCAAAAGAAGGGTCGGTGACAACAGTAGCGAGGAGACAAGAGACTGTAGGACTGGCAGCACGCAAAAGGTCAGACCCAAGGTCAGGGACAGCAGGAAGAGAGGACTTAGGAGGCGGCAGAGGAACACGCAGTGGAACAGAGGAAGGACGGAGTGCCATAGCGTGCGTGCCAGGGATAGGAGGAGGAAGCGAACGAGGGGCGACTGTGAGAGTACGTCGACGTTCGACATATTTCTCATTTCCATATTTTTACTCCATCTTAATCTCCTTATTCTCCTCTTTCATTTGCACTTTATTTCACCTCAATCGGACTACTATTCTATTTTCTAGAGCTTTCTGATTATTTCACTTATTTGGTATTTTCGTCACCGACATTTACATTATACGGCACCGACAGCACCGACAGTGGTGTACAAGGCGTAATCTCGCCATAATCCGAAGTGCCAATGGGCTTGCGTGCTTATGCGCACTTGTGATTATCTATTCTAGAAGAGCGCGTTCCCGAAGGTTCGGATTATCTGTTGTTTCTATATATTTCTGAGTATAAATACGCCTTGTACTCACCTTTAGTGCAACATTCTCGAGTGGAAATTCGATCCTGTGACAGCGACGGGCCGGGGCCTGGGGTCAACGGGGCGGGTCCGGAGCCGAGTGTTGACGGGGCGCGCTGGCCTAGGGTCAACTGGGCGGGCCGGGGGCCTAGGGTCGACGGGGCACCGGGGCCAAGGGTTGACAAGGCGGGCGCGGGCCTATGGTCGACTGGGCGGCTTCGGGGCCGAGGGTCGACAGGGCGCGCGGGTCTAGGGTTGACGGGGGAGGCCGGGGGCCTAAGGTCGACGGGGTGCGCTCGGGCCTAGGGTCGACGGGGCGCGCTCGGGCCTAGGGTCGACGGGGCGGGTCCGGGGCCTAGGGTCGACGGGGCACCGGGCCTAGGGTCGACGGGGCACCGGGGCCTAGGGTCGACGGGGCGGGCACGGGCCAAGGGTCGACGAGGCACCGGGGCCTAGGGTCGACGGGGCGGGCACGGGGCCTAAGGTCGACGAGGCACTGGGCGTAGGGGTCGACGGGGGCGCGCGAGGCCTAGGGTCGACGGGGCGCCGGGCGTAGGGGTCGACGGGGAAGGGGGGCGCGCGAGGCCTAAGGTCGACGGGGGGCTGGGCGTAGGGGTCGACGGGGGCGCGCTAGGCCTAGGGTCGACGGGGCACCGGGCGTAGGGGTCGACGGGGGGGGGGGGGGAAGGGGGGGCGCGCGAGGCCTAAGGTCGACGGGGGGGGGCCGGGCGTAGGGGTCGACGGGGGCGGGCGAGGCCTAGGGTCGACGAGGCGCCGGGCATAGGGGTTGACAGGGGCGCGCAAGGCCTATGGTCGACGGGGGGCCGGGGTCTAGGGGTCGACGGGGGGGGGCGGGGCCTAGGGCGACGGGCCGGGGCTAGGGGCGACGGGCCGGGGGTCGACGGGCCTAGGGGCAGTAGGCGCGGCACGAGGGTCGCTAGGGGCAGTTAGCGGGGTAGCGCTGTGGTGGGCCCAAAAGAAAACGGTCCTTGCGGAGGACCTGCTCTGAAACCACGTCAGACAACAACCTCTTGCAGCAATGTTGCAAATTTCTGTGATGTTGCTCGCAGCTGAGGTATATGTACAGTAATGAAAGTGGCGCGAGCCAAGTGGGGCGAGCTGACACACAACGAACTGGTTCTGTAGCAGTAGGACCAAGAACTTCAACGATTGGCGCGCAAGACCTATCGTGCGAGCACTCCAGTTTCTAATGTACACCTTATGCACAGCTATAACCACCCTCTGCATTGAGATTCACATCAGTTTTCACAAGTTTTCAGGTATCACATGTGACGGTATTTACTCTTGGAACGATTCGCTGTGCGATTCGCGAATTGCTGTTTCTTTTGCTAGAAAGTGAATCGTTGACCAGTTTTGCTTCACGTTTTGGTTCGGTGAAGGAATTACACTTTGTGTTGTGGATGAGAATGTAGTGTGTGCGGGTGTCCTGGCTGGTACATCGCGCTTGCTCACTTGCTAGCACATGCCAAATTGAAGGGGTATTAAGGCAAATTTTCCGAAAAACTTCGTCCTGATAACCTCGCATTCAAGGCCCATGGAATCGATACTCTACTAAGTCAGAATTCACTAACAGATAAGTCTGACCAGACTAGAAGTGAGAAAAATCTCTGATTTGGGTGAAAAAATATGATATTTCAGAATTTTTTTTTTTTAGGCTACTTTGAAAGTTCAGAGTTTTTTAGGGGATCAACTCTGATGTTTCAGGTTTTTTTTTTAGGCTAAGTCGATATTTCAGATTTTTTTTCAGAAGTGTATGCTGATCCATCAGAGTACTGACGCACACCGACTCTGATTCTGGAGATTAGCGGGGCACATGAATGTTGCCCCGCCACGCGGCGCAGTTTCCCCTCATAAGCACCACCAGCACACACGAACCATCAACTGTCATAATCTTACAGTGCTTACATTTGTGTAGGCTATAGTGGGGTAGCCCATAAGGGGTACAACCCAATTAGGGTTAGTACTTGTATCCAACTGTTTCATAGTTCATCCATTCTCGTTCATTCTTCTGACATGGTTTCATAGCAGGTCATTCGCTAGGACCGTTTTTTTTTTGCCCACCACAGTGCTACCCCGCTAGCCGCCCTCTGCAGCCCTCGTGCTGTCCCTACTGCCCGTAGGCCCGTCGCCCCTAGGCCCGTCGCCTCGGCCCGTCGCTTTTAGGCCCGTCGCCCTAGGCCCTTCGCCCCGGCCCGTCGACGCCCGGCCTGTCGCCCCTAGCCCGTCGCCCCTAGGCCCTTCGACCACCGGCCCGTCGCCCCTAGCCCCGGCCCGTCGCCCTAAACCTGTCGCCCCGGCCCGTCGCCCCTAGGCCCGTTGACCTAGGCCCGTCGACCCTAGGCCTGTCGACCCCCGGCCCGTCGCTCCTAGCCCCGGCCCGTCGCCCTAGGCCCATCGCCCCAGCCCGTCGCCCTTAGGCCCGTCGCCCTAGGCCCGTCACCCCGGCCCGTCGACCCCCGGCCCGTCACCCCTAGCCCGTCGCCCCTAGGCCCGTCGACCCCCGGCTCTCAGCCCGTAGCCCCGGCCCGTCGCCCCTAGGCCCGTCGCCCCAGGCCCGTCGCCCCGGCCCGTTGACCCCCGGCCCGTCGCCCCAGGCCCGTTGCCCCGGCCCGTTGACCCCCAGCCCGTCGCCCCTATCTCGTCGCCCCTAGGCCCGCCGCACCGGCCTGTCGACCCCCCGCCCGTCGCCCGTCGCCCCTAGGACCCCGGCCTGTCGCCCGTCACCCCTAGGTCTTGGGCCCATCGCCCCTAGCCCCGGCCCCGGCCCGTCGCCCCTCGCCCCTAGGCCCGTCGACCCTAGGCCCCGGACCCGCCCCCTGTCGACTCTTGGCCCCGGCGCCCCGTCAACCCTAGGCCCCAAACCCGCCTTGCGCGCTGCCTATTCCGGCCCGCCCCACGCCTCTGCGGCCCGCGAGCCGCCCTTGCAGCCTCGCGCGCCGCCCCTGGTGGCCCTCTAGCCACCCCTGCTGCTCTGCTAGCCGCCCCTTGCGGCCCTCCCACCGCCTCTTGCTGCTGCCTACCGTCTGCTCTGCGCTGCCCTGCTTCTCCCAGCTCTACGTGCTGCACCACTATTGCTTCGCTTTGCGTTCTCGCATTCGATCATGAGGGCAGACTGGTTCAGTTTGACACGTGGCTCGACGACCTGCAGATCTACCTACTAAGTGACTCTAGGGATAGTGTTTCATTGTTTGACCACACGTCTTGCGCCGCTCCCACCCCTCCCGCTACAGCTGATCGTGCGACTCGCTCACAGTGGCTTACTCGCGACGCTGCTGCCCGCTTAGCCATTCGCAACCACCTGCCGTTAGCCGAATGCGCTCACTTCGGACAGCACAGGCACTGCACGACGCTGTCGTCCCTCGCTACTCCTCGCCTGCCACTGCTGCTCTAGGCCGCCTGCTACTGCCCTACCTGTTCCCCAAGATGTCCCTCTTTGCCACAGTAGAGGACCTGATTTCCCACCTTCGCGCTAGCGACGGTCGCTACCGCGCTGCCGCCCTCGCTGGGTTCCTTGACAGGAACCAGCCCCCGATGTTCATTACTCTCTACTTCATAGTCACCCGCCTCCCTGAATCTCTTCGCTCTATCAGGGACCACTTTCTCTCCCTTGACCCAACAGTCCTCGCTGTTGACCTACTCGAGCAGCACCTCCTTGCAGCTGTGAGTAGTGTAGTCGCTGTAGGTGCTGCTCATGGCACTCCATGCATGTCCTTCTTTGAGGGGTGCTCCCCCTCCCCCCTTGCCCCCTCCTACGCCTCTGCTGCTGCTGTTGACGTCCTTGGTGCTGAGGATGTCGGGGCTCCTTCTGCTAGTGCGAAGCGCTGCAGCAGCAAGGGCAAGGGTGGCAGGGGTTGTGGAGGGGGCAGCGGGAGTGGTGGTGGGGGCAGCAGTGGAGGTAGTGGAGGCAGTGGAGGTGGTGGCAGCGGTGGGAGTGGTGGCGGGAGTGGGGGCGTTGGTGGCGGCGGTGGAGGCAGCGGTGGGAGTGGCGGTAGTGGCAGCGGTGGCAGTGGTGGCGGTAGGACTGGAGCTCAGCGTGGAGGTGCTGGAGGAGGCCAGAGGCAGCAGCAGCAGCGTCGGAGCGAGACCCCGTCGCCCCAGCAACTTCGTGAGTGGTTTGCTCAGCGTGGGGCGTTTGGGGGTAGTGTGAGCTGCTCGTATGTCATTCGCACAGGTGACCGTGCTGGTCAGACATGCGGGAAACCTCACACTCAGCACCGCTGCTTCTCCCGCCTCGACGACGCTTGGCGTGCTGAGTTTGGTGATGAGGTCGAGGGCCCCCACTGGGCAGAGTTGCTTAGGTCAGGAGTTGCGATCTTTAACCTAGACTATGATGCTATTCTTTCTGCTATGTATGCTTTGTCTGCTAGTGCTGAGGGTGACTGTTGCCGGTGTGTGCTGCCTGACCTAGGTATAGAGGCTGCTGCTCTAGGTGCTAGTGAGTCTTCTCTCCCTGGTACTGCGCCTGCTGAGGCCTTGCACACCTTCACGCTGGACTCAGGTGCCTCACGCTGTTTCTTTTGAGACAGCACCACTCTCACTCCTCTCCCTGCACTTGTTCCGGTCAGACTGGCTGACCCCTCCGGGGGCCCAGTCGTTGCTGGTTCCTCCAATGTTCTCCCGTGTCCGGCGGTTCCGTCCGGCTCACTGTCAGGCCTTCACCTCCCCTCGTTCTCTACAAACTTGGTGAGTACCGCTGCCCTCTAGGATTCGATGGTCACTACCACCACTCCTGGGGGTCAGCGTATGTCGATCTGCACGTGTACACGGACGGGTCGTCACCTGGCCACGTTCACTCGTCGACCAGGGTCGAGTCTGTACACACTGGCTACCGAGCCTCCTCAGGTAGCTGCGTCTGCCCAGGTGCCGCGTCAGGTCAGGAAGCACCCCCTTGCTCGTGTCGCCTCCTATCGCACTAGACTCTCTTGTGGCACCACCGCCTTGGTCACCCCTCCCTGCCACGCCTTCGTGGCATGCACTCTCGCCTCCTTGTCTCTGGCTCCCCTCCCGCCCTCGCTGGACCCGCCCTGCCTTCCTTGCGTCGAGGGGCGGCAGCGTGCCGATACTCCTCCTTGTTTCCCCCGACGACTGCTCCCCTGCAGACTCTCCACATGGACGTGTGGGGCCCAGCCCGCGTCAGTGGACAGGGCCGCGAGCGCTACTTTCTGCTGGTTGTTGACGACTACACGCGGTACACCACGGTCTTCCCCTTGCGCAGCAAGGGTCAGGTCGTTGATGTCTTGATCCCTTGGATCCGTGCAGTACGTCTCTAGCTCCACGAGCGGTTCCACCAGGACCTTCCTATCCTACGTCTGCACTTTGACCGAGGGGTTGAGTTCTCCTCCGACCTCTTACGGGACTTTTGTCGTGGGAAGGGCATTCTCTTGTCGTTCACGCTTCCGGCCTCACCGCTGCAAAATGCTATTGCTGAGCGCCGCATTGGCTTAGTCATGGAGGTCGCTCGTACCTCCATGATCCATGCGGCTGCTCCCCATTTTTTGTGGCCATTTGCGGTCTGGTACGCTGCGCATCAGCTCAACCTCTGGCCCTGTGTCTCCTTGCCGGAGACCTCGCCCACACTGCGTTGGACGGGGGAGGTTGGCGATGCGTCGGTGTTCCGGGTCTGGGGCTCTCGTGCCTTATGTTCGCGATACGTCCGCCCACAAGCTCTCCGCCCGTGTTACCCCCTTTGCCTTCCTTGGCTTTAACCCTGACGCGCCTGGCTGGCAGTTTTACAACCCCACCTCGCGCCATGTCTTCCCCTCTCAGGACGTCACGTTTGACGAGTCGGTTCCCTTTTACCGTCTCTTCCCCTACCGCTCTGCCCCTCCCCCGCCCCCGTCGCTCTTCCTTGCTCCCGGTCCTCCTCCGGTAGACCCCTTCCCTCCCTCAGGTGTGTCTTAGGTAGACCCTCTCCCTGGTACTGTGCCTGTTGAGGTAGCTGGCGACTCAGGTGCTGCTCAAGGTTCTGCATCTGGGGGTGCAGAGCCTAGGGGTGCGGAGCCTGAGGGCGCTGAGTCTAAGGGTGCTGGGTCTGGGGGTGCTGAGCCTGGGGGTGCGGAGTCTGGGGGTGCTGAGTCTCAGGGTGCTGCTTCGTCCAGAGGTCCTGCTGGTGCTTCGCCGCGACTGTCTCCCCGACCGGAGCCTCACTCCCCGCAGCAGCTGCGTGAGTGGCTTGTTCGGCGCGTGCGCCTTCGGAGTGGAGCTGCCGGAGCTAGAGGCACTGGAAACACTGGAGCTGGAGGTGCTGGATTTACTGCTGGAGCTTGTGGTACTAGAGGTACTGCGACTGCTGGTCCTGGAGGTGCTCGTACCAGGGGTAGTGGAGCTGCTGGGACTGGTGGTGTTGGAGGCGCTGTAGCTGGAGACCCTACAGAGCCTGGATCTGCTGGGGCTGGAGGCGCTGGAGCTGGAGGAGCTGGAGCTGGAGGCACTGGTGCGGGAGGCACTGGAGCTGGAGGAGCTGGAGCTGGAGGCACTGGAACTAGAGGCACTTGAGCTGGGGGTGCTGGTGGTACTAGTGCTGGAGGCACTGTGCGGCCGCGACCGTACTTCTTTCCCCTGCTTCAGCAGGTTCTTGGTGTCCCATCTTCTACTAGCCTTACTCCTCCCCTACTGTGTCCACCGCCTGACCAGTTGCAGCTGCCACTGCAGCCAGCCTCCCCACTACCTGCTCCTTCTCCTTACACTGAGCAGTCCAGCGGACTCACAAAGCGTTGTGGGCTTGCGTCTCGTCCTGTCTTGCCTGTTTGCACTGCTCGTCGCGTTCCTCGTTCGCGTCCTCCTCCTATCCCTGGCACGCACGCTATGGCACTTCGTCCTTCCTCTATTCCACTACATGTTCCTCTGCCGCCTCCTCATGAGTCCTCTCTTCCTTCTGTCCCTGACCCTAGGTCTGACCTTGTGCGTGCTGTCAGTCCCAATGTCTCTTATCTCCTCGCTACTGTTGTCAGTGACCCTTTTTTTGAGTCCACTGCTGCGTCTGCCCTCATTGCTGAGCTGCTTGACTTTGCTGCTAACTGTCGTCTAGACTACGCCACTGCTCTTGTTGCTGAGTCTGAGTCTGCCAGTCCTCCGTCCGTCGGGGGTGAGTGTGCTCTTGGCACAGACGTCCTCGAGGACATGCAGGAGGACTTTGAGTGTCTTGCAGCTGCTGTACCTCGTTTCGCTTCCATGCTTCTTGCCCCTGAGGGAGACCCGGATGCACCAGACATCCCGACCCCGCGCTCTTACGCAGAGGCGATTACGGGTCCTTACTCCTCTCAGTGGCAGGTAGCCATGGATGTCGAGATGGCATCCTAGAAGTCCACAGGCACCTACGTCGACGCGGTTCCCCCGTCTCGGGCGAACATAGTCGATGGCATGTGGATTTTCAGGGTGAAGCGGCCGCCGGGTTCTCCGCCTGCCTTCAAGGCGCGTTACGTTGTTCGAGGCTTCAGTCAGCGACACGGGGTCAACTACTTCCACACCTTCTCCCCCACCCGGAAGATGACTACTCTTTGGGTGTTGCTGCACGTCGGTGCTGAGCGAGACTACGAGCTGCACTCTCTTGACTTCAGCACAGCTTTCCTGCAGGGCAGCCTGCACGAGGAGATCTGGCTACGCCGCTTACGTGGCTTTACTGGGTCGTTTCCTGCAGGTACCCAGTGGAGCCTCCGGCGGCCAGTCTACGGTCTCCGCCAGGCGCCTCGCGAGTGGCACGACACAGTGAGGACTACACTTGCGGCTCTTGGGTTTGCTCGTTCTACTGCTGACCCGTCGCTGTTTCTACGCGCTGACAATTCGCTGCCACCGTTCTACGTTCTCGTTTACGTCGACGACCTGGTCTTTGCCACTGCTGATACTGAGGCACTGACCCTTGTGAAGTCAGAGCTATGGAAGAGACACACCTGTACTGACCTGGGTGATCTGCGCAACTACCTTGGCCTGCAGATCACCCGGGACAGAGCACGGCGCACCATCACACTGACTCAGTCACACATGGTGCACCAGGTCCTTCAGCGCTTCGGCTTCCAGTTCTCCTCGCCACAGCCCACTCCTCTGTCTACCGGCCACTCGCTCTCAGCTCCACCTTCGGACGAGTCCGTAGAGTCGAGTGGTCCATACCCAGAGCTTGTGGGTTGCCTCATGTACCTGATGAAGTTCACACGACCTGACCTCGCGTACCCTCTCAGCCTCGTGGCTCGCTACGTGGCTCTCGATAGGCACCGAAAGGTGCACTGGGATGCTGCGAAAGATGGTACCGCGTTACTTGTGCGGTACGTCGAGCATGGGGCTCGTGCTTGGAGGACGGGTTCCAGTTGTCCTCACTGGTCACGCAGACGCTTTTTGGGTTGACGACTCAGCTACGCAGCGGTCGTCACAGGGTTAGACCTTCAGCCTTGGCTCCGGCTTTGTTTCGTGGCGGTCTACCCGCTCGTCTTCGGTTCTCAGCTCCAGTTGTGAGGCTGAGATCTACGCCGAGGCCATGGCTGCACAGGAGCTACGGTGGCTCACCGACCTGCTGACTGACTTGGGAGAGCAGCCTCGTTCGCCTCCAGTTCTGTACGTAGACAACAAGGCTATGATTGCCTTGTGTCAGGAGCACAGACTGGAGCACAGAACGAAGCACATCGCTCTGCGTTACTTCCTTGCTCGAGAGTTGCAGCAGCGTGGCCAGCTTCATCTTGCGTACGTGGCCATTAGGGCCAACACTGCTGATGTATTCACCAAGGCACTTCCGCCTGGTGATCATCAGCGCTTCTCTACTGTGTTAGGCCTTGTGCCTACTTTGCCTCACTTGCTCACTGCGTGACTTTGCTTGTACTATGATCTATATATATACCTGCATGCTTATACCCTCGAGGGTATGATCACCGTATTGTTTGTTCTCTTTTATATAACTCTGCATATGAACTGGCCTTGTGGCCCTTTGCTTGTGCTCGGACTGTGTGGTGACTTTGTGATCCACCCTGAGCTTGCTTTGCTTTTCTTGACTGGTCTTGTGACCACTTGTTCTCCCCCACTTTGCCTATGGGGGTGTGTCCGAATGTTTTAGTGCTTAAATTTGTGTAGACTATAGTGGGTAGCCCATAAGGGGTACAACCCAATTAGGGTTAGTACTTGTACCTAGCTGTTTCATAGTTCATCCATTCTCGTTCATTCTTCTGACATCAACACTTACGGTATTGGTCCTTTAGGCAGCTTTTGCTAGCCAACAAGGACTCCGCCGGTACCCACTTTGCTGCATCAGGCAGCCACGAAACACCAGGGACAGTAGAATTCTCACATGAGCTAGGGTTTAATCCCCACCCTGTGCTTCAACTCGCTGGTCCCAGTCCCCAATCTTGTCAACCACCTCTGTAGTTCCTACTCGGCAGGCTCTCTCAACCCCCGCCACGACTGTGCAGGACGATCCCACCATAGGCGATGACGATTCTGATGCCCAGCGTGCTAGAACGCGATTCGATTTTTTGCTTAGCTCCCTAGCACTCGAGATGGCAGCAGCCGCCACGCTTGATATAATCGACACCCCGAAGGAACCACCTGAACATGTTATCTCACTCTCTCATGACGCTTTAGAGGAGACAGCCATGGAACCTAGTGTGGCTTCCGCCTCGCATCATCCCTGTCAGACCACGGCGCGCACCATCCGGCTGAAGCAGGCGACATGCGAAGGCATCTTCGACAACCATCATAGACCTCGACAAGCCCGGGCCATCTGAACGGCCGCATCCTCGACTCAACATCAACCTTGCGCAGCCAGTAGTTGACTTACGAGATGCTGATGCCTCTAACTCTGACAGTGATGGTGGTTTCAATGACTACGATAGCCTAGATTGACTATATAGCCAAGCATAGTTATTATAGTATAGTAGTTGGGTGGTGTGTAAGACTGTCGTATAGTTTCGGCTATAGGACCCGCCGGTAAGAAGGTCCCATGGGACTCTTGAATGGGTAGGGGGATGTCAAATGTTATTATCTGTTGTAGGCTGTAGTGAGGTGCTCCTTAGCGAGTACAACTCGGTTAGGGTTTCATATTTGTACTGCCTTGCTTTCCTAGTCTCATCCTTCCGTTGCATGTTACTCTTGAGATGGTATCACGAATAGGTTTAGAATCCTTGCCTAACCTAACCTACCTCGCGCCCTCCGTGCCCTAGAGCGCCTCAGCACCTTACGCGCCCTCCGTCACGTGCCCTAGCGCCCTTCGCGCCCTAGCGCCTTCCGTGCCCTAGCGCCCTCCGCGCCCTAGCGCCCTTCGCGCCCTAGCCTCCCATCGTGCGCCTCTGCGCCCTGCGTAACGTGCCCTCTGTAACGCGCCCTCCGCGCCCTCCGTAACGCTCCCTCCGCGCCCTCCGTAATGCGCCCTCCGCGCCTTTGCGCCTAGCCCTCCCCTACGCGCCCTCCACGCATTCCGTATCGAGCCTCCACCCCAGCCCGTCGCATCACCCGTGGCCCCTGCCCCAGCCCGTCGCGTCGCCCGTGCGCCCTGCCCTAGCCTGTCCTGTAGCCCGTGCGCCCTGCCCTAGCCAGTCGCGTAGCCCGTGCGCCCTGCCCCAGCCCGTCACGTCGCCCGTGCGCCCTGCCCCAGCCCGTCGCGTCGCTCGTGTGCACTGCCCCTAGCCCGCGCGTTGCCCGTGCACCCTGCCCCTTGTACGTAGCCCGTGCGCCCTGCCCCTAGCCGCCGCGCTGGCCCCACGCCCAGCCAGCCTCGCACGCCCCTGCTACAGCCAGCGCGCGCACGCTTGGACTTTGTGGCCTCAAAGGCCAATACTGCCGACGTCTTCACCAAGGCCTTGACGCCTGGTGACCACCACAGGTTCTGTGTGCAGCTAGGGCTTGTTGAGGTACGCCCACGCTTGCTATAGTGTTGCTCTTGTTGCATGTTCTGCTTGTCATTGCCTTTATATATATTGTGCTCTGTTGAACTAGCCTTGTGGCCGCTTGCTTGTGCTCGGAATTTGTGTGGTGTCCTTGAGATCCACCCCGAGCTTGCTTTGGTTCTTGTATTGACTGGTCTTGTGACCATTTGTTCACCCTGCTTGCTTTGATGCCCCTCATTTAGCCTATGGGGGTGTGTCAAATGTTATTATCTGTTAAAGGCTGTAGTGAGGTGCTCCTTATTGAGTACAACTCAGTTAGGGTTTCATATTTGTAATGCCTTGCTTTCCTAGTCTCATCATTCCATTGCATGTTACTCTTGAGAGGGGACTCTTATTGTGGCAGGTTTTGTGAGGACCCCCCCTTTGTCCCTAATCATCATAAGACCCCCCTTTTCTATATATAGTAGTTATTACTGCTATTGTGCATTAGCTTTTACTGGCATAAATTCAATTTCTGACACGTTTTTTTTGTCTGACACGAATTCTAGCACTTCGTTTGTGTAAGACTCGAATTCTGACACAGATCTGAGACGCCGCATGCACGAAATTTGCGCGAATTCGTTACGAATATAAGACCCTCCCCGCCTCAAATTGAGTCGTACACCCTAAATATCAGATTGATAACTGATAAATAAGTGTACCCCGGGACTTCAAATTTTGATGCCGCCATAATGTTCACCCAAGCATATTTTTTAGCATTTATAGTCGGAACTATACGGTGTCAGTGTCATGTATGCATGTTGTTCAGCATTAGAGTGGTTTATCTAAGGCCAAGACAACAGACACACAAAATCAACATCAGACTTTGAACTGGTACCAACTCGGAATGATCAGACTTTTTATCCGATATTTCAGTTTTTTTTTGTTTTTTTTACCTAATCTGATTGATCAGACTAAAATGGTGTACTAAGTCTGACAAATCAGACAGCCCAAAAACGAACCTGAGGGCCTGAGTCTGACACTCTATACACAAAAGCAGGGATAAAAATGTCAAACTTATATGCTATAGTCTGTTTAGGCTGTAGTGGGGTAGTTCTTATAGGGTACAACACTTTTAGGTTTGCTACTTGTACCCACCTGCTTTCTAGTTCCATCATTCATTCGCTCACATTCTAACATGGTATTATGAGCAGGTTCCCTAGTGGGAACGTTATTTAAGGGCCCACCACAACTTTTTTTTTCCTGCCCTGCCCGAAGCGCGCGTCGCGCCCTGCCCGTCGTGGCCCCTTTGTCGCCCGTCACGGCCCCTGCTGGACGCGACCCCTACAGCCTGTCGCGGCCCCTACTGCCGTCGCGACCCCGCCTGCCGTCGCGGCCCCTACTGCCGACGCGGCCCCTACTGTTGTCGCGGCCCTAGCCCGTCGCGGCCCCTACTGCCTGTCGCGGCCCCTACTGCCAACGCGACCCTACCTGCCGTCGCGGCCCCTACTGCCGACGCGGCCCCTACTGCTGTCGCGGCCCTAGCCCGTCGCGACCCCTGCTGCTGGCGCGGCCCCCTGCTGGCGCGGCCCACTGCTGACGCGGCCCCTACTGACGCGGCCCCCCTAGTGACGCGGCCCCCTGCTGGCGCGGCCCCTGCTGACGCGGCCCCCTGCTGGCGCGGCTCCTACTGGCGCGGCCCCTGCTGACGAGGCCCCACTGCTGACGCGGCCCCCTGCAGTCGAAGCCCCCTGCCGACGCCACCCCTACTGGCGCGGCCCTTGCTGTCACGGCCCGGCCCTGCTGACGCGGCCCCTGCTGACGCGGCCCCCCCTGCTGGCTCGGCCCCTCCTGACGCGGCCCCTCCTGACGCGGCCCCTGCTGTCGCGGCCCCCCCCCTGCTGTCGCGGCCCCTGCCGTCGCCGCCTCTACTGGCGCGGCCTCTTCTGCCGCGGCCCCTGCTGGCGCGCCCCCAACTGTCGCAGCCCCTGCTGTCACGGCCCGGCCCTGCACCCGCCCCTGGTAAGCACCCGCGCCGCCAGTTGCCAAGCCGCGCCGCCCAGCCGAGCCGCGCCGCCCAGCCGAGCCGCGCCGCCCAGCCGAGCCGCGCTGCCCACTGAGCCGCGACGCTCTGCCGAGCCGCGCCGCCCTACCGAGCCGCGGCGCCCTACTGAGCCGCACTGCCCTGCACTGCCCTACTGCCTCTACTGCTACTGCTGCTACTACTGCTACTGCTGCTACTGCTGCTACTGCAACCACTGCTGCTATGGCTAGCCCTACTGTTCTCACCTTTGATGCTGAGGGATGTGCAGTTGACTTTGACGTGTGGGTTGACGACCTGCAGCTCTTTCTTCAGTGTGACTCTAGAGATGGGGTATCCCTTTTCGATCACACGTCCGGTGTCTCTACTGCTCCTACTGCCACTGCTGACGGTACGGTTCGCTCGCAGTGGACCACTCGTGACGCTGTTGCTCGTCTTGCTGTTCGTAGTCACCTGCCGCCTGCTGAGCGTGCGCATTTTGGCCAGTACAAGACTGCTCAGTCTTTGTACGACGCTGTAGTTGCGCGCTACTCCTCCCCTGCCACTGCTGCCCTCAGCCGCCTCATGCTGGCGTACCTTTTCCCTGACCTTGCCGCCTTTGCCACAGTCGCTGACCTAGTTGCTCACCTCCGCACTAGTGACACCCGCTACCGCGCTGCCCTTCCCACTGAGTTCTGTGCCAAGAACCCCCCCCCCCCCCCCCATGTACATCACCCTTTACTACCTAGTCACCCGCCTCCCTGACTCCCTTTCTTCAGTCAGGGACCACTTTCTCTCCCTTTGCCCCACCGAGCTGACTGTCGACCTGCTAGAGGAGCGCCTTGCTACAGCTGAGAAGAGTATCTTAGCTGTAGGTGTTTCTCACGGCGACCGTCGCCCCCCTTTCTTTGAGGGGTGTTCCCCTGTCCCCCTTCTCCCCTCTGTTGCTTCTGCTGCTGGTGTCGACCTCGCTGGCACTGAGGAGGTCGGAGCTGCGTCTGCCCCTAGTGGGAGGCGCCGCAACAGCAAGGTCAAGGGGAGCAAGGGTGGTGGAGGGGGCGGCGGGGGCGGCGGTGGAGGCGGTGGAGGAGGCGGAGGGGGTGGCGGTGGAGGTGGGGGTGGTACCGGGAGTGGGGGCTTCAGTGGCAGCGGTGGAGGTGGTGGAGGCAGCGGCGGAGGAGGTGGAGGCAGCGGCGGCGGTGGTGGAGGCAGCGGCAGCGGTGGTGGAGGTGGCGGCGGCGGTGGTGCTGGTCGAGGTGCAGCCACGCAGCGTGGAGGCTTTGGTGGTAGCCAGCGCCTGCAGCAGGCGCTCTCCCATGAGACCCCGTCGGCCCAGCAGCTTCGTGAGTGATACGCTAGGCGTGGGAGGTCTGGGGGTGCTGGTCCCTGCACCTACGTTCTTCGCACAGGCAGTCGTCGTGGGGAGGCGTGTGGGCTGCCACACACTACGCAGCGCTGCTTCGGTCGCTTGACTGACGCCTGGCGTGCCCAGTTTCCTGACGCTGTTGAGCTCCCTCGCTGGCATGATCTGCTTATGCAGGAATGTGCCTATGCAGAATGCTCCAGGTACTGGTGAGTCTGCTGCTCCAGGTGCTGGTGAGTCTGCTCTCTCTGGTACTGCACCTACTGAGGCCTTGCACAATTTCAAACTTGTCTCTGGTGCTTCGCGCTCTTTCTTTAGAGACAGCACCACACTCACGCCGCTCAGTCGGCCTGTCGCAATCTCCCTTGCTGACCCCTCTGGGGGCCTAGTCCTTGCGCACTCTTCCACGGTTCTACCGTGTCCTGCGGCCCCGTCGGGCTTGCTGTCGGGACTCCACCTCCCCTCGTTCTCTACGAACCAGGTGAGTGGAGCTGACCTCCAGGATGCGTGGGTTGACCAGTTCGCCCCTGGAGGTCAGCGTGTGACCCACTGCACTTGCTCTCGGACGGGCCGCCACCTGGCCACGTTCACTCGTCGGCCAGGGTCGAGTCTGTACACACTGACTACTGCGCCTCCTCCGGTCCCTGCGTCTAGTCAGGTAGCTGCGTCTAGTCAGTTGTTTGCTGCTGCGTCCAGGTCTAGTCCTGCGTCTGCCCCGTGCTCGTGTCGTCCTCTGTCGCACGAGACTCTCCTTTGGCACCACCGCCTTGGTCACCCCTCCTTGCCTCGTCTTCGAGGTATGGCCTCCCGTACCCTTGTCTCGGGTCTACCCCGGTCCCTCCCTCCCCTTCCTCCGGGGCCTGCCCCTACCTGAGTTCCTTGTGTCAAGGGCCGGCAGCGCGCCGCTCCTCACTCCTCCACGTTCCCTCCGACTGAGGCTCCTCTGCAGACTCTTCACATGGACGTGTGGGGCCCAGCCCGCGTCCGTGGACAGGGTCACGAGCATTACTTCCTGCTGGTCGTTGACGACTACTCGCGTTACACCACAGTCTTCCCCTTGCGCAGCAAGGGTGAGGTACCTGAGGTGTTGATCGACTGGATCCGCGGTGCTCGTCGCCAGCTCAGCGAGTGTTTCGGCTCGGACCTCCCTGTTCTGCGTCTGCACTCCGACAAAGGTGGTGAGTTTTCCTCCGACCTCCTGAGGGCCTTCTGTCGTGCGGAGGGCATCCGCCAGACGTTCATGCTTCCGGCCTCTCCACAGCAAAATGGGATTGCTGAGCGCCGCATTGGCATGGTCATGGACGTCGCTCGTACGTCCATGATCCATGCGGCTGCTCCCCATTTTCTGTGGCCGTTCGTGGTTCAGTACGCTGCGCATCAGATCAACCTTCAGCCTCGTGTCTCCTTACCGGAGACCACACCTACTCTGAGGTGGATGGGGAAGGTTGGCGATGCGTCCGCGTTCCGTGTCTGGGGATCTCGAGCTTTTGTTCGCGATACTTCAGCGGACAAGCTGTCCTCCCGTGCCGTTCCCTGTGTCTTCCTTGGCTTCCCTCCTGACGCACCCGGGTGGCAGTTCTACCACCCCACCTCGCGTCGTGTTCTGTCCTCTCAGGACGTCACGTTTGACGAGTCGGTGTCTTACTACCGTCTCTTGTTGGTGCAACCCTACGGTTTGCACTCGGCTTGTTGTCCGTGTGCGTGAATGTGTGTGTGTATGGAATGGTATGAGGGCATGGGATAATATATATTTCATGCTTATAATTGTGTGTGAATGTTGAGTCATGATGTCGAGTGTGTGTGTCGAGTCAATAGCGAGTTATCGCTAGACGCGTGTTACGCGGTCGTTTGTGTCTCGCGCGCGGTTTCTATTTTGTCGTGCGCGGTTTCTATTTTGTCCTGTGTCGAACGTTCGGCGTGTCGCAGGTGTGTGCAGCAGACCCATCAAGAACTCAATGATGAGTTTGTGATGAAGAGCCCGAGCCTTGGTGTCAAGCCTCAAGTGATTTCGAAGCTTGCCAAAAAGGTACACCTCAAGGTATTGAAGATAGTTACATTACTTTGTGTAGTGTAACATTTCACTTGGTGTAGGCCCTAGTGAAGGGTAGTTTCGAGACCCTTCGTGGTTGGGGACAGTGTGGCACTGTTCCACATCACTGTACCTCGGCTCTTGGGGTTTGTAGGAGCTGGGAGTCATTCCCAACTCGTAACTCTTCCTATCTTGTGTTCTAAGACTATAGTGGCTGCCATAGTACCGTTCGTTCAAACCGACGCTGTGTCGTCAATTCTTTATCAAATCGTGCAATCTAAATTGCTAATTGTAGAAGACGTAAAGACGCTCCAGATCCAATTTGAATCAAGTCATTTGCAGCTGTGAGCAGAACGCTATCAACGTTTGAAGCCGCTGTGCAGAAATCCGTCTGTGCTCTCTATCTTTCGTTTTAGGCACATTCAAGCCTATTGTGACTATAACAAGTGGTATCAGAGCCCCTTGGAGCAGTTTCGACAATGTCTGGACCTGAGGAAAGGGGTGGCAGAGGTGCTGGTGGCAGTGGAGAAGCTCAAGCTCAAGGCCAACCCCGTGATTCAGCCATGGCGCCCATGCAACCAAGTCTTGGCCCACCTAGGGATGAGCCTAGGGTGTTTGGGCTTGACAAGTTCAACGGTGACAACTTTGCTGAATGGTCCTTCAATATGGAGAACATCTTTGACCACTATGACCTGCTGGAGGTGATGGAAGGAACGGAGAAGCGCCCCGAGAACGACCCGGAGAAGAGCCCGTGGGTGCGGAAGAGCGCACAAGGCTATCTCTTACTTGGGCAAGCGTTGGGGAGCAGTCAGATCCGTCACATCAAGCCATTCCAGCGTGAACCAGAGAAAGGACCAAAGGCATGGGCTGCTCTCAAGGGTGTACATGCTCCTGCAACAGCGGCGGTAGCGGTGGTGTTGGAACGGCAAATGGCGGCACTACGAATTGAAGAAGACGAAGCGGTTGAAGAAGGGGTGCAGAAATTCTTCGACTTGTTGACGCGGCTTGAGGGAGCTGATTTGAACTACAGTGAGCTCCAAAAGAAGACCAAGTTGCTGGCCTTACTCCCAGAGTCATGGTCCTCGCTCATCATCAACCTTAATCGCGACTTGCCCCGCCTCTCGCTTGAAGACGTGAAGCGAGCTATCCTTCAAGAGGATTTCCGCCGCCGTGAGTTGGCGAGTGCGGATGGCGCTGGGGCAGCGAGCATCGGCCGTGGATATGGTCGAGGAAGAGGCAGAGGACGAGGGGGAGGAAGGTTTGGTGGCAGCAACTTCGGCGGAGGCCGCAGGAGTGGCGGTTACGGCAGCGACGACAAGAGCTACGGACGCGGTCGCGGCCGATTCGACGGCGAGTGTCACTATTGCCACAAGAGCGGACACATGTGGCACGACTGCTACAAACTCCCTGATGGTTGGACCCCTGCTCAAGGCCAAGAGGGTAGAGGAGCAGGAAGAGGGAGAGGACGAGGCCGTGGAGGCCGTGGCGGTCGCGGTGGCGGAGCTGCAAACATGAAGAGCGGAGACAACGACAAGGACCCGAGCGACGATCGATACCCGGGTCTATTCTACTTCGTGTCGACGCAAGTACCGGCTGGTCCAGAGAAGGATGAAGGCTTTGAGGAGCCAGCAGCTGTGGGGAAGGTGACCCTACACCCCCTGGACTATTGGGTGATTGATAGTGGCGCTACCTATAGCATGACACCTCGCCCGGACTTGCTCACCGAACTCGAGCCGTCACCGGTGAAGCATGTCACATCGGCTTTGGGGCAGCGAGCAGAGGTGAAAGGCATGGGCAAGGCCATGTTCAAGGGTGCTGATGGGAAGATGGTGGGCCTCAAGAACGTGCTTTGGGTGCCCAGCCTTGCTGCAAACCTGATTTCCGTGTGGCGGTTGGCAAAGGCCGGCATGGACACGAACTCGAAGGAAGCCAAGACCTACACCGCAAGGCTTGGCGATCGAATTCTTTGGGACCTTCATGAGGACAGGGATGTCTACAACGAGATGTGGCAGATCCCAGTGGTCCCTATGCCTAAGGAGAGGCAAGTGGCAGCAAGCATCAGCACCAAGGATGGAGCGGTCGGTAGCGACGATGGCGCGAACGGTCGCGCTAAGGAGAATGAGCTCAAGAAGAGCAAACCTGGAGGGACCAGCAAGTTCAGTGAACCTAAGGAGAGTGGTGCAGCAACCAAGGAGCAGCAAAAGGGTGAGGAGAACCCAGAGGCAGCAGCGGAGGAGGACTACAGAGAGAGTATGTGGGGCGCTATTGCGAGCGCGGCATTCTCCAATCCAACTTCGGCTACGGGGGAGTGTGATTGGCTCACCTTGCATCGGCGCATGGGGCATGTGGCCCTGCCCATCTTGCAGCAGCTAGTGAAGAATGAGATGGTTGCTGGCATACGTGTGAAGGGGGAGCCCGATGAGGTGCTTGGCTGCCCGACGTGCATTCAAGCCAAGTTCACCCGGTTTCCGTTCCCTAGTTCGGAGGCAACGGCAAAGGCACCGCTTGATGAGGTGGTGATGGACGTGGTGGGCCCCCTGAAGCTTGGAGCTGCTGGAGCTGAGTATTTTCTCACCATTGTCGACGTCTACACCCGCATGACTTGGGTGTACGTGCTGGCCAAGAAGAGCGACGTGGCTGAAACGTTGAAGACGGATTGGTTCCCGATGGTGGAGCGGCAACAAGACCGTCTAGTCAAGTCAATCCGCACCGATCGAGGGGGAGAGTTCCTGAGCAAGGAGTTTGGGTTGTGGCTGAAGAAGAATGGTATTCGGCACTCCCTCACCATGCCATACTCCCCTGCAATGAACGGCATCGCCGAGCGAGCGAACCGCACAATCACGGAGGTGGCACGCGGGTTGCTCATTGAAGCCGGGCTACCCGACTATTTCTGGCCTGATGCGGTGCGGAGCGCGTGTGTGGCCAAGAACAGAGCCTTGACTCATGTGGGAGCAGACAAATGGGTGCCCTATGTGGAGTGGCTAGGAAGGAAGCCAAAGGTGGATATGCTTCGGGTGTTCGGGTGCATGTGCATGGCGCTCGTGCCTAAGCATCTTCGGCACAACAAGCTTGGTGCCAAGGCGGTGTGGGCCGTGCACTTGGGCATGGCTCAAAACAGCAAGGGATGGCTTCTTTGGGACCCATTCACCAAGAAGTTCTTGGTGAGCAGGGACTGCAAGTTCATGGAGAACTTCATGTACAAGGATTGGAAGGCGGAGAATGAGGCGAAGATAGGCGTGCGGTTTGGGGAGGTGAAGAGTTCCGGTTTGGAGCATGTGGAGCTGCCTTTGGAACTGAGCAGCGGCAGCACAACCACAAGGCAATCCTCCCTTGTGAATGGGGGAGAGGAGGCCAATGATGCAGAGGAAGAAGAGGAGGAGGTGCAGCAAGTGAGCGAGCGTGCACCGTCACTTCCTTCCCGTACTACGAGTGCTCCACGGATTCGAGCCACACCGCAGCAATGCCAAGGCCTTCAAGTCCCTGCAGCTGAGGAGGAAGGAAGGGGGAAGAGGAGAGTTCAACCCCCTAATAGGCTGACCTATGATGCGCCGGGAAAGCAGGGCAAGACAGCCCTGGCCGGAGCGGCAATGATGGTCGGAGACGACGAGGAGAGTGACTACGAGGAGTGTGCCTTCGCGTTCTTCTCTCCGGTGGAGATGCCGGGAGAACCAGCAACTCTCAAGGAGGCTTTGGAGAGTAGTGATGCTGAGGAGTGGAAGAAGGCCATGGAGAGTGAGCTGAAGAGCATCGAGGAGAATGACACGTTTGAATTGGTGGAGCTACCGGAGGGGCGTACGGCGATAACGTCCAAGTGGCTCTTCAAAATCAAGTCGGATGCCGACGGCAAGATCGAGCGCTACAAGTCTAGGCTTGTAGCCAAGGGGTACCAGCAGAAGGAGAAGGTGGACTTCAAGGAGCTGTTTGCCCCTGTGGTGAAGCCGACGACGCTGCGAACCCTATTCGCGGGAGCCGCCATCAAAGGATGGGTAGTAAAGCAAATGGACATCGTAACGGCATTCCTTAACGGCATCCTTGAGGAGGAGATTTTTATGGCGCAGCCAGAGGGGTTTGATGATGGTAGTGGCAGAGTGTGGAAGCTGAAGAAGGCCCTCTATGGGCTGAAGCAGGCCCCTAGGCAATGGTACATGAAGCTGCGCGAAGTGTTGGAGGGGATCGGCTTCACTCCCTCAACGGCCGATCACTCCTTGTTCATGCTTGGCGAGGGGGAGCAGAGGAGTTTCATGGTGGTTTATGTGGATGACATCCTCATTTTCTCACCCTCTTCTGACCTTGTGAAGGAGGTGATGCTGAAGCTTCAAGACAAGTTCAAGTGCAAGGCCCTTGGTGACGTGAGCTTCTACCTTGGGCTCCACATCGAACGAGATGTGGAGAAGCGGTGCATGCGGGTGCATCAACGAAAGTACCTGGAGGCATTGGCTGCCAACTTTGGGCAGAGTGAAGGCCATGTGGCTACACCCTTTCCCTCTGGGTTCAAGTGTGTGAAGGGACCAGAGGAGGAGAGCGTTGGTGAAGAGGAGAGGCGCCGATTTCACTCGTTGGTGGGCAGCCTCATGTATGCGGCGGTAAACACCCGACCGGACGTCGCGTTTGCTACCGGGCAGCTGGCTAGGGTTGTGCAATGCCCTAATGAGGAGCAGGTAGCAGCTGGAATGAGGGTGGCCAAGTATCTTGGCCAAACACCGACCGTTGGGCTGCAATACTCGGCGGCGGCACAAAGGCGCCAAAAGGGCGCGGATGGTGTTGAACCCGGGCGTTTGTTCCTCACCGCCTACTCGGATGCTTCATATGCATCAGAACCAGAGGACATGACAAGTGTGGGAGGCTTCATATGCTGTGTTGGTGGAGGCCCAACTGCTTGGGAGAGCAAGAAGCAGGTTGACCAAGCTTTGAGCTCGGTGGAGTCCGAGTACATGGCACTCTTCCGTGCCGTACGGGAGATTGTGTGGCAGCGGCGTTTGTTGGCTGAATTGGGGGAGGAGCAGCAAGGACCTACCCCACTGTACTGTGACAGCCAGGGTGCCATTGCTCTTGCTAAGAACCCTGTGTTGCATGGACTCACGAAGCACATGAGGGTGAAGTGGCATTGGACGAGGAGCATGGTAACCGCGGGTGAAGTTGAGTTGCGCTACGTGAAGACCACGGGGCAGCCGGCTGACATGATGACCAAGAGGCTGGTGGAGCAGCAGCATTGGAAGTGTTGCAAGCTGGCTGGGATGGCTCTGAACTGAGAGAGCAACATATCCTAAGGCCAACAATCCGAGGGGGAGTTTGTTGGTGCAACCCTACGGTTTGCACTCGGCTTGTTGTCCGTGTGCGTGAATGTGTGTGTGTATGGAATGGTATGAGGGCATGGGATAATATATATTTCATGCTTATAATTGTGTGTGAATGTTGAGTCATGATGTCGAGTGTGTGTGTCGAGTCAATAGCGAGTTATCGCTAGACGCGTGTTACGCGGTCGTTTGTGTCTCGCGCGCGGTTTCTATTTTGTCGTGCGCGGTTTCTATTTTGTCCTGTGTCGAACGTTCGGCGTGTCGCAGGTGTGTGCAGCAGACCCATCAAGAACTCAATGATGAGTTTGTGATGAAGAGCCCGAGCCTTGGTGTCAAGCCTCAAGTGATTTCGAAGCTTGCCAAAAAGGTACACCTCAAGGTATTGAAGATAGTTACATTACTTTGTGTAGTGTAACATTTCACTTGGTGTAGGCCCTAGTGAAGGGTAGTTTCGAGACCCTTCGTGGTTGGGGACAGTGTGGCACTGTTCCACATCACTGTACCTCGGCTCTTGGGGTTTGTAGGAGCTGGGAGTCATTCCCAACTCGTAACTCTTCCTATCTTGTGTTCTAAGACTATAGTGGCTGCCATAGTACCGTTCGTTCAAACCGACGCTGTGTCGTCAATTCTTTATCCAATCGTGCAATCTAAATTGCTAATTGTAGAAGACGTAAAGACGCTCCAGATCCAATTTGAATCAAGTCATTTGCAGCTGTGAGCAGAACGCTATCAACGTTTGAAGCCGCTGTGCAGAAATCCGTCTGTGCTCTCTATCTTTCGTTTTAGGCACATTCAAGCCTATTGTGACTATAACATCTCTTTCCCTACCGCACTGCCTCTCTCCCCCCCCCGCCGCTCTTCCTAGCACTAGGAACTCCCCCGGTAGACCCCCTCCCCCCTCAGGGTCCTGCCCCCTCAGGTGTGTCCCAGGTAGACCCTGCCGAGCCGGTCGAGGTAGCAGTCGACTCAGGTGCTACCAGGGGTGCTGAGCCTGCGGGTGCGGGGACTGGGGGTGCGGGAACTGGGGGTGCTGAGCTTGAACGTGTGGAGCCTGGGGGTGCTGAGTCTGGGGGTGCTGAGTCTGGGCGTGCTGAGCCTGGGGGTGCTGAGCTTGGGCGTGTGGAGCCTGAGGGTACTGCGTCTGGAGGTGCTGAGCTTGCGCGTGCTGAGTCTGGAGGTGCTCTAGGTGTCCCGACGCGGCGGGAGCCCATCTCTCCACAGCAACTTCGTGAGTGGTACTCTAGGCGCTGTCGAGGTGCTGCTGGTGCTGGTGCTACTGGAGCTGCTGGAGGTGCTGCTGGAGCTGCTGGAGGTGCTGCTGGTGCTGGAGCTGCTGGAGGTGCTACTGGTGCTGGAGGTGCTGCTGGTGCTGGTGCTGCTGGAGCTACTGGAGGTCCGGCTGGGACTGGAGACCCTGGGGCTGAGGGTACCGGTTCTGTCTCTGCTGTTTCTGGAGGCGCTGCGCAGCCGCGGCGGTACTACGTTCCACTCCTTCAGCAGGTTCTTGGTTCCCTGCCTTCTCCTGGTCCTCCTCCTCCTTTCCTAAGTCCACCGCCTATCCAGTCCCAATCGCAGTTACAGCCGGCCTCTCCACTGCCTGGTCCTTCTCCTTACTCTGGACCGACTAGAGGTCTTACAGAGCGTCGTGAGCCTGAGTCGCGTCCTGTGTCGCATGAGTCTCGTTCTGCGTCGCCTGTCCGTACTGTTCGAGCTGGTCGTGTTTCGCGTCCGCGTCCTCCTCCTGTCCCTGGCACTCACTCTATGACTCTGCGTCCTTCCACTGCTCCACAGCGTGTCCCTCTGCCATCTCCTCGTGCGTCCTCTCTTCCTGCTGGTCTGGACCCTGCGTCTGACTCCCTACGTGCTGCTAGTCCAGCTGTCACGCGCTTTCTGGCCACTGTTGTCACTGACCCTTTGTTTGAGTCCACTGCTGTGTCTGCTCTTGTTACTGAGCGTGTTGACTTTGCTGCAGCCTGTCGCCTAGACTACGCCACTAGTCTTGTTGCTGAGTCTGCGTCTGCATCTGTCTGTCCTCCGTCCGTCGGGGGTGAGTGTGCTCTTGGCACGGACGTTCTTGAGGACAGACAGGAGGAGTTTGAGTGCTTTGCCGCTACTGTACCTCATCTCGTGTCCATGATGCTTGCCCCTGAGGGAAACCCGGATGCACCAGACATCCCGACCCCGCGCTCTTACGCAGAGGCGATAGAGGGTCCCTACTCCTCTCAGTGGCAGGCAGCCATGGACACCGAGATGGCTTCCTGGAAGTCCACAGGCACCTACGTAGACGAGGTTCCCCCACCTGGGGCGAACATCGTCAGTGGCATGTGGATCTTCAGGGTGAAGCGGCCGCCGGGTTCTCCGCCTGCCTTCAAGGCGCGTTACGTTGCACGTGGCTTCAGTCAGCGACAGGGAGTTGACTTCTTCCTGACCTTCTCCCCTACCCCGAAGATGACCACTCTTCGGGTACTGCTGCACGTTGCTGCTCAGCGTGACTACGAGCTCCACTCGCTTGACTTCAGCACAGCCTTCCTACAGGGCAGCCTGCACGAGGAGATCTGGCTGCGCCGCCCACCTGGCTTCACTGGGTCGTTTCCTACAGGTACCCAGTAAAGCCTCCGGCGGCCAGTCTACGGTCTCCGCCAGGCACCTCGTGAGTGGCACGACACACTCAGGACGACTCTTGCTGCTCTTGGTTTTGCTCCTTCCACTTCTGACCCTTCTCTGTTTTTACGCACTGACACCACTCTGCCGCCGTTCTATGTTATCGTGTACGTAGACAATCTCGTCTTTGCTACTGCTGACACGGAGGCACTCGCCCACGTGAAGTCCGAGCTGCAGAAGAGACACACGTGCACAGACCTGGGTGAGCTGACAAGCTATCTTGGCTTGCGGATCACCCGGGACAGAGCACAGTGCACCATTACCTTGACTCAGTCACACATGGTGCAGCAGGTCCTTCAGCGCTTCGGCTTCACGTACTCCTCGCCACAGTCCACTCCTCTGCCTACCGGTCACTCGCTCTCGGCTCCACCTTCGGACGAGTCCGTAGAGCCGAGTGGCCCGTATCCAGAGCTTGTGGGCTGCCTCATGTACTTGATGACTTGCACACGACCTGACCTTGCATACCCTCTCAGCCTTCTGGCTCGCTACGTGGCTCCCGGCAGGCACCGAAAGGTGCACTGGGATGCTGCGAAGAGGGTGCTGCGATACTTGTGCAGTACGTCGGGCATGGGGCTCGTGCTTGGAGGACGGGCTCGAGTTGTCCTCACTGGTCACGCTGACGCCTCCTGGGTTGATGACTTGGCTACGCAGCTGTCGTCACAGGGTTACACCTTCAGTCTTGGCTCCGGTTCTGTCTCTTGGCGGTCTACCCGCTCTTCTTCTGTTCTCAGCTCCAGTTGTGAGGCTGAGATCTACACTGGGGCCATGGCTGCACAGGAGCTACGCTGGCTCACCTACCTGCTGACCGACTTGGGAGAGGCGCCTCGTTCTCCTCCAGTTCTGTACGTTGACAACAAGGCCATGCTGGCCTTGTGTCAGGAGCACAGACTGGAGCACAGAACGAAGCACATTGCTCTGCGCTACTTCCTTGCTCAAGAGCTGCAGCAGCGTGGCTAGCTTTCTCTTGCTTAAGTGGCCTCTCAGGCCAACACTGCTGATGATTTCACCAAGGCACTTCAGCCTTGTGATCATCAGCGTTTCTGTACTGTGTTAGGCCTTGTATCTACTGTGCCTCACCTGCTTACTTCTTGACTCTGCTTGTACTGTACTCTATATGCATATACCTGCATGCTTACACTTGCTAGGTTGTGTTCTCTGTATCGTTTGTTTTCCTTTATATAACTCTGCATGTGAGCCTGCCTTGTGGCCATTTGCTTGTGCTCAGACTGCGTGGTGACTTTGTGATCCACCCTGAGCTTGCTTTGCCTTTCTTGACTGGTCTTGTGACCGCTTGTTCTCCCCCACTTTGCCTATGGGGGTGTGTCAAACTTATATGCTATAGTCTGTTTAGGCTGTAGTGGGGAAGTTCTTATAGGGTACAACACTTTTAGGTTTGCTACTTGTACCCACCTTCTTTCTAGTTCCATCATTTATTCGCTCACATTCTAACAAAAAAAACTATTACTCTGAATCAAACAGGGTTCAAAAATAACTTAATCTGAAATATCAAGGGCCATTGGCTAAAAATCTGATTTATTAGACTAATCATACTATTTAGTCTGGTAGCATCAGCTCTGATTCTAATCATAGACTTTCTAATTTCAGGGAATCGTTTTCCTATCTTGCAAAGGGGGAAAATAATCAAATCTCGTCAGTGTGGTACCCAAAACCAATCTTCTTCATCAGGTAGTATATGTCAAACATTATTCACATAGCCTGTGTAGGCTGTAGTGGGGTAGACACTATGGGGTACATTTTCCTAGGGTTTCATATTTGTACCCAACTCATTTCCTAGTCAATCATTCTCATTTCTTCACATGGTATAGAGCGGGTTCCCTAATGGGACCGTTCCTTCCTAAGGGCCCACCGTTAATTTTTTTTTTTTTCCTAACTGCCCGAAGCGCGCTTCGCGCTCTGCCCTGCCCTCGATTTTTGCGGCCCCTTAGCGGCCTGTCCTGCCCTACGCGGCCCCTTTGCGGCCCATTAGCGGCCCCCTTCGAGGCCCCGTTGCGACCCCGCCCCGGCCCTGCCCCGTCGCCCGAAGCCGCCCCGTCGTGGCCCTATCGCGGCGCGGCCCCGGCCCTGCCCCGTCGCCCGTTGCGACCTCGCCGCCGCCCCGCCCTGGCCCTGCCCCGTCGCTCGTCGCGGTCCTGTCGCGGCCCGACCCCGGCCCTGCCCCGGCCCTGCCCCGGCTCTGCCCCGGCCCCGTCGCGGCCCTGTCCCGGATCTGTCACGGCCCTGCCCCGGCCCTGCCCCGACCCTGTCGCGGCCCTGTCCCGGACCTGTCGCGGCCCAGCCCCGGCCTTGTTGCGGCCCTGTCGCGGCTCTGCCCCGGCCCTGTCCCGGCCCTGCTCCGGCCCTACCACGGCCCTGCCCCGGCCCTGCCCCGGCCCTGCCCCGACCCTGCCCTTACCCTGCCCCGGCTCTGCCCCGGCCCTGCCCCGGACCTATCGCAGCCCTGCCCCGGCCCTGCCCCGGACCTGTCACAGCCCTGCCCCGGCCCTGCCCCGGCCCCGCCCCTGGTAAGAGCAACGCCGAGCTGGCTCGCCCTGCCGAGTCGCGCTGCCCTGCCTAGCCGCGCCGCGTAGCCGAGTCGCGCTGCTGCTGCTGCTACCCTGCTGCTGCTACTGTCATGGCTAGTCCCAGTGTTCTTACCTTTGATGCTGAGGGTCGAGCGGTTGACTTCGAGGTCTGGATAGATGATCTGCAGCTTTTTCTACAGTGCGATAGCAAGGATGGTCTCTCACTATTCGATCTCACGTCTGGCGCCTCTACTGCCCCTGTTGCTGATCCTGACAGTACTGTTCGCTCACAGTGGACCACGTGCGATGCTGCTGCCCGCCTTGCTGTGCGTATTCACCTACCGTCTACTGAGCGCGCGCACTTCAGTCAGTACAAGAGTGCTAAGACTCTGTACGACGCTGTAGTTGCACGCTACTCTTCCCCTGCCACTGCTGCTCTTAGCCGCCTCATGCTACCGTACCTGTTCCCTGACCTCGCCGCTTTTGCCACAGTCGCTGACCTCATTACGCACCTCCGCACTAGTGACACCCGCTACCGCGCTGCGCTTCCTGCTGAGTTCTGCGCCAAGAACCCCCCCCCCATGTACATCACCCTCTACTACCTAGTCACCCGGCTCCCTGACACCCTTCGCTCGGTCAGGGACCACTTCCTCTCTCTTTGCCCTACCACACTCACCGTTGACCTCCTCGAGGAGCGCCTCCTTGCAGTAGAGACTAGTATTACCGCTGTAGGAGCCTCTCGTGGTGACCCCCGTGTGAAAGTAAGTTACGAGAATGGTTGACTAGGAAGCAAGGGAGGGTACAAGTAGAATGTCGAGAGAAGGGAACCGACTCGTCGAACGTGACGTCCTGAGAAGGGAGGACACGGCGCGAGGTGGGGTGGTAAAACTGCCAGCCAGGTGCATCAGGGACAAAGCCAAGGAAGACGCAGGGAATAGCGCGGGCGGAGAGCTTGTCCGCAGACGTATCGCGAACAAAGGCACGAGAACCCCAGACCCGGAACACCGACGCATCGCCAACCTTCCCCGTCCAACGCAGTGTGGGCGAGGTCTCCGGCAAGGAGACACGGGGCCAAAGGTTGAGCTGATGCGCAGCGTACCGGACCGCAAACGGCCACAGAAAATGGGGAGCGGCCGCATGAATCATGGAGGTACGAGCGACCTCCATGACTAAGCCAATGCGGCGCTCAGCAATCCCATTTTGCTGAGTGGAGTCCGGAAGCGTGAACGACTAGGTGATGCCCTCCCCACGACAAAAGTCCCGCAAGAGGTCGGAGGAGAACTCACCACCTCTGTCAGAGTGCAGACGCAGGACAGGAAGGTCCTCGCCGAAACGCTCACGCAGCTGGAGACGGACTGTGCGGATCCAAGGGATCAAGACAGCAGAGACTTCACTCTTGCTGCGCAAGGGGAAGACTGTGGTGTATCGCGTGTAGTCGTCAACTACCAGCAGAAAGTAGCGCTCGCGGCCCTGTCCACTGACGCGGGCTGGGCCCCACACGTCCATGTGGAGGGTCTGCAGGGGAGCAGTCGTCGGGGGAAAAGAGGAGGAGTGAGGAGCGGCGCGCTGCCGTCCCTCGACGCAAGGAAGACAGGGCGGGGCAGGCGAGGGCGGTAGGGGAGGAAGAGACCTGGGGAGACCAGAGACAAGGAGACGGGAGTGCATGCCACGAAGGCATGGCTGGGAGGGGTGACCCAGGCGGTGGTGCCAAAGAAGAGTCTGGTGCGACAGGAGGCGACACGAGCAAGAGGCGGCTACCTGACCTGACGCGGACACCCGAGCAGACGCAGCGACCTGAGGAGGCTCGGTAACCAGTGTGTACAGACTCGACCCTGGCCGACGAGTGAACGTAGCCAGGTGACGCCCCGTCCGCGTGCACGTGCAGATCGACACACGCTGACCCCAAGGAGTGGTGGTAGTGACTATCGCATCCTGAAGAGTAGCGGTACTCACCAATTTCGTAGAGAACGAGGGGAGGTGAAGACCTGACAGTGAGCCGGACGGAACCGCCGGACACGGGAGGACAGTGGAGGAACTGGCAACGATCGGGCCCCCAGAGGGATCAGCCAGTCTGACCGGAACAGGTGCAGGAAGAGGAGTGAGAGTGGTGCTGTCACGAAAGAAACAGCGCGACGCGCCGGAGTCTAACGTAAAGGTGTGCAGGGCCTCAGCAGGCGCAGTACCAGGGGGAGTACCAGACGCACTAGCACCTAGAGCAGCAGCGGATATACCTGTGTCAGGCGGCACACACCAGTAACAGTCACCCTCAGCACTAAAAGACAAAGCATACATGGCAGAGATAATAACATCAAAGTCTAGGTCAAAGATGGCAACTCCCGACCTAAGCAACTCCGCCCAGCGAGGGCGCTCGACGTCATCACCAAACTCAGTGCGCCAGGCGTCGTCAAGGCGGGCAAAGCAGCGGCGCTCAGTGTGAAACCGCCCGCATGTCTTGCCCGCACGGGCACCCATGCGAATGACATACGGGCAGGTCTCACTACCCTCGCCCGCCCCACGCTGAACCAACCACTCACGGAGCTGCTGAGACGTCTGAGTCTCGCTCCGACGCTGCTGCTGCTGGCCCCGACCGCCACCAGGGCCTCCACGCTGAGATCCAGACCGACTACCACTGGTCCCACCGCCTCCACTACCGCCACCCCCTCCGCTGCCTCCACCGCCGCCACCAGAGCCTCCACCTCCGCCACCAGTCCCACCGCCGCCACCACCTCCACCGCCTCCGCCTCCTCTACCGCTGCCCCCACTGCCACGCCCACTGCCACCTCCACCACCACCGCTGCCTACTCCACTACCCCGGCCACCCTTGCCCTTGCTGTTGCGGCGCTTCGTACTAGTCGAAGCAGCACCGACGTCCTCAGGAACAGAGACGTCTGCAGCAGCAGTAGAGGCGAAGGAGGAGGAAAGGGGGGAGGGGGAGCACCCCTCAAAGAAGGGTGAGCGCGGGGTGCCACGAGCAGCACCTACAGCAACTGCACTAGTCTCAGCTGCGAGGAGATGCTGCTCGAGGAGGTCAATAGTGAGGAAAGTGGGGTCGAGGGTGAGGAAGTGGTCCCTGACAGAGCGAAGGGAGTCAGAGAGGCGAGTGACTATGAAGTAGAGGGTGATGAACATGGGGGGCTGGTTCGTGAGAAGGAAATCAGCAGGAACGGTAGCGCGGTAGCGAGCGTCGCTAGTGCGCAGGTGGGTAACCAGGTCGGCTACTGTGGCAAAAGCCGACAGCTCAGGGAACAGGTAGGGCAGTAGAAGCCTGCCAAGAGCAGCAGTGGCAGGGGAGGAGTAGCGAGCAACGACAGCGTCGTACAAGGCCTGTGCTGTCCTGTGCTCGCCAAAGTGAGCACATTCTGTTGCGGGCAGGTGGTTGCGAATGGCCAAGCGGGCAGTAGCGTCACGAGAGAGCCACTGGGAACGAGTCGAAACGTCAGCTGTGGCGGGAGGGGCTGGAGCGGCACGGGACACGAGGTCAAACAGCGAGACACTGTCCCGACTGTCGCTCAGTAGGTACAGTTGCAGATCGTCGTGCCACGTGTCAAATGCTACAGGCCTACCCTCCGGGTCGAACGGGAGAACTCGAAGCAACACCATAGGGGCAGAGGAGCTTGGGGGCCGCGGGGCCAACCAAGGGGCCGGGGGGGGGCGAGGGGCCTAGGGGGCCGAGGGGCCAAACAAGTGGCCGGGGGGACCGGGCTCCGGTCTCTGAGGTGGGGCCGAGGGGCCTAGGGGCCGCGGGGCCAAACAAGGGGCCGAGGGGCCTAGGGAGGGCCAAGGGGCCTAGGGGGGGCCGAGGGGCCAAACAGGGGGCCGAGGGGCCTAGGGGGGGGGGGGCCGAGGGGCCTAGGGGTCCGAGGGGCCAAACAAGGGGCCGGGGGGGCGGGCGCCGGTCTCTGAGGTGGGGCCGAGTGGCCTAGGGGGCCAAGGGGCCAAACAAGGGGTCGGGGGGCCGGGCGCCTGTCTCTGAGGTGAGGCCGAGGGGCCTAGGGGCCGCTGGGCCAAACACGAGGCCGAGGGGCCTAGGGGGGCCGAGGGGCCAAACAAGGGGCCAGGGGGGCCAGGCGCCGGTCTCTGAGGTGGGGCCGAGGGGCCTAGGGGCCGCGGAGCCAAACAAGAGGCCGAGGGGCCTAGGGGGCCGAGGGGCCAAACAAGGGGGCGGGGGGGGCCTAGAGGGGGCCGAGGGGCCTAGGGGGCCGGGTGCCAGGCTCTGAGGTGGGGCCGAGGGGCCTAGGGGCCGCGGGGCCAAACAAGGGGCTGGGGGGGGGGGGGGCTAGAGGGGGCCGAGGGGCCTAGGGGGCCGAGGGGCCAAACAAGGGGCCGAGGGGCCTAGGGGGCCGAGGGGCCAAACAAGGGGCCTGGGGGGCCGGGCGCCAGTCTCTGAGGTGGGGCCGAGGGGCCTAGGGGCCGCGGGGCCAAACAAGGGGCCGGGGGGGGCCTAGAGGGGGCCGAGGGGCCTAGGGGGCCGAAGGGCCAAACAAGGGGCCGAGGGGCCTAGGGGGCCGAGGGGCCAAACAAGGGGCCTGGGGGGCCGGGCGCCAGTCTCTGAGGTGGGGCCGAGGGGCCTAGGGGCCGCGGGGCCAAACACGGGGCCGAGGGGCCTAGGGGGGCCGAGGGGCCAAAGCAGGCACAGGGCCTGGCGCTGGGCACGTGCAGGGCCGGGTGCTGGGCAGGTACTGGGCAGGGACGGGACCGGGCGTTGGGCAGGTATGGGGCCGGGCGTCGGTCTCTGAGGTGGGGCCGAACGGCCTAGGGGCCGCGGGGCCAAACAAGGGGCCGGGGGGCGGCCTACGGGGGGGGGGGGCGAGGGGCCTAGGGGGGCCGAGGGGCCAACAAGGGGCCGGGGGGCCGGGCGCCAGTATCTGAGGTGGGGCCGAGGGGCCTAGGGGCCGCGGGGCCAAGCAAGGGGCCGAGGGGCCTAAGGGGCCGAGGGGCCAAACAAGGGGCCAACAAGGGGCCGGGGGGGGGCCTAGAGGGGGCCGAGGGGCTTAGGGGGCCGAGGGGCCAAACAAGGGGCCGAGGGGCCTAAGGGGCCGAGGGGCCAAACAAGGGGCCAACAAGGGGCCGGGGGGGCCGGGCGCCAGTATCTGAGGTGGGGCCGAGGGTCCTAGGGGCCGCGGGGCCAACCAAGGGGCCGGGGGGGCCTAGAGGGGGCCGAGGGGCCTAGGGGGCCGAGGGGCCAAACAAGGGGCCGAGGGGCCTAGGGGGCCGAGGGGCCAAACAAGGGGCCAACAAGGGGCCGGGGGGCCGGGCGCCAGTATCTGAGGTGGGGCCGAGGGGCCTAGGGGCCGCGGGGCCTAGCAAGGGGCCGAGGGGCCTAGGGGGCCGAGGGGCCAAACAGGTACAGAGCCGGGCGCTGGGCAGGTACAGGGCCGGGCGCGAGGCTAGGTACGGGCCGAGCGACGGGCTAGGTACGGGCCAGGCGACGGGCTAGGTACGGGCCGGGCGCAGGCAGGAGAAGAGGCCGGGCGCGGGCTAGGTACGGGCCGGGCGACGGGCTAGGTACGGGCCGGGCGCGGGCGTCGAAGTTGACGGGGCCAGCGGGGCCGAGGCGACGCGCTAGGTACGGGCCGGGCGACGGGCTAGGTACGGGCCGGGCGACGGGCTAGGTACTGGCCGGGCGACGGGCTAGGTACGGGCCGGGCGTGGGCGACGAAATCGACGGGGCCAGCGGGGCCGAGGCGACAGGCTAGGTACGGGCCGGGCGCGGGCGACGAAGTTGACGGGGCCAGCGGGGCCGAGGTGACGGGCTACGTACGGGCCGAGCGACGGGCTAGGTACCGGCCGGGCGACGGGCTAGGTACGGGCCGGGCGCGGGCGACGAAGTCGACGGGGCCAGCGGGGCCGAGGCGACGAGCTAGGTACGGGCCGGGCGACGGGCTAGGTACGGGTCGGGCGCGGGCGACGAAGTCGACGAGCTAGGTACGGGCAGTGCAATAGGTGGTGGGCCCATTGAGATTAGGTCCTAAGACTTAATTGCTCTTAATACCATGTGAAAGTAAGTTACGAGAATGATTGACTAGGAAGCAAGGGAGGGTACAAGTAGAATGTCGAGAGAATTCTGTACCCCCTAAGGCTAAACCCACTATATCCTAGACAAATGTAAACACATGAACTAAGCCTAGATATAACTAAGCATATATGTTTGACACCCCGTACCCCTTTCTTTGAGGGGTGCTCCCCCGTTCCTCTTTTGCCCTCCGTTGCCTCTGCTGCTGCTGTCGACCTTGTTGGCACCGAGTCGGTCAGCGCTGCGTCTGCTCCTAGCGAGAGGCGCCGCAACTGCAAGGGCAAGCGGGGCAAGGGCGCTGGAGGAGGTGGCGGGGGAGGAGGTAGTGGCGGTGGAGGCGGAGGAGGGGGTGTGGGTGGGGGTGGTGGCAGAGGTGGGGGCTTCGGTGGCAGCGGTGGAGGTGGAGGCGGCGGTGGCGGTGGCGGTTGGGGTGGAGGCGGCGGAGGCGGCAGCGGCGGAGGTGGAGCTGGTCGAGGCGGTACTGTGCAGCGGGGACCCCAGCAGCAGCAGCGCTCTCGTGAGACCCCCTCGCCCCAGCAGCTTCGTGAGTGGTATGCAGGGCGCCAGGGGTCTGGGGGTGCTGGTCCCTGTGCCTACGTCCTGCGCACCGGCGACCGCACTGGAGAGCAGTGTGGCGGCCTGCACGCCACCCAGCGCTGCTTCGGCCGCCTGACTGACGCCTGGCGTACCCAGTTCCCTGACGCCACTGAGATCCCTCGCTGGGGTGATCTGCTCAGGTCGGGTGTAGCTATCTTTGATCTTGACTTTGATGCTATTCTTGCTGCCATGTATGCTGTGTCTATTAGTGCTGGGGGTGACTGTTACGTGTGTGTTCCGCCTGACCCGGGCATTGAGGCTGCTGCTCTAGGTGCTAGTGAGTCTGCTGCTCCAGGTTCTAGTTAGTCTGCTCTCTCAGGTACCGCGTCGGCTCAGGTTTTGCACACCTTCACCCTCGACTCGGGTGCTTCCCGCTCTTTCTTTCAAGACCGCACCACCCTTACGCCGCTCAGTCGGCCGGTTGCGGTCTCCCTGGCAGACCCCTCTGGGGGTCCTGTCCTTGCCCACTACTCCACTGTCCTCCCGTGTCCAGCGGCCTTGTCAGGCTCCCTGTCCGGTCTCTACCTCCCCTCGTTCTCTACGAACTTGGTGAGTGGTGCTGACCTTCAGGATGGCGGGGTTGACCAGTTCACTCCTGCGAGTCAGCGAGTGACCCATTGCACGTGTGCTCAGACGGGCCGCCACTTGGCCACGTTTACCCGTCGACCGGGGTCGAGCCTGTACACACTGACCACAGAGTCTCCACCGGTTGCTGCGTCTGGTCAGGTAGCTGCGTCGAGTCAGGTGTTTGCTGCAGCGTCTCGGTCAGGTCCTGAGTCTGCCCCCTGCTCGTGTCGCCTCTTGTCCCACCAGACCCTCCTCTGGCACCACCGCCTTGGTCACCCCTCCTTGCCTCGTCTCCGAGGCATGGCCTCCCGTGTCCTTGTCTCTGGTCTTCCCCGGTCCCTCCCTCCCCTTCCCCCAGGGCCTGCCCCTACCTGCGTTCCCTGCGTCGAGGGGCGGCAGCGCGCCGCTCCTCACTCCTCCGAGTTTCCTCCGACAGAGGCTCCGCAGCAGACTCTCCACATGGACGTGTGGGGCCCAGCCCGCGTCCGTGGACAGCGTCACGAGCGTTACTTCCTGCTGGTGGTTGACGACTACTCGCGTTACACCACAGTCTTCCCCTTGCGCCACAAGGATGAGGTCACTGAGGTGTTGATCGACTGGATCCGCGTTGCTCGTCTCCAGCTCAGAGAGCGTTTCGGCTCGGACTTTCCTGTTCTGCGTCTGCACTCCGACAGAGGTGGAGAGTTTTCCTCCGACCTTCTGCGAGCCTTCTGTCGTGCGGAGGGCATCCGCCAGACGTTCACGCTTCCGGCCTCTCCACAGCAAAATGGGATTGCTGAGCGCCGCATTGGCATGGTCATGGACGTCGCTCGTACGTCCATGATCCATGCGGCTGCTCCCCATTTTCTGTGGCCGTTCGCGGTTCAGTACGCGGCGCATCAGATCAACCTTCAGCCCCGGGTCTCCATGCCGGAGACCTCCCCTACTCTGCGGTGGACGGGGAAGGTTGGTGATGCGTCTGCGTTCCGTGTCTAGGGATCTCGAGCTTTCGTCCGTGACTTCTCTACGGACAAGCTGTCCTCCCGTGCTGTTCCTTGCGTCTTCCTCGGCTTCCCCCCTGACGCGCCTGGTTGGCAGTTTTACCACCCCACCTCGTGTCGTGTTCTGTCCTCCCAGGACGTCACGTTTGACAAGTCGGTTCCGTACTACCGTCTCTTCCCCTACCGCGCTGCCCCCCTCCCCCCCCCGCCGCTCTTCCTCACGCCCAGTCCCCCCCCGGTAGACCCCCTCCCCCCTCAAAGTCCTGCCCCCTCAGGTGTGTCCCAGGTAGATGCAGTCGAGCCTGTCGAGGTAGCTGTTGACTCTGGTGCTTCTGGGGGTGCTGAGCCTGAGCGTGCGGAGCCTGGGGGTGCTGGGTCTGGGGGTGCTGAGTCTGAGCGTGCGGAGCCTGTGGGTGCTGGGTCTGGGGGTGCTGAGCCTGAGCGTGCGGAGCCTGGGGGTGCTGAGCCTGGGGGTGCTGAGAGTGGGGGTGCGGAGCCTGCCGGTGCTGGACCTGGCGGTCCTTTGGGTGCTTTTTCCCGGCGGGAGCTACCCTCTCCACAGGAGCTGCGCGAGTGGTTTGCTCGGCGCTGGAGCCGTGCTGCTAGAGCTGGTGGTGCTGCCGGTGCTGGAGGTTCTACTGCTGCTGGGGGTGCTGGAGCCACGGGTCCCGGAGGTGCTCGTTTTGGAGGTAATGGAGCTGCTGGGCCTGGTGGTGCTAATGGAGCTGGGGCTACTGGCGGAGCTGGAGCTGGTCGTGCTGCTGGAGTTGGTGCTACTGGAGGTACTGGAGCTGGAGGTGCTGCTGGAGCCGGTGCTCCTGTGGGTGCTGGAGTTGGCGCTACTGGAGCTGCTGGAGGTGCTGCTGGTGCTGGTGGTGCTGCTGGAGTTGGTGCTGACGCTGCAGGTGCTGGTGCTGTCCCTGCTGGTTCTGGAGGCGCTACACGGCCGCGGCCGTACTTCGTTCCGCTCCTTGAGCAGGTTCTTGGTCTTCCGCCTTCTTCTGGTCCTGCTCCTTCCTTAGAGTGTCCACTGCTTGTCTAGTCCGAGTCATAGTTACAGCTGGCCTCCCCACTGCCTGCTCCTTCTCCCTACGCTGGTCCTACTGGAGGTCTTGCTGAGCGTCGTGAGCCTGAGTCGCATCCTGCGTCCCCTTTTCGTGCTGCTCGCACTAGTCGTCGTGCTCCTCGTCAGCGTCCTCCTGCGGTCCCTGGCATGCATCAGATGGCACTGCGTCCTTCCACTGCGCCGCAGCGTGTCCCTTTGCCGTCTCCTCCAGAGTCCTCTCTTCCTACTCTTGCTGACCCAGAGTCTGACTCCCTTCGTGCTGCCAGTCCTACTGTCACGCGTTTCCTAGCCACTGTTGTCACTGACCCTTCCTTTGAGTCCACTGCTGCGTCTGCCTTAGTTGCCTAGCTTGTCGACTTCGCTGCTCACTGTCGTCTAGACTACGCCGCTAGTCTTGTTGCTGAGTCTGAGTCTGTCTGTCCTCCGTCCGTCGGGGGTGAGTGTGCTCTTAGCACGGACGTCCTTGAGGACAGGCAGGAGGAGTTCCAGTGTTTTGTTGCTGCTTTACCTCATCTCGTGTCCATGCTGCTTGCCCCTCAGGGAGACCCGGATGCACCAGACATCCCGACCCCGCGCTCTTACGCAGAGGCGATAGAGGGTCCCTACTCCTCTCGGTGGCAGTCAGCCATGGACGCAGAGATGGCTTCTTGGAAGTCCACAGGCACCTACGTCGACGAGGTTCCCCCACCTGGGGCGAACATCGTCAGTGGCATGTGGATTTTCAGGGTAAAGCGGCCGCCGGGTTCTCCGCCTGTCTTCAAGGCGCGTTACGTGGCTCGAGGCTTCAGTCAGCGGCAGGGAGTTTACTACTTTCAGACCTTCTCCCCGACCCCGAAGATGACCACTCTTCGGGTTCTGCTGCACGTCGCTGCTCAGCGTGACTACGAGCTTCACTCCCTTGACTTCAGCACTGCTTTCCTACAGGGCAGCCTGCACGAGGAGATCTGGCTGCGCCGCCCACCTGGCTTCACTGGGTCGTTTCCTCCTGGTACCCAGTGGAGCCTCCGGCGGCCAGTCTACGGTCTCCGCCAGGCGCCCCGTGACTGGCACGACACACTGAGGACTACTCTAGCGGCTCTTGGGTTTGCTCCTTCTACCGCTGACCCGTCGCTGTTTCTTCGCACCGACACTTAGCTGCCGCCGTTCTACATCCTCGTGTACGTCGACGACTTGGTGTTTGCTACGGCTGACACTGCTGGACTCGCCCACGTGAAGTCGGAGCTGCAGAAGAGACACACGTGCACAGACCTGGGTGAACTGCGCAGCTATCTTGGCTTGCAGATCACCCGGGACAGAGCACGGCGCACCATTACCCTGACTCAGTCACACATGGTGCGGCAGGTCCTTCAGCGCTTCGACTTCACGTACTCCTCGCCTCAGGCCACTCCTCTGTCTACTCGCCACTCGCTCTCAGCTCTGCCTTCGGATGAGTCCGTAGAGCCGAGTGGTCCGTACCCAGAGCTTGTTGGCTGCCTCATGTACTTGATGACCTGCACTCGACCTGACCTGGCATACCCTCTTAGCATCTTGGCACGCTATGTTGCTCCTGGCAGACACCGACCAGAGCACATGGCGACCGCGAAGAGGGTGTTGCACTACTTGTGCAGTACGTCGAGCATGGGGCTCGTGCTTGGAGGGCGGAGTCCAGTGGTCCTCACTGGTCAGGCAGACGCGTCTTGGGTTGACGACCTGGCTACTCAGCGCTCGTCACAGGGTTACACCTTTAGCCTTGGTTCCGGTTCTGTTTCAAGGCGGTCTACCCGCTCGTCTTCTGTTCTCAGCTCCAGCTGTGAGGCTGAGATCTACGCAGGGGCCATGGCTGCACAGGAGTTACGCTGGCTCACCTACCTGCTGACTGACCTCGGGAGAGCCGCCTCGTTCTCCTCCTGTTCTATACGTAGACAACAAGGCCATGCTGGCCTTGTGTCGGGAGCACAGACTAGAGCACAGGACGAAGCACATTGCTCTTCGCTACTTCCTTGCTCGTGAGCTGCAGCAGCGTGGTCAGCTACGCCTTGCTTACGTGGCCTCTCAGGCCAACACTGCTGATATCTTCACCAAGGAACTTCAGCCTTGTGATCATCAGCGCTTCTGTACTATGCTAGGTCTTGTGCCTACTTGGCCCCACTTGCTTACCTCTTGAATTTACTTGTACTGTGATCTATATGTATACCTGCACATGCTTGTTTACCTTTTATATATAATCCTGCATGTGAACTGGCCTTGTGGCCTTTGAACCTGTGCTCGGAATGTGTGGTGACGTTGTGATCCACCCTGAGCTTGTTTTGCTTTGCTTTGCTTGACTGGTCTTGTGACCCCTTGTTCTCCCCCACTTTGCCTATGGGGGTGAGTCAAACATTAATCACATAGCCTGTGTAGGCTGTAGTGGGGTAGACACTATGGGGTACAGTTTCCTAGGGTTTCATATTTGTACCCAACTCATTTCCTAGTCAATCATTCTCATTTCTTCACAGTATACAATATGCCACCACTATGAAAAACCAGCCATTTTTTTTCGCTTTGGAAAATAATGGTGCACAACACATCCCTGTCTTATAGGTAAGTATCATAAGGGTGGTTCACCGTGTTATCATCGAGGTTGCTTACTAGGATACCGGTACATGCGCTGGTTCATTATGAACCAAGGTGCTAAGGCAGAACCTTCGGGAATGTTAAACAACCCTCAGCTACTTCAACACATTGTATCGTATTCAGTTAATCACAGTTGTTGTTATAAGTGAAGGATCGTAGCGGATAGGATAAGTCTGTCAAGTCTGAGAGAAGACAATGAAGTCTTTGTAATGACCTTGATGGTAAGTTGAAAGAGAACAAGATAATTAAAGGATAGTTGTACAAAGATATAAATAGCAATCCTAGCTAGCCATGTACTCTGAGGGGTACATTCCCTTATTAACTAAATTCCATTGCTACAGTAACCACGACTATTGCTATTCTTGACAGTTACCGTGTTGCATCGCGTAACTTCCAAGTGCGGTTACTGGGCAGTCAAGGGTCACGACCGTTGACTGTCTTCGACTGTTCACCTTCGGGTGACCCTCGACCTTCCGCATGCTCTATATGAGCTATTGCGATAATGATACAGGCGTGTAACTTCGTTATGGAGTGACGCGCGAGTGGAGAGCATTCGGGAATGTTACTGTATCCTTTAGGTTATTCCAACACTCCCCTTCATTCCTGAAGGTGAGCCACGTGGGATTTCTTCGAGACCCCGCAGAGGTCGGTGCAGTGCTGAAACTTCTGACGTGGCAGCTTCTTGGTCAAGAAGTCTGCTGCCATGTCACCAGTTGGACAGTATGTGAGTTTGACCTTCCCTTTGTCGATTTCGTCTTTGATGAAGAAGTAACGAAGTGCGATATGTTTCGTGCGGTTCACGAAGCTGGGCTTGTTCGTGATTTTGATCGCGCTCAAGTTGTCGCAGAGTAATGTGAACTGCCAGTTCATTGTCACTTTTGCTTCCTACAGGAGCTCCATCAGGTACAGTCCTTCGCGAATAGCTGCATTGGCGGCGATGAACTCAGCTTCGGCTGACGAAAGGGCGATGAGTTCCTGCTTCTGAGATTTCCAAGAGATGAGCCTAGCAGGTTGGAGTTGAAAAATGAATCCTGTGCAAGAGCGTCTGTTGTCAATGTCTCCTGCGTGGTCTGCGTCTACGTAGCCATGGAGCTGCAGGGTAGCTGTTAGGTTAGCTTCGTAGGAGAGGCCGACGTCAGGAGTAGAGACGAAGTATTGAAGTGCTCGGCGTAGATCCAGTAAATTCTCCCTTCAGGTCACTTCATGTACTGTGCGAGCTGGCTTGCGACGTAGGAGAGATCGGGCCGGCACGTGACGGCAGCAAATAGGAGACACCCCAGCTGCTATTGATAGAGCCGATGATCGTCTATGGAGAGCGGTGTGGTATCTGGTTCGTGATTAGGAGGAGGAGTGCGGTAGGGAGTGGTGAGATTGATCGGCGCGACAGCGAATTTCTTTGCGAGTGTTTCCGCATACTTGGCGGCGGAAAGGTGAATGGAGGTGGCGGACTGAATGATGTTGAGGCCCAGGAATTGCGTGACGTTATGGTTGATTGTCACTTCTAGCTTCTCTTTGATGTCTGCCTCAAACTGGTCCAGCAGCTCCGTCTCGTCGCCGGTGTAGAGTAGATTGTCAACGTAGGAATGCACTGCCGACATCGATTTGACGGAGTGGCCGCTGTTTGACGGCTGCGATGCAGATGAGGATGCGTACCAAGGTGTGTCGTCCGACAGGCGCGTAGGTGAGGTCAAATTCCACCATGTGAGTTTGCTAGAACCCGTGCACCACCCATCTCTCCTTGTATTTGTCAATGGAGCCATCCGTGAGTGTTTTGATGCGGAAAACCCATTTTCCACTGAGAATTTTCCTCCCTTTTGCTGATGATCGTGGAACCAGTTTCCACGTTCCGCGGCTCTTCAGTGCTGCGACTTCTGTGGCCATGGATGCCTTCCATTTCTCGCTGTTGGGGCCAGGCAAGGCTTGGCGAACGGTGGTGGGTTCCTTCAAGGAGGTGTGGCAAATAGCTACGGCGAGCCTAAGGATGCGGAGACCAGTTTCATTGGTCTTTTCGTAGTGAAGGCGGTCGTAGTCGTGGAAGCTGTTTACTTCGACGACGTCGTCGTCACCATCGTTGCCGAGGCGGAGGGTGTCTTGCGAGGTGTTCGGTGGTGGTAACTCGGCATCCGGAGATCGGCGCGCTTCATTGTTGTAATTGTGGGCTTCGCGAAGTGTATCGGTAGGATCGAATTGATGAACAGGTATGAATGTTGGAGTTTGGAGTGGGCTTGTAAGGGGGATATTGGGATATGGATCCGTTGGTGTGTTGTCTGCTGCGTCAGCGTCCTCCGCCAGGTCTGCTTCATCGTGTGACGTGGTGAAGCTGCGATGTCCCTCGGAAATCCTTTCCGGTGCTTTGTCAGCTTCGTGGTGCTCCTTGAACAGTGGTAGAGTCAGCTTCTTGTAGAAGATGCAGTCACGTGATTTTGTGACTTTGTGAGTCGCGTAGTCCAGCACGATCCACGGCGTCGCCGGTGTTGAGTGGTTGCAGAAAGGATGCTGCTTCGGGCCACTCAGATGCGGGAAGTCCTTCCATCGGGACGCGATGATAGAGGTATTCGCCGCCGGTGACCGAGATCAGCTGTGGTCCTTGTTCTGGTTGCGGCGCTTCCTCGGTAGGTTCGAGAAGTTCCGTTGCCTTACTGAAGAACTCGTAGGTCACATCTTCTTCTAATTCTTGCACGTGTTCTGGTGTGTCAGGAGCGTATTGGTCCGGAAGAGGAGGTCCGCCCCAACTGGTACCGCGGGTTGGCCAGTAAGGATCAATAGCCGCAACATCCGCAGGAGGGAGTCCTGGAGCTTCAGGGTAGGCGGGAGTTGGCTATCCCCAGCCAGCTCCGCCAGTAGCGCCGATGTCTCTGTCAAACTTATAAATAGCTTACATTGTAAAGGCTGTAGTAGGGTAGCCCATAAGGGGTACACCCAATTAGGGTTAACACTTGTACCCAACTTCTGCTCAATGCATTCATTCTCGTTCATTATTCGGACATGGTTTCAGAGCAGGTCCTCCGCTAGGACCGGTTTTCTTTCTTCTTGGGCCCACCACAGCGCTACCCCGCTAGCCGCCCTCTGCAGCCCTCGTGCTGCCCCTGCTGCCCGTCGACCCTACCCTAGGCCCCGGCCCCTAGGCCCGTCGCCCGTCGACTCTCGCCTAGGCCCTGGCCCCGCGGCCCCGTCGACCCCCCTAAGGCCCCTCGGCCCCCGTCGCCCCTGGCCCCGCGGCCCCGTCGACCCCCCTAAGGCCCCTCGGCCCCCGTCGCCCCTGGCCCCGCGGCCCCGTCGACCCTAGCCTAGGCCCCTCGGCCCCCGTCGCCCCTGTTAGAGACTAAGGACGGAGTCTATGAAGATTAGGGGCTGAAATATCTCAAAATCGTCAACTACAATTCTGGACAGAAAAGTCGTCGTCACAAGAAACGTCGTCAACGATTAACGCACCATTAGAATTCTCTCAAACTCGAGTTTGTTGTAGCCCTTGACTGTGGCTATCTTTCTCAATTGTAATAGTATCAAAATATGGAGTATAACTCGATTTATGAACTTCGGCGCACTAGGGGGTATGCTGCCATAGAAAACGTAACTCAATCACAATTATCTCACAAGTTCACACAAGAAAGTTAGAGTAGCAATAGAACCAGGTAGGAGGGGATGAGGAGGACGAGAGGGAAGGTCCCAAGGGAGTCCCCAACCAAGGAAACCCCATTCCACACAATTCCCCTCTCTATAGGCACCCCAATTTTGACATTTGTCACTTTCCCAACTCATGCCATCCACCTCACCCAACTTGGCCACACTTGCCAACCTGGTTTGGCTTCTCCCAACCATTTGGCATCATCTACAGTGATGGTGACGAATTTCCCAACCCCCAAAAGTATGTACCCCATATTGAGTCAACCCGCAAATTCCTATAGTCGCCGCATCTCAATCAAAACTTTGAACGATCATATCTTTCTCGTTCTTGCTTCGATCGCAGCGATTCTCGGTTCGTCGGGAAGCTCTTGAGCAGAGGAGTCACTTCAGATATCTGCTCAAGCCAAATAACATTCACACACACTCAGAAAATCCAAACAACATCAAACACAAATTCTTGCACACGCTCACACCACGCATGCAACACACGAACATATGATGGGAGGCAGACACACGTGAATGCAAATGATAGCATCACATAACAAACTCCCCCTCTGGCTGCCTACCATCATCCCATATGCCATAGCACAAGCATGCACCCTCAATGCACACTCATTCCAGCAAGTTTCATCCCCTTCCAATGCTCATTTTCAGCCAGGCGCTTGGTGAGAATGTCTGCCGCCTGCTGATGGGTCTTCACAATCTCCAGCCGCACCTCCTTGTCCAGGAGCCTCCTCACCCAGTGCCACTTTGGCCTTATGTGCTTTGTCAGGCCATGAAGACAAGCATTCTTTGCAAGCTTCACAGCCGACTCATTGTCACAAAGAATCACAGTCGGCTCCTTCTGGCACACTCCGATCTCCTCCAACAAACGCCTCAGCCATACCACCTCCTTAGCCCCATGATGCACGGCCATGTACTCTGTCTCACACGAGGACAGCCCCACTTCGTTCTGCTTCTTGCTACGCCAGCTCACTGCACCACCTCCAAACAGGCACACATAGCCTCCAATGCTGGTGCCATCCGCCTTTACAGAGTTGAAGCTAGCATCGGTGTAGCAAGTCAAGAGCATCTCCCCCTTGCTCAAATCAGCTGCACCCCTCTGCAGCCTCTGTCGCACAGCACTGTACTCCAAACCCACAGATGCTGTAGCACTCACATAGCGGACCAACCTCTTGGCCGCTTCTAGCTGCTCATGACTGGGGCGTGAGACCACACTTGCAAGCCTGGATGTAGCAAAGGCAATGTCAGGCCGCGTGTGGTTAGCCGCATAGTTGAGTGCCCCCACCATGGAATGAAACAGCTTCCTGTCACTCTCACCCACCACCTCCTCATCAGCACAAGGCTCCACAGTGAAACCCGAAGGTAGTGGGGTGGCTGGTTTTCCTCCATCTTGCAGCCCATACTTCTCAGCCAGCCCCTCACAGTTCTTCCTCTGGTGCAACCTCAACACTCCCTTGTCAAGGTCTCTCTCCACATGCATCCCAAGGTAATACTTGACATCTCCAATTTCCGAGCACTTGAACTGCATCTCTAGCATCTCCTCCACATGCTCAATCATTGCAGATGACTCAGAGAGGAGAAGGATGTCATCCACATACACCAGGAGCATGAGGAACTGCTCCTTCTCTTGCAGCAGGAACAAACTGTGATCACACTCGCTCTTCTTGAAACCCCCAGCCAGCAGTGTCTCCTCCAACTTGTGGTACCATGCGCGAGGAGCCTGCTTCAGGCCATAGATGGCCTTCTTGAGCCTGCACACCCTGCCGCTCCCATCATCCAACCCCTCAGGCTGCAGCATGTACAGCTCCTCTAGGATGATCCCATTGAGGAAAGCAGTTGTGATGTCCATCTTCTTGATCCTCCATCCACGGTTTGCAGCCGTTCCCAACATCACCCTTAGTGTAGTCCCTTTCCCCACAGGAGCAAAGATCTCGTCAAAGTCCTTCCCCTTTGTAAGCTGGAACCCCTTAGCCACAAGCCTTGACTTGTAGCGGGTCAGCTCCCCATCAGGTCCGTACTTGTGCCTGAATATCAGCTTGGAAGAAATGGCCTTCTTCCCAGGAGGCAGCTCACACAGCTCCCACGTTTCATTCTCCAGCAGAGAGTCATACTCCTCCTTCACACTCTGCTTCCACTTCTCAGCATCGGGCCCACTCAAGGCCTCAGCTAGCGTCTTGGGCTCAGGGACGGCTGCCCAGTAGCAGTGTGCTATCTCATCCTCATCACACTGCTCAGCCACACTCCCAGCCCGTACCACCTTTGGCTTTCCAAAACTAGGATAGGTCAGCCTATTAGGAGGGCGCACATCCCTCCTAGGACGGTCTGGCGGATGTTGGGCACGTGGCGGAGCATCTTGCTGCTCCTGCTGCTGTTGCTCCTCCACCTCAGGTTCTCCCCCATCCTCAGTCACCCCAGAGATCTCCTCATCTGAGACAGTGACCTGCACTTGCCTCGAAGGCCGCTGCACCTCATCGACCTCAATGATCAGCAGTGGAGTAGGAAGCTTCTGCTGCTGCTGCTTCCACTCCTTGTAGTACAAGGACTCCAGGAACTTCACATCCCTTGACACAGTCAGCTGCTGGCTGGTCAAGTCCCATATCAACCAGCCCTTATGATCCTTAGCAAGCCCCAAGTGTACTCCCCATCTCCCACTAGCCTCCAACTTTCCCCTCTTCTCCTTAGGCACATGAAACACCACCATGCAGCCGTAGGCTCTCAGCATGTTGACTGCTGGTGCACTCCCATACCACTTGGTGTAGGGGACCCACTGCTTGTCCCCCACAATCGCCAACACCCTGTTCTTCACAAGGGCGACCTGCCGCAGTGCAGTCACCCAAAACGGATCCGGCAGCCCTGCACGACCAAGGAGAGTGTGAGCACCTTTCTGCAGGGTCCGGTTGAAGCGCTCAGCCACACTGTTCTGCTGAGGGTTATAGGGAACCGTGAGCTGATGCTGGATCCCCTTCTTCTTCAGCACCACCTCAAAATCAGCGCCAATGAATTCTCCCCCGTTGTCAGTGCGGATCACCTTCACCTTGTGTCCGCTCTCCCTTTGAGCTCTCGGCATCCACTCCTTAAGAACAGCCGCTGCCACTTCCCCCTTAGTCTTGAGAGGGTACACCCACACTGCACGTGTGTGGTCATCCACAATGGTTAAGAAGTAGCGGCTGCCCGAGAGAGAAAGGGCCCTCGTAGGGCCCACCACATCCATGTGCACAAGCGCGAGCGGGGCCTTGGCTGGCCCCGTGCCGCTGCTGAAGGGAAACTTTGTGAACTTGATCTCAAGGCATGTAGGACAGCTCCCAATCTCCTTTCACCTCCAACCCCTTCAAGCTCCCATCCTTCACCAACTTCTGCAGCATAGGAAAATTCACATGACACAGCCTCTCGTGCCACGTTTCCCAATCAGCCTCACCACTCCTAGATGAAGCCTTTGCCCATGCAGTTGTCGCATCCACACCAGCAAGCACCTCACCATGTGGCTGCTGTGTCTGCTGAACCTTCTTGACTGCATCCAGGGCCCCATCAGTTGGTGCAGTCTCCTCTCCTCCCGTAGTTGCTTTAGCCGTTGCTGCAGCCGCTGCTGTTGCTGGTGGTTTCCCATTCCAAGGGATGATGGGCAGCTGCCATAGGTCCTTGATGCAGCTGCTCTTCTCCTCCAAATCCCACAGCAGCAATTTCCCAAGCTTTGCACGGCAGCTGGTTGGACCGAAGGTAACTTTAGCCTTGCTCTTCTGCAGCCGGCGCACAGAAAGAAGGTTAGCGGACAAGCCTTCAACCAACTGTCAAACTTATATCTGCTATGGTCTATTTAGGCTGTAGTGGGGTAGCTCTTAGAGGGTACAACACTTATGTGTTTCCTACTTGTACCCATCTCATTTTCTAGTTTATCTCATTCTTTCGTCAATCCTTCTCACATGGTATAGAGCTAGTTTCGAGAATTTTTTAAAAGGGCCCACCACTGAAATTCGTCATTGCCTGCTCGACGCGCGCGTCGCGCCTTCCCTTCGAGGCCCGTCGCGGCCCCTGCGCCTGCCCTTAGAGCCAGCGCCCGCCCCGTAAGGACCCTTAAGGCCCCGTTTACGGCCCCGTAAGGCCCCGTTAGGCCCCGTAAGGCCCCGTAAGGCCCCGTTTACGGCCCCTTTTAATGCCCCGTAAGGCCCCGTAAGGCCCCGTAAGGCCCAGTAAGGCCCCGTAAGGCCCCATTTACGGCCCCGTTTAAGGCCCCGTAAGGCCCCGTAAGGCCCCATTTACGGCCCCGTTTAAGGCCCCGTAAGGCCCCGTAAGGCCCCGTAAGGCCCCATTTACGGCCCCGTTTAAGGCCCCGTAAGGCCCCGTAAGGCCCCGTTAGGCCCCGTAAGGCCCCGTAAGAACCCGTCAGGCCCCGTAAGGCCTCGTTTACGGCCCCGTTTAAGGCCCCGTAAGGCCCCGTAAGGCCCCGTAAGGCCCCGTCAGGCCCCGTTTAAGGCCCCGTAAGGCCCCGTAAGGCCCCGTCAGGCCCCGTTTAAGGCCCCGTTAGGCCCCGTACGGCCCCGTAAGGCCCCGTAAGGCCGCGTAATGCCCCGTCAGGCCCCGTAAGGCCCTGTCAGGCCCCGTTAGAGGCCCCGTACGGCCCCGTGAGGCCCTGCTCCGACCCTGCCCCGGCCCTGCCCAGGCATTGCCCTGGCCCTGCCCCGGCCCTGCCCCGGCCCTGCACCCTGCCGCAGCTCTGCCACGGCCCTGCCCCGGCCCTGCCCCGGCCCTGCTTCTGAACCGCCCCGGCCCTGCTCCTGAACTGCCCCGGCCCTGCCCCAGCCCTGCCCCTGAACTGCCCCGGCCCTAGCCCGGCTCTGCCCCGGCCCTGCCCCGGCCCTGCCCCGGCTCTGCCCCGGCCCTGTCCCGGCCCTGCCCCGGCCCTGCTCCTGAACTGCCCCGGCCCTACTCCTGAACTGCCCCGACCCTGCCCCTGAACTGCCCCGGCCCTGGCCCGGCTCTGCCCCGGCCCTGCCCTGGCCCTGCTCCTGAACTGCCCCGGCCCTGCCCCGGACCTGCCCCTGAACTGCCCCGGCCCTGGCCCGGCTCTGCCCCGGCCCTGCCCCGGCCCTGCCCCGGCTCTGCCCTGGCCCTGCCCCGGCCCTGCTCCTGAACTGCCCCGGCCCTGCCCCGGCCCTACACCTGAACTTCTGCCCTCAGCCGCCTCATGCTGCCGTACCTTTTTCCTGACCTTGCCGCCTTTGCCACAGTTGCTGACCTAGTTGCTCACCTCCGCACTAGTGACGCTCGCTACCGCGCTGCCCTTCCCACTGAGTTTCTTCCCACGAACTCCCCCCCCATGTACATCACCCTTTACTACCTAGTCACCCGCCTCCCTGACTCTCTCTCCTCAGTCAGGGATCACTTTCTCTCCCTTTGCCCTACCGAGCTGACTGTCGACTTGCTAGAGGAGCGCCTTGCTGCAGCTGAGAAGAGTATCTTAGCTGTTGGGGCTTCTCGCGGCGACCGTCGCACCCCCTTCTTTGAGGGGTGTTCCCCTGTCCCCCTTCTCCCGTCTGTTGCCTCTGCTGCTGCTGTCGACCTCGTTGGCACTGAGGAGGTCGGCGCTGCGTCTGCCCCTAGTGGGCGACGCCGCACTGGCAAGGGCAAGGGAAGCAAGGGTGGTGGAGGGGGCGGTGGAGGAAGCGGTGGAGGAGGTGGAGGTGGTGGTGGGGGTGGTCCCGGGGGTGGGGGCGTCGGTGGCGGCAGTGGAGGCCGTGGAGGCGGTGGCGGAGGCGGTGGAGGCGGCGGCAGCGGTGGTGGAGGTAGCGGAGGAGGTGGTGCTGGTCGCGGTGCAGCCACGCAGCGTGGAGGCCTTGGTGGCGGCCAGCGTCAGCAGCAGCTGCGCACCCGTGAGACCCCGTCTGTTCAGCAGCTTCGTGAGTGGTACGCTGGGCGTGGGAGGTCTGGGGGTGCAGGTCCCTGCACGTACGTTCTTCGCACAGGCACTTGTAGTGGGGAGGTGTGTGGTCTCCCACACACCACGCAGCGCTGCTTCGGCCGCCTGACTGACGCTTGGCGTACCCAGTTTCCTGACGCTGTTGAGCTTCCTCGTTGGCATGATCTGCTTCTCCAGAATGTGCCTATCTTTGATCTAGACTTTGATGATATCCTTGCTGCCATGTATGCTCTTGCTGATATTACTGAGGGTGACTGTTACCTGCGTGTCCCGCCCGACCCGGGCACTGTGGCTGCTGCTCTAGGTGCTAGTGCGGCTGCTGCTCTAGGTGCTGGTGCGTCTGCTGCTCCAGGTGCTGGTACGTCTCCTCTCTCAGGTACTGCACCTACTGAGTCCTTGCACACCTTCACACTTGACTCTGGTGCTTCGCGCTCTTTCTTTAGAGACAGCACCACGCTCACGCCGCTCCGTCGGCCTGTTGCGGTCTCCCTTGCTGACCCCTCAGGGGGCCCAGTACTTGCACACTCCTCCACTGTCCTACCGTGTCCTGCGGCCCCGTCGGGCTTGCTGTCGGGACTCCACCTCCCCTCGTTCTCTACGAACCTGGTGAGTGGAGCTGACCTCCAGGACGCGTGGGTTGACCAGTTCACCCCTGGAGGTCAGCGTGTGACCCACTGCACTTGCTCTCGGACGGGCCGTCACCTGGCCACGTTCACCCGTCGGCCAGGGTCGAGTCTGTACACACTGACTACTGCGCCTCCTCCGGTCTCTGCGTCTGGTCAGGTAGCTGCGTCCAGTCAGGTGTTTGCTGCCGCGTCCAGGTCTAGTCCTGCGTCTGCCCCCTGCTCGTGTTGTCCTTTGGCACACGAGACTCTCCTTTGGCACCACCGCCTTGGTCACCCCTCCCTGCCTCGTCTTCGAGGTATGGCCTCCCGTGCCCTTGTCTCGGGTCTACCCAGGTCCCTCCCTCCCCTTCCTCCGGGGCCTGCCCCCACCTGTGTTCCTTGTGTCGAGGGCCGGCAGCGCGCCGCCCCTCACTCCTCCTCGTTTCCTCCGACTGAGGCCCCTCTGCAGACTCTTCACATGGACGTGTGGGGCCCAGCCCGCGTCCGTGGACAGGGTCACGAGCGCTACTTCCTCCTGGTCGTTGACGACTACTCGCGTTACACCACAGTCTTCCCCTTGCGCAGCAAGGGTGAGGTCGCTGAGGTGTTGATCGACTGGATCCGCGGTGCTCGTCGCCAGCTCAGTGAGAGTTTCGGCTCAGACCTTCCTGTTCTGCGCCTGCACTCGGACAGAGGCGGGGAGTTTTCCTCCGACCTCCTGAGGGCCTTCTGTCGTTCGGAGGGCATCCGCCAGACGTTCACGCTTCCGGCCTCCCCGCAGCAAAATGGGATTGCTGAGCGCCGCATTGGCATGGTCATGGACGTCGCTCGTACGTCCATGATCCATGCGGCTGCTCCCCATTTTCTGTGGCCGTTCGCGGTTCAGTACGCGGCGCATCAGATCAACCTTCAGCCTCGTGTCTCCTTGCCGGAGACCACACCTACTCTGCGGTGGACGGGGAAGGTTGGTGATGCGTCCGCGTTTCGTGTCTGGGGATCTCGAGCTTTTGTCCGCGATACTACTGCGGACAAGCTGTCCTCCCGTGCCGTTCCTTGTGTCTTCCTTGGCTTCCCTCCTGACGCACCCGGGTGGCAGTTCTACCACCCCACCTCGCGTCGTGTTCTGTCCTCTCAGGACATCACGTTCGACGAGTCGGTATCGTACTACCGTCTCTTTCCCTACCGCACTGCCTCTCCCCCCCCCCCGCCGCTCTTCCTCGCACCAGGTACTCCCCTGGTAGACCCCCTCCCCCCCCAGGGTCCTGCCCCCTCAGGTGTGTCCCAGGTAGACCCTGCCGAGCCGGTCGAGGTAGCTGTCGACTCAGGTGCTGCTAGGGGTGCTGAGACTGGGGGTGCGGAGACTGGGGGTGCTGAGACTGGGGGTGCTGAGTCTGGAGGTGCTCTGGGTGTCCCGTCGCGGCGGGAGCCCCTCTCTCCACAGCGGCTTCATGAGTGGTACTCTCGGCGCTGTCGAGGTGCTGCTGGTGCTGGAGCTGCTGGAGGTGCTGGAGGTGCGACAGGAGCTAATGGAGGTGCTGGCGCTGCTGGAGGTGGTGCTGGTGCTGGAGCTGCTGGAGGTGCTGCTGGTGCTGGAGCAGCTGGAGGTGCAGATGGTGCTGTAGGTGCTGGAGGTGCTCCTGGAGCTACTGGAGGTGCTGGCGCTGCTGGAGGTGGTGCTGGTGCTGGAGCTCCTGGAGGTGCTGCTGGTGCTGTAGGTGCTGGAGTTGCTACTGGAGCTACTGGAGGTGCTGGTGCTGCTGGAGGTGGTGCTGGTGCTGGAGCTGCTGGAGGTGCTGATGGTGCTGGTGCTGGAGCTGCTGGAGCTGTCTCTGCTGTTTCTCGAGGCGCTGCGCGGCCGCGGCCGTACTACGTTCCCCTCCTTCAGCAGGTTCTTGGCTCCCCGCCTTCTCCTGGTCCTCCTCCTCCTTTCCTGAGTCCACCGCCTGTCCAGTCTCAGTCGCAGTTGCAGCCGGCCCCTCCCCTGCCTGGTCCTTCTCCTTACTCTGGTCCGACTAGAGGTCTTACGGAGCGTCGTGAGCCTGAGTCGCGTCCTGTGTCGCCTGCGTCTCGTTCTGCGTCGCCTGTCCGCACTGTTCGCGCTGGTCGTGTTTCGCGTCCACGTCTTCCACCTGTCCCAGGCACTCACTCTATGACACTGCGTCCATCTACTGCTTCACAGCGTGTCCCTCTGCCCTCTCCTCCTGCGTCCTCTCCTCCTGACGGTCCGGACCCGGAGTCTGACTCCCTTCGTGCTGCTAGTCCTACTGTCACGCGCTTTCTGGCCACTGCTATCACTGACCCTCTGTTTGAGTCCTCTGCTGCGTCTGCTCTTGTTGCTGAGCTTGTTGACTTTGCTGCAGCCTGTCGCCTAGATTACGCCACTAGTCTTGTTGCTGCGTCTGCGTCTGTCTGTCCTCCGTCCGTCGGGGGTGAATGTGCTCTTGGCACGGACGTTCTTGAGGACAGACTGGAGGACCTTGAGTGCTGTGCCGCTGCTTCACCTCATCTTGTGTCCATGCTGCTTGCCCCTGAGGGAGACCCGGATGCACTAGACATCCCGACCCCGCACTCTTACGCAGAGGCGATAGAGGGTCCCTACTCCTCTCAGTGGCAGGCAGCCATGGACGCAGAGATGGCTTCTTGGAAGTCCACAGGCACCTACGTAGACGAGGTTCCCCCACCTGGGGCGAACATCGTCAGTGGCATGTGGATCTTCAGGGTGAAGCGGCCGCCGGGTTCTCCGCCTGCCTTCAAGGCGCGTTACGTTGCACGTGGCTTCAGTCAGCGACAGGGAGTTGACTTCTTTCAGACCTTCTCCCCTACCCCAAAGATGACCACTCTTCGGGTACTGCTGCACGTTGCTGCTCAGCGTGACTACGAGCTCCACTCGCTTGACTTCAGCACAGCCTTCCTACAGGGCAGCCTGCACGAGGAGATCTGGCTGCGCCGCCCACCTGGCTTCACTGGGTCGTTTCCTGCTGGTACCCAGTGGAGCCTCCGGCGGCCAGTCTACGGTCTCCGCCAGGCGCCCCGTGAGTGGCACGACACACTCAGGACGACTCTTGCTGCTCTTGGTTTTGCTCCTTCCACTGCTGACCCTTCTCTGTTTCTACGCACTGACGCTACTCTGCTGCCGTTCTACGTTCTGTGTACGTAGACGACCTTGTCTTTGCTACTGCTGACACGGAGGCACTCGCCCACGTGAAGTCCGAGCTGCAGAAGAGACACACGTGCACAGACCTGGGTGAGCTCACAAGCTATCTTGGCTTGCGGATCACCCGGGACAGAGCACAGCGCACCATTACCTTGACTCAGTCACACATGGTGCAGCAGGTCCTTCAGCGCTTCGGCTTCACGTACTCCTCGCCACAATCCACTCCTCTGCCTACCGGTCACTCGCTCTCAGCTCCACCTTCGGACGAGTCCGTAGAGCCGAGTGGCCCGTATCCAGAGCTTGTGGGCTGCCTCATGTACCTGATGACTTGCACACGACCTGACCTCGCATACCCTCTCAGCCTTCTGGCTCGCTACGTGGCTCCCGGCAGGCACCGAAAGGTGCACTGGGATGCTGCGAAGAGGGTGTTGCGATACTTGTGCAGTACATCGGGCATGGGGCTCGTGCTTGGAGGACGGAATCGAGTTGTCCTCACTGGTCACGCTGTCGCCTCCTGGGTTGACGACTTGGCTACGCAGCGGTCGTCACAGGGTTACACCTTCAGCCTTGGCTCCGGTTCTGTCTCCTGGCGGTCTACCCGCTCTTCTTCTGTTCTCAGCTCCAGTTGTGAGGCTGAGATCTACGCTGGGGCCATGGCTGCACAGGAGCTTCGCTGGCTCACCTACCTGCTGACCGACTTGGGAGAGGCGCCTCGTTCTCCTCCAGTTCTGTACGTCGACAACAAGGCCATGCTGGCCTTGTGTCAAGAGCACAGACTGGAGCACAGAACGAAGCACATTGCTCTGCGCTACTTCCTTGCTCGAGAGTTGCAGCAGCGTGGCCAGCTTCGTCTTGCTTACGTGGCCTCTCAGGCCAACACTGCTGATGTTTTCACCAAGGCACTTCAGCCTTGTGATCATCAGCGTTTCTGTACTGTGTTAGGTCTTGTACCTACTGGGCCTCACTTGTTGACTTCTTGACTCTGCTTGTACTGTACTCTATATACTTATACCTGCATGCTTACACTTGCTAGGTTGTGTTCACTGTACTGTTTGCTTTCCTTTATATAACTCTGCATGTGAACTGGCCTTATGGCCCTTTGCTTGTCCTCAGACTGTGTGGTGACTTTGTGATCCACCCTGAGCTTGCTTTGGTTTTCTTGACTGGTCTTGTGACCTCTTGTTCTCCCCCACTTTGCCTATGGGGGTGTGTCAAACTTATATCTGCTATGGTCTAATTAGGCTGTAGTGGGGTAGCTCTTAGAGGGTACAACACTTATGTGTTTCCTACTTGTACCCATCTCATTTTCTAGTTTATCTCATTCTTTCGTCAATCCTTCTCACACCAACAGCACATTCCCCAGCCCCACAAGCGCCCCATTGGCTCCCATTATCTTGGCATTCCCAACACCAATCACAGGGAGCAAAGCACCTGAAGCGGCAGCCACAAACTTAATCTTTCCGGGGGGCTTTACCTCGTCAAGAAAATCTGCTCGTGGGGTCATGTGACTTGTGCAACCTGAATCTATCACCCAGTGAGTGAGGGGGTGCATCACAACCTTCCCAACTGAGCCCACATCACCCTCACTCCCTTTCACATCCTCAACCATGAGGAACATCCCAGGGTTGGCTTTACCTTGTGCACCTGAACCTTGTGCACCTGAACCTTGCACAGCGCCACCTCGTGCACGTTCACCACTTCGTGGCTTCATGCCTGGAGGCGCCCATCCCTCAGGCCGGCTGAAACACTTAAACCACGGGTGTCCAGCCTTCTTGCAGTACCAGCACGCTCCCTCCATTCGGGTACTCCCCCTGCCACCAGAGCTCCCATGCCCCTCGTTATAGTCACCTCGGCCTCTCCCTCTGCCAAAGCCTCTCCCACGGCCTCGGCCTCTCCCTCCCCCTCTTCCTCTACTGCCTCCTGCAGCTCCATACCCATCAGCAGTTTTGTTGGCAGCACCACCACCCGTGTGGCGCCTGCGGAAGTCCTCCTGCAGAATCTGCTGCCGTAGCCACTCTGGTGTCCATTGGTCCTGCTGAGTGTTGAGGGTGGGGATGAGGTTGTCCCACGAGTTGTCGAGCACCGAGATGATCTTGGTACACTGCTGCATCCGCGACACATTGCTGCCCGCTGCTGCCATCCTCGCATAGGTGTCCTTGATCTTGTCAAGGACCGGCTTCACATCATCGCCGGGTCGCATGGAGAGGGCAGCCAGCTCCTTCTCCAATCACCATCGGCAGCGTGTTGGGCTGAATCACGTCGCGCAGTAGCTTCCACGCCTTTGGTCCGGAATCATCCAACTCCACCAAATCCTTGATGTGTTGGAACATATCGTTGTTGACCGATTGGAGGATTAGGTTGTACAGCACCGCACTCTTCTCAATCCACCGATCGCGGGCATCTCCTTCCTCCGGCATCTTCTCTTCACCCATCGCAAGTTTCAGCAGCTTGTAGCGCTTGAATGCACTCCGCATCCGCCCGCTCCATTCCTCATAGTTTGAGCCATCCAATGCCTCGATCTTGGATGGTGGTGGCTCATTTCTCTTCTCAGCTGCATCTCCACTCCCTTGACTCATTTCCTCTGCTCCCAAACACAGGTTCCAGCTCCCCCTTTGCTGTCCACACCGAAGTCCCACTCAATTTCCACAAGTGTCGGCGCCAACGAAATTTCGGCAGAGTTTCCCCTTAGCGGAAGTCACATGCAACCTCCAGAACTCCACTTAGGCACGCCCACAGGCCATGGTGGGTCTAGGAGGGTCTTCACACTTCAGTAGACTCTCCACAAAGTCCTTAATCAGCTCTGATACCACTTGTTAGAGACTAAGGACGGAGTCTATGAAGATTAGGGGCTGAAATATCTCAAAATCGTCAACTACAATTCTGGACAGAAAAGTCGTCGTCACAAGAAACGTCGTCAACGATTAACGCACCGTTAGAATTCTCTCAAACTCGGCCCCGCCCCTCGGCCCCTTGGCCCCTTGGCCCCTAGGCCCCTTGGCCCCCCTCGTGTTTGGCCCCTCGGCCCCTAGGCCCCTCGGCCCCAGGCACCTCTGCCCCTTGGCCCCCCGGCCCCTAGGCCCCTCGGCCCCGCCCCTCGGCCCCTCGGCCCCTTGGCCTCAGGTACCTCGGCCCCTTGGCCCCTCGGCCCTTAGCCCCCCCCCCCCCCCCCCCTCCCCCCCCCCCTCGTGTTTGGCCCCTCGGCCCCGCCCCTCGGCCCCTCGGCCCCTAGGCCCCAGGCCCCTCGGCCCCTTGGCCACTGCTACTGCTACTGCTACTGCTGCTACTGCTACTGCTGCTACTACTACTACTGCTGCTCCTAAGTGCTGCGCCACTATGGCTTCGCTTCGAGTTCTGGCGTTCGATCGTAAGGGCAGACCGGTTGCATTTGACACGTGGCTCGATGATCTGCAGCTGTACCTACTGAGCGATACTAAGGACAGTGTCTCGCTGTTTGACCACGTGTCCGGTGCCGCTACAGCCCCTCCCGCCAGAGCTGACAGTGCGACTCTCTCACAGTGGCTTTCTCGCGACGCAGCTACCCGCTTAGCCATTCGCAACCACCTGCCGGTGGCCGAATGTACTCACTTTGGACAGCACAGGATAGCACAGGCCCTGTACGACGCTGTAGTTGCTCGCTACTCCTCGCCTGCCACTGCTGCTCTAGGCCGACTGCTACTACCCTACCTGTTCCCCGAGCTGTCGGCTTTTGCCACAATAGCGGACCTGGTTTCCCACCTGTGCACTAGCGACGCTCGCTACCGTGCTACGGTTCCTGCTGAGTTCCTTGACAGGAACCCACCCCCGATATTCATCACCCTCTACTTCATAGTCACTCGCCTCCCTGACTCTCTTCGCTCCGTCAGGGACCACTTTCTCACTCTTGACCCCACCTCCCTCACTATTGACCTTCTCGAGCAGCATCTCCTCGCAGCTGAGACTAGTGCAGTTGCTGTAGGTGCTGCTCGTGGCACTCCGCTCCCTCCCTTCTTTGAGGGGTGCTCCTCCTCCCCCCTTGCCCCCTCCTTCGCCTCTGCTGCTGCTGCAGACGTCTCTGTTGCTGAGGACGTTGGGGCTGCTTCTGCTAGTGCGAAGCGCCGCAGCAGCAAGGGCAAGGGTGGCAGGGGTGGTGGAGGTGGCAGCGGTGGTGGTGGAGGTGGCACAGAGCGATGGTGGGGGCAGCAGTGGAGGTGGTGGAGGCAGTGGAGGTGGTGGCGGCGGTGGGACTGGTGGCGGGAGTGGGGGCTCTGGTGGTGGCGGTGGAGGCAGCGGAGGGAGTGGCGGCAGTGGAGGTGGTGGGACTGGTGGTGGTAGGTCTGGACCTCGGCGTGGAGGCCCAGGTGGTGGTCAGCGGCAGCAGCAGCAGCGTCGGAGCGAGACCCAGTCGCCCCAGCAGCTCCGTGAGTGGTTGTTTCAGCGTGGGACGGGTGGGGGTAGTGAGAGCTGCCCGTATGTCATTCGCACGGGTGTCTGTGCTGGCCAGAATGACATGCGGGCAGCTCCCGCTGGCCACTATGACATCATATGGGATGTCATTCTGCCAGAATGTCATACGGGCAGCACGGACACCCGTATCTAGACTATGATGCTATTATTTCTGCTATGTATGCTTTGTCTGCTAGTGCTGAGGGTGACTGTTACCGGTGTGTGCCACCTGACCCCAGGTATAGCGGCTGCTGCTCTAGGTGCTAGTGAGTCTTGTACTCCCCCTGGTACTGCGCCTGCTAATGTCAGAATGTATTTGTTGTTTAGCCTGCAGTGGGGTACTCTGTAGTGAGTACAACCCAATTTAGGGTTTGCTATTTGTATCCCAACTTTCTATAGTGAAACCCCTCATTCTCCTTTTCATTCCTCTCGACATTCTCCTTCCAATTCTCTCGACACTCACTAGCCATGGCTCCTAAGTCACGCTAGTATTCTAACATGGTATTAAGAGAAATAGTTCCTAGGACCTCACATCAATGGGCCCACCACCTAATGCCCTGCTAGCCTAGGCCCCGGCCCGTCGCCCCTTGGCGTCGCCCCTAGCCCCTAGGCTCGGCCCCTTGGCCCCGTCGCCCCTAGCTCGGCCCCTCGGCCCCGCTGGCCCCGTCGATTCCGTCGCCCGCGCCCGGCCCGTACCTAGCCCGCGATCGGCCCGTACTTAGCCCGCGATCGGCCCGTACCTAGCCCGCGATCGGCCCGTACCTAGCCTCGCGCCCGGCCTCCGTTCCGCGCCCAACGCCCGGCCCTGTCCCTAGCCCGCGCCCGGCCCGTACCAAGCCCGCGGCTGGCCCCGTCCTTCGCCCAGCGCCCGGCCCGTACCTAGCCCGCGCCCGGCCCGTACTTAGCCCGCGACCGGCCCGTACCTAGCCCGTCGCCCGGCCTCGTCCCTAGCCCAGCGCCCGGCCCAGTACCTAGCCCGCGCCTGGCCCCGTACCTGCCCAGCGCCCGGCCACGTACCTGCCCAGCGCCCGGCCCCGTCCCTTGCCCAGCGCCCGGCCCCGTACCTAGCCTCGCGCCCGGCCTCCGTTCCGCGCCCAACGACCGGCCCCGTACCTAGCCCGCGCCCGGCCCAGTACCTAGCCCGCGCCCGGCCCCGTACCTAGCCCCGCGCCCGGCCCCATTCCGCGCCCAACACCCGGCCCCGTACCTGCCCAGCGCCCGGCCCCGTACCTGCCCAGCACCCGGCCCCGTCCCTAGCCCAGCGCCAGGCCCCGTACCTAGCCGCGCCCCTCGGCCCCACTGGCCTCGTCGCCCCTAGCTATGACAAGAGGGGTGCTGACTTCCTGCCCGCGTGCCCTGCAGTTGCACGCGCAGCTCCGCCCCCGCCCCCCTCCCCCCCCTCCCCCTCCTCCATGGGGACGGGGGGGAGAGGGTGTGAGGGGGTGGCGGATGTGCCTCAGCAGCAGCAGCTGCCGCCGCGCCTCCTCCTCTATCTCTCCCTGCCGCACCTTGTGTTGGGAGAGGGGGGGGAGCTTGGAGGTTCAGAGGGAGGCAGGAGGGGATCTGGAGCACCAGCCCCCCCCGCCCCCCCCTTTCTCCTCCACCCCTGCTACGGGTGCAGCAGTGGGGGGGAGGGGATCTGCAGCAGCAGTGCGGGGAGGGGATTTGCAGCATCAGCCCCCCCCCCCCCCCCCTCCCCCCCCCCCTCCGCCCTTTTCTCCTCTCTCTCTCTCCCTGCCGCACCCTATGTTGGGAGGGGGGGGGAGCTTGGAGGTTCAGAGGGAGGCAGGAGGGGATCTGCAGCACCAGCCCCCCCCGCCCCCCCCTTTCTCCTCCACCCCTGCTGCGGGTGCAGCAGTGGGGGGAGGGGATCTGCAGCAGCAGTGGGGGGAGGGGATTTGCAGCATCAGCCCCCCCCCCCCCCCGCCCTTTTCTCCTCTCTCTCTCCCTGCCGCACCCTGTGTTGGGAAGGGGGGGGAGCTTGGAGGTTCAGGGGGAGGCAGGAGGGATCTGCAGCACCAGACCCCCCCAGCCCCCCCCCCCCCCCCTCCCCCCCCCCCCCACTTCTCCTCCATCCCCCTGCTGCGGGTGCAGCAGTGGAGGGGAGGGGATCTGCAGCAGCAGTGGGGGGGAGGGGAGTTGCAGCATCAGCCCCCCCCCCCCCCCCCCCCCCAGCCCCCCGCCCCCCCCCACTTCTCCTCCATCCCCCAGCTGCGGGTGCAGCGGTGGGGGGGAGGGGATCTGTAGCCCTGTGCTGCCCTGCAGCCCTGCGCGCCCTGCTGTCCTGCTGCCCTGCGCGCCATGCGCGCCCTGCAGCCCTGCGCGCCCCGCGCGCCCTGCTGCCCTGCAGCCCTGTGCGCCCTGCTGCCCTGCTGCTGCCGCTACAGCCCTTGCTGTTGCCGCTACAGCCCTTGCTGCTGCCCTGCGCGCCCCGCGCGCCCTGCAGCCCTGCTGCGCCCTGCGCGCCCTGCTGCCCTGCTGCCCTGTGCGCCCCGCGCGCCCTGCAGCCCTGCGCGCCCTGCGCGCCCTGCTGTCCTGCTGCCCTGCGCGCCCTGCACGCACTGCAGCCCTGCGCGCCCCGCGCGCCCTGCTGCCCTGCAGCCCTGTGCGCCCTGCTGCCCTGTTTGCCCCGCGCGCCCTGCTGCCCTGCAGCCCTGTGCGCCCTGCTGCCCTGCTGCCCTGTGCGCCCCGCGCGCCCTGCAGCCCTGTGCGCCCCGCGCGCCCTGCAGCCCTGCGCGCCCCGCGCGCCCTGCTGCCCTGCAGCCCTGTGCGCCCTGCTGCCCTGCTGCTGCCGCTACAGCCCTTGCTGTTGCCGCTACAGCCCTTGCTGCTGCCCTGCGCGCCCCGCGCGCCCTGCAGCCCTGCTGCGCCCCGTGCGCCCTGCAGCCCTGCGCGCCCTGCGTGCCCTGCTGTCCTGCTGCCCTGCGCGCCCTGCGCGCACTGCAGCCCTGCGCGCCCTGCGCGCACTGCAGCCCTGCGCGCCCCGCGCGCCCTGCTGCCCTGCAGCCCTGTGCGCCCTGCTGCCCTGTTTGCCCCGCGCGCCCTGCTGCCCTGCAGCCCTGTGCGCCCTGTAGCCCTGCTGCCCTGTGCGCCCCGCGCGCCCTGCAGCCCTGTTCGCCTCGCGCGCCCTGCTGCCCTCAGCACGCGCCATGCACAGCCCCCCCCCCCCCCCCCCCCCCCTCCCTTCTCCTACCTCCCCCTGCTGCGGGTGCAGCAGTGGGGGGGAGGGGATCTAAAGCACCAGCCCCCCCCCCCCCCGCCTCCCCCCCTTCTCCTCAATCCCCTGCTGCAGGTGCAGCAGTGGGGGGAGGGTATGGGGGTGGCGGGTGTGGGTGCAACTGCGGGGTGGAGGGTATGGGGGTGGCGGGTGTGTGAACCGTCCCCTGCTCCTCCTCCTCCTCTGTCTCCCACTGCTGCAGCTGCCGCTGAGGGGGGTGGGTGTGTGGGAGCCGAGGGAGTGGTGCTAGGGGGGTGATGTGGGAGTGGAGCTAGGGGTGCAGCAAGGGGTGTGTGAAAGGGGGGTGGGACAGTTGGGGGAGGTTGAGCGGAGGCTGCCGTCTTGTCGTCCGCAGCACCTGTAGTCCGGGGCTCTGCTTCTGGTAGCTCAGAGAGCATGCTGCGCCTGTCGCCTGTGGGTCCGTTGCTCCTGCCGCTCAGAGTTAGCCGCAGAGCCAGTTACTCCTGTAGTCCGGGGATACGGCTCCGGTAGCCACAATGCGCGCCGCTCCTGTTGCCCGTGTGTCTGCAGCATCAGCCGTCGCCTCCTATCTACTCTCCTCTTACAGTCCAGCCTCCTCCTCACTTGCCCTTTGTGAATGCCTCTATCTTTGCTTGTACTTGTGAACCTGCTCTATGACTGCTTGCTCGGCTGATTATACCCCACTTTGACTATGGGGGTGTGTTAGAATGTATTTGCTGTTTAGCCTGCAGTGGGGTACTCTGTAGTGAGTACAACCCAATTTAGGGTTTGCTATTTGTATCCCAACTTTCTATAGTGAAACCCCTCTTTCTCCTTTTCATTCCTCTCGACATTCTCCTTCCTGTTCTCTCGACACTCACTAGCCATGGCTCCTAAGTCACGCAAGTATTCTAACAGCTGAGGCCTTGCACACCTTCACGTTGGACTCAGGCGCCTCGCGCTGTTTCTTTCATGAAAGCACCACTCTCACTCCTCTCCCTGCACGTGTCCCGGTCAGACTGGCTGACCCCTCTGGGGGCCCGGTCGTTGCTCGTTCCTCCACTGTCCTCCCGTGTCCGGCGGTTCCGTCCGGCTCACTGTCAGGTCTTCACCTCCCCTCGTTCTCTACTAACTTGGTGAGTACCGCTGCCCTCCAGGATGCGACGGTCACTACCACCACTCCTGGGGGTCAGCGTGTGTCGATCTGCACGTGCACACGGACGGGGCGTCACCTGGCTACGTTCGCTCGTCGGCCAGGGTCGAGTCTGTACACACTGGCTACCGAGACTTCTCAGTTAGCTACGTCTGCTAAGGTGTCCGCGTCAGGTCAGGTAGCCGCCTCTTGCTCGTGTCGCCTCCTGTCGCACCAGACTCTTCTGTGGCACCGCCGCCTGGGTCACCCCTCCCTGCCATGCCTTCGTGGCATGCACTCCCGTCTTCTAGACTCTGGTCTACCCAGGTCTCTGCCTCCCCTCCCGCCCTCGCCTGCCCCACCCTGCCTTCCTTGCGTCGAGAGACGGCAGCGCGCCGCTCCTCACTCCTCCTCGTTTCCCCCGACGACTGCTCCCCTGCAGACTCTCCACATAGACGTGTGGGGCCTAGCCCGCGTCAGTGGGCAGGGCCTCGAGCGCTAATTTCAGCTGGTGGTTGACGACTACACGCGTTACACCATGGTATTCCCCTTGCGCAGCAAGGAACAGGTCGTTGATGTCTTGATCCCTTGGATCTGCGCAGTCCGTCTCCAGCTCCGCGAGCGGTTCCGTGCGGACCTTCCTGACCTGCGTCTGCACTATGACAGAGGTGGTAAGTTCTCCTCCAACCTCTTGCGGGACTTTTGTCGTGGGGAGGGCATTCTCTAGTCGTTCACGCTTTCGGACTCCCCTCAGCAAAATGGGATTGCTGAGCGCCGCATTGGCTTAGTCATGGAGGTCGCTCTAACCTCCATGATCCATGCGGCTGCTCCCCGTTTTCTGTGGCCGTTTGTGGTCCAGTACGCTGCACATCAGCTCAACCTCTGGCCCTGTGTCTCCTTGCCGGAGACCTCGCCCACACTGCGTTGGACGGGGAAGGTTGGCGATGCGTCGGTGTTCCGGGTCTGGGGTTCTCGTGCCTTTGTTCGCGATACGTCTGCGGACAAGCTCTCCGCCCACGCCATTCCCTGCGTCTTCCTTGGCTTTGTCCCTGACGCGCCTGGCTGGCAGTTTTACCACCCTACCTCGCGCCGTGTCCTCCCCTCTCAGGACGTCACGTTCGACGAGTCGGTTCCCTTCTACCATCTCTTCCCCTACCGCTCTGCCCCTCCCCCGCCCCCGCCGCTCTTCCTTGCTCCCGGTCCACCTCTAGTAGACCCCCTCCTGCCCCAGGGTCCTGCTCCCTCAGGTTTGTCTCAGGTAGACCCTCTCCCTGGTACTGCACCTGCTCAGGTAGCTGTCGGCTCAGGTGCTGCTCCAGGTGCTACGTCTGGGGGTGCTGCGCCTGGGGGTGCGGAGCCAGGGGGTGCGGGGTCTGAGGGTGCTGGGTTTGGGGGTGCTGAGCCTGGGGGTGCGGAGTCTGGGGGTGTTGAGCCTGCGGGGATTGAGCCTGGGGATGTTGAGCCTGCGGGTGCTGAGTCGGAGAGTGCAGAGTCTGGGGGTGCTGAGCCTCGGGGTGCTGCTTCGTCTGGAGGTCCTGCTGATGCTTCGCCGTGCCTCTCTCTGCAGCAGCTGCGTGAGTGGCTTGTTCGGAGAGCGCGCCTTCGGAGTGGAGCTAACGGAGCTGGAGGTGCTGGAGACACTGGAGCTGGAGGTGCTGGAGTTACTACTGGAGCTGGTGGTACTGGACGTACTGCAGCTGCTGGTCCTGGAGGTGCTGGAGCTGCCGGGACTGGTGGTGTTGGGGGCACTGGAGCTGAAGACCCTACGGAGCCTGGAGCTGCTGGAGCTGGAGGCTCTTGCGCTGGGTGAGCTGGCGCTGGAGGCGCTGGAGCTAGAGGAGCTGGATTTGGAGGCACTGGCGCGGGAGGCGCTGGAGCTGCACGAGCTGGAGCTGTTGACCCTGGGGCTGGAGGTGCAGGAGGCACTGTGCGGCAGCGACCGTACTTCGTTCCTCCGCTTCAGCAGGTTCTTGGTGTCGTGTATTCTACTGGCCTTACTCCTCCCTTCCTGTGTCCACCAACTGACCAGTTGCAGCCGCTGTTACAGCCAGCCTCCCCACTGCCTGCTCCATTTGTTACACTTAGCAGTCCGGCGTTCTTACAGAGCGTTGTGAGCCTGCGTCTCGTCCTGTCTCGCCTATTCGCACTGCTCGCTGCGCTCCTCGTTCGCGTCCTCCTCCTGTCCCCAGCTCGCACGCTATGGCACTCCGTCCTTCCTCTGTTCCACTGCGTGTTCCTCTGCCTGCTCCTCCTGAGTCCTCTCTTCCTGAGGTCCCTGACCCTGAGTCTGACCGCGCTTGTGCTGCCAGTCCTACAGTCTCTCGTCTCCTCGCCACTATTGTCACTGACCCTTCTTTTGAGTCCACTGCTGCGTCTGCCCTCGTTGCTGACCTGCTTGACTTTGCTGCTGTCTATCGTCTAGAATACGCCACTGCTCTTGTTGCTGAGTCTGAGTCTGCCAGTCCCACTGTCTCTCGTCTCCTCGCCACTGTTTTCACTGACCCTTCTTTTGAGTCTGCTGCTGCGTCTGCTCTCGTTGCTGAGCTGCTTGACTTTGCTGCTGCCTGCCGTCTAGACTACGCCACTGCTCTAGTTGCTGAGTCTGCGTCTGCCAATCCTCCGTCCGTCGGGGGTGAGTGTGCTCTTGGCACGGACGTCCTTGAGGACAGGCAGGAGGACTTTGAGTGTCTTGCAGCTGCTGTACCTCGTTTCGCTTCCATGCTGCTTGCCCCTGAGGGAGACCCGGATGCACCAGACATCCCGACCCCGCGCTCTTACGCAGAGGCGATTACAGGTCCTTACTCCTCTCAGTGGCAGGCAGCCATGGATGCCGAGATGGCATCTTGGAAGTTCACAGGCACCTACGTCGACGAGGTTCCCCCACCTGGGGCGAACATAGTCGATGGCATGTGGATGTGCAGGGTGAAACTGCCGCCGAGTTCTCCGCCTGCCTTCAAGGCACGTTACGTTGCTCGAGGTTTCAGTCAGCAACAGGGATTTGACTACTTCCATACCTTCTCCCCCACCCGGAAGATGACTACTCTTCGAGTGTTGCTGCACGTCGTTGCTCAGCGTGACTACGAGCTGCACTCTTTGGACTTCAGCACAGCTTTCTTGCAGGGCAGTCTGCACGAGGAGATCTGGCTGCGCCGCCCACCTGGCTTCACTGGGTCGTTTCCTGCAGGTACCCAGTGGAGCCTCCGTCGGCCAGTCTACGGTCTCCGCCAGGCGCCTCGCGAGTGGCACGACAGGCTAAGGACAACACTTGCGGCTCTTGGGTTTGCTCCTTCTACTGCTGACCCGTCACTGTTTCTCCGCACGGAAACCTTGCTGCCGCCGTTCTACGTCCTCGTCTACGTAGACAACCTCGTCTTTGCCAGTGCTGACACAGAGGCGCAGACCCTTGTGAAGTCGGAGTTGCAGAAGAGGCACACCTGCACTGACCTGGGTGAACTGCGCAGCTAGATTGGCTTGCAGATCACCTGAGACAGAGCACGGCGCACCATCACCCTGACTCAGTCACACATAGTGCACCAGGTCCTTCAGCGCTTTGGTTTCCAGTTCTCCTCGCCACAGCCCACTCCTCTGTCTACCAACCACTTGCTCTCAGCTCCACCTTTAGACGAGTCCAAGGAGCCGAGTGGTCCGTACCCAGAGCTTGTGGGTTGCCTCATGTACCTGATGACGTGCACACGACCTGACCTCGCGTACCCTCTCAGCCTTCTGGCTCGCTACGTGTCTCCCGCTAGGCACCGAAAGGTGCACTGGGATGCTGCGAAGAGGGTACTGCGCTACTTGTGCAGTACGTCAGACATGGGGCTCGTGCTTGGAGGACGGGGTCCAGTTGTCCTCACCGGTCACGCAGACGCTTCCTGGGTTTACACCTTCAGCCTCGGTTCCGGCTCTTTTTCCTGGCGGTCTACCCGCTCGTCTTCGGTTCTCAGCTCCAGTCGTGAGGTTGAGATCTACGCCGGGGCCACGCTGGCTGCGTAGGAGCTACGCTGGCTCACCTACCTGCACATTGGCTTGGGAGAGCAGCCTCGTTCACCTCCAGTTCTATACGTAGACAACAAGGCCATGATTGCCTTGTGTCAGGAGGACAGACTGGAGCACAGAACAAAGCACATCGCTCTACGATACTTCCTTGCTCGAGAGTTGCAGCAGCGTGGCCAGCTTCGTCTTGCGTACGTGGCCACTAGGGCCAACACCGCTGATATATTCACCAAGGCACTTTCGCCTGGTGATCATCAACGCTTCTCTACTGTGTTAGGCCTTGTGCATACTTTGCCTCACTTGCTTACTGCTTGATTCTGCATGTACTGTGATCTTTATATATACCTGCATGCTTACACTTGCTAGGGTATGATCACTGTATTGTTTGTTTTCATTTATATATACAACTCTGCATGTGAACTGGCCTTGTGGCCCTTTGCTTGTGCTCGGACTGTGTGGTGACTTTGTGATCCACCCTGAGCTTGCTTTGCTTTTCTTGACTGGTCTTGTGACCACTTGTTCTCCCCCACTTTGCCTATGGGGGTGTGTCAAACTTATATATAGCTTGTATTGTGTAGTCTGTAGTGGGGTAGCCCATAAGGGGTACACCTAATTAGGGTTAGTCACGCTGAGCAGCGACGTGCAGCAACACCCGAAGAGTAGTCATCTTCGGGGTGGGGGAGAAGGTTCGGAAGTAGTCAACCCCCTTTCGCTGACTGAAGCCTCGAGCAACGTAACGCGCCTTGAAGGCAGGCGGAGAACCCGGCGGCCGCTTCACCGTGAAGATCCACATGCCATCGACAATGTTCGCCCCAGGTGGGGGAACCTCGTCAACGTAGGCGCCTGTGGACTTCCAGGATGCCATCTCGGCATCCATGGCTGCCTGCCACTGAGAGGAGTAAGGACCCGTAATCGCCTCTGCGTAAGAGCGCGGGGTCGGGATGTCTGGTGCATCCGGGTCTCCCTCAGGGGCAAGCAGCATGGAAGCGAAACGAGGTACAGCAGCTGCAAGACACTCAAAGTCCTCCTGCTTGTCCTCAAGGACGTCCGTGCCAAGAGCACACTCACCCCCGACGGACGGAGGACTGGCAGACGCAGACTCAGCAACTAGAGCAGTGGGGAGGATACGAGAGACAGTGGGACTGGCAGCACGAGCGCAGTGAGACTCAGGGTCAGACACCTCAGGAAGAGAGGACTCAGGAGGAGCAGGCAGAAGAACACGCAGTGGAACAGAGAAAGGATGGAGTGCCATAGCTTGCGTGCCTGGGACAGGAGGAGGACGCGAACGAGGAACGCGACGAGCAGTGCAAACAGGCGAGACAGGACGAGACGCAGGCTCACGACGCTCAGTAAGACCGCCGGACTGCTCAGTTTGAGGAGAAGGAGCAGGCAGTGGTGAGGCTGACACTAACGGCGGCTGCGACTGGTTAGGCGGTGGACACAGGAGGGGAGGAGTAAGGCTAGTAGAAGACGGGACACCAAGAACCTGCTGAAGCAGGGGAACGAAGTACGGTCGCGGCCGCACAGTGCCTCCAGCACCCAAGCTTCAGGGTCAAAAGCTCCTGCTCCTGCAGCTCCAGCGCCTCCCACGCCAGTGCCTCCAACTCCAGCTCCTCCAGCTCCAGCGCCTCCAGCGCCAGCAGCGCTAGGCTCCATAGGGTCTCCAGCTCCAGCGCCCCCAACACCACCAGTCCTGGAAACTCCAGCACCCCTGGTACGAGCACCTCCACGACCAGCAGCCGCAGAACCTCCAGTACCACAAGTTCTAACAATAACTCCAGCACCTCCAGCTGCAGCGTCTCCAGCGCCTCCAGCTCCGGTAGCTCCACTCTGAAGGCGTGCGCGCCCAACAAGCCACAGACGCAGCTGCTGCGGAGACAGTCACGGCGAAGCACCAGCAGGACCTCCAGACGAAGCAGCACCCCGACGCTCAGCACCCCCAGACTCCGCACCCTCCGACTCAGCACCCCCAGGCTCAACACCCTCAGGCTCAGCACCCCTAAACCCACCACCCTCAGAACCCGCACCCCCCGGCTCCGCACCCCCAGACTCAGCACCCCCAGACGCAGCAACTCGAGCAACACCTGAGCCGACAGCTACCTCGACAGGCGCAGCACCAGGGAGAGGGTCTACCTGAGACACACCTGAGGGAGCAGGACCCTGGGGCGGGAGGGGGTCTACCGGAGGGGGACCGAGAGCAAGGAAGAGCGGCGGGGGCGGGGGAGGGGCTGAGCGGTAGGGAAAGAGCAGTAAAAGGGAACCGACTCGTCAAACGTGACTTCCTGAGAAGGGAGGACACGCCGCGAGGTGGGGTGGTAAAACTGCCAGCCAGGCGTGTCAAGGACAAAGCCAAGGAAGACGCAGGGGATAGCATGGGCGGAGAGCTTGTCCGCGGACATATCGCGAACAAAGGCACGAAAACCTTAGACGCGGAACACCGACGCATCACCAACCTCCCCCGTCCAACGCAGTGTGGGCGAGGTCTCCGGCAAGGAGACACGGGGCCAGAAGTTGAGCTGATGCGCAGCGTACCGGACCGCAAACGGCCACAGAAAATGGGGAGCAGCCGCATGGATCATGGAGGTACGAGCGACCTCCATGACTAAGCCAATGCGGAGCTCAGCAATCCCATTTTGCTGAGGGGAGCCCGGAAGCGTGAACGACTGGAGAATGCCCTCCCCACGACAAAAGTCCCGCAAGAGGTCGGAGGAAGGTCCTGTTGGAACCGCTCGCGGAGCTGGAGACGGACTGTGCAGATCCAAGGGATCAAGACATCAACGACCTCACCCTTGCTGCGCAAGGGGAAGACCGTGGTGTACCGCGTGTAGTCGTCAACTACTAGCAGAAAGTAGCGCTCGCAGCCCTGTCCACTGACGCGGGCTCGGCCCCACATGTCCATGTGGAGAGTCTGCAGGGGAGCAGTTGTCGAGTGAACCGAGGAGGAGGAGCGGCGAGCTGCCGCCCCTCGACGCAAGGAAGGCAGGGCAGGGCAGGCGAGGTCGGGAGGGGAGGCAGAGACCTGGGTAGACCAGAGACAAGAAGACGGGAGTGCATGCCACGAAGGCGTGGCAGGGAGGGGTGACCTAGGCGGTGATGCCACAGAAGTCTCTGGTGCGACAGGAGGTGACACGAGCAAGAGGCGGATACCTGACCTGACGCGAACACCTGAGCAGACGCAGCTACCTGAGGAGGCTCGGTAGCGAGTGTGTACAGACTCGACCATGGCCGACGAGTGAACGTGGCCAGGTGACGCCCTGTCCGTGTGCATGTGCAGATCGACACACGCGGACCCCCAGGAGTGGTGGTAGTGACCATCGCATCTTGGAGGGCAGCCGTACTCACCAAGTTCGTAGAGAACGAGGGGAGGTGAAGACCTGACAGTGAGCCGGACGGAACCGCCGGACACGGGAGGACAGTGGAGGAACGGGCCACGACCGGGCCCCCGGAGGGGTCAGCCAGTCTGACCGGGACAGGTGCAGGGAGAGGAGTGAGGGTGGTGCTGTCACGAAAGAAACAGCGCGAGGCGCCTGAGTCCAACGTGAAGGTGTGCAAGGCCTCAGCAGGCGCAATACGAGGGAGAGTACCAGACTCACTAGCACCTAGAGCAGCAGCCGCTATACCTGGGTCAGGTGGCACACACCGGTAACAGTCACCCTCAGCACTAGCAAACAAAGCATACATAGCAAAAAGAATAGCATCATTGTATAGGTCAAAGATAGCAACTCCAGACCTAAGAAAATCTGCCCAGCGAGGGCGCTCGACCTCGTCACCAAACTCAGCATGCCAGGCGTCGTCGAGGCGGGAGAAGCACCGGTGCTAAGTGTCAGCCAGTCTGACCAGCACAGACACCCGTGCGAATGACATACGGGCAGCTATCACTACCCCCAAACGTCCCACGCTAAAACAACCACTCACGGAGCTGCTGGGGCGACTGGGTCTCGCTCGGACGCTATTGCTACTGCCGCTGGCCACCACTAGGGCCTCCACGCCGAGGTCCAGTCCTACCGCCACCAGTCCCACCGCCTCCAGTGCCGCCACGCCCACCGCTTCCTTCACCGCCGCCACCAGAGCCCCCACTCCCGCCACCAGTCCCACCGCCGCCACCACCTCCACTGCCTCCACCACCTCCACTACTGCCCCTACCACCACTCCCGCTGCCACCTCCACCACCTCCGCTGCCACCTCCACCACCCGTGCCACCCTTGCCCTTGCTGCTGCGGCGCTTCGCACTAGCAGAAGCAGCCCCGACGTCCTCAGCAACAGAGACGTCTGCAGCAGCAGCTGAGGCGTAGGAGGGGGCAAGGGGGGAGGGGGAGTACCCCTCAAAGAAGGGCGGGCGCGGAGTGCCTCGAGCGGCACCTCTAGCAACTGCACTAGTCTCAGCTGCGAGGAGATGCTGCTTGAGGAGGTCAACAGTGAGGGAGGTGGGGTCAAGGGAGAGAACGTGGTCCCTGACAGAGCGAAGAGAGTCAGGGAGGCGAGTGACTATGAAGTAGAGGGTGATGAACATCGGGGGCTGGTTCCTGTCAAGGAACTCAGCAGGGACGGTAGTGCGGTAGCGAGCGTCGCTAGTGCGCAGGTGGGAAACCAGATCCTCTACTATGGCAAATGCTGACAGCTCGGGGAACAGGTAGGGTAGTAGCAGTCGGCCTAGAGCAGCAGTGGCAAGGGAGGAGTAGCGAGCGACTACAGCGTCGTACAGGGCCTGTGCTGTCCTGTGATGTCCGAAGTGAGCGCATTCGGCTAACGGCAAGTGGTTGCGAATGGCTAAGCTGGCAGCAGTGTCGCGAGTAAGCCAATGTGAGCGACTCGCACTGTCAGCTGTGGAGGGAGGGGCGGTAGCGGCACCTGACGCGAGGTCAAACAGCGACACACTGTCCTTAGAATCACTCAGCAGTTACAGTTGCAGGTCGTCGAGCCACGTGTCAAACTGAACCGGTCTGCCCTCATGATCAAACGCGAGAACTCGAAGTGAAGCCATAGTGGGGCAGCATACAGGAGCAGCAGTAGCAGCAGTAGCAGCAGTAGTAGCAGTTGTAGCAGTAGCAGCAGTGGGAGCAGTAGTGGGGCCGAGGGGCCGGAGGCCTAGGGGCGTCGAGCCGAGGGGGCCCGGGGCCTAGGGGCGTCGGGCCGCAGGGTCAGGAGAGAAGGGGCCGAGGGGCCGGGGGGCTAGGGCGACGGGGCCGCGGGGCCAGGAGAGAAGGGGCCGAGGGGCCGGGGGCTTAGGGGCGACGGGGCCACGGGGTCAGGAGAGAAGGGGCCGAGGGGTCGGGGGCCTAGGGGCGTCGGGCCGCGGGGCCAAGTGAGAAGGGGCCGAGGGGCCGGGGGGCGTAGGGCGACGGGGCTGCGGGGCCAGGAGAGAAGGGGGGGGCTGAGGGGCCGGGGGCCTAGGGGCGACGGGGCCGCGGGGCCAGGAGAGAAGGGGCCGAGGGGCCGGGGGCCTAGGGGCGACGGGGCCACGGGGCCAGGAGAGAAGGGGCCGAGGGGCCGGGGGCCTAGGGGCGTCGGGCCGCGGGGCCAAGTGAGAAGGGGCCGAGGGGCCGGGGGGGCCTAGGGCGACGGGGCCACGGGGCCAGGAAAGAAGGGGGCCGAGGGGCCGGGGGTCTAGGGGCGACGTGGCCGCGGGGCCAGGAGAGAAGGGGCCGAGGGGCCGGGGGCCTAGGGGCGACGGGGCTGCGGGGCCAGGAGAGAAGGGGCCGAAGGGCCGGGGGCCTAGGGGCGAAGGGGCCGCGGGGCCAAGGGCGAAGGGGCCGAGGGCCGAGGGGCCGCGGGGCGACGTGGCCTAGGGCGACGAGGGGCCGTGGGGCCTAGGCTAGGGGCGACGGGGCGACGGGCCGCGGGGCCTGGGCCTAGGCAAGGGGCGACGGGTCGCGAGGGGCCGTGGGGCCGAGGGGCCTAGGCTAGGGGCGACGGGGCGACGGGCCGCGGGGCCTGGGCCTAGGCTAGGGGTGACGGGTCGCGAGGGGCCGTGGGGCCGAGGCCTAGGCTAGGGGCGACGGGCGACGGGCCGTGACGGGCGACGGGCCTAGGGCGACGGGTCGGGGGTCGACGGGCCGGGGCAACGGGCCTGGGTGATGGGCGACGGGGGTCGCAACGGGTCTAGGGGCGACGGGGGTTGCAACGGGCCTAGGGCGACGGGCCGGGCGACGGGCGACGGGGGTCGCGACGGGCGACGGGCATCGGGGGTCGCGACGGGCCTAGGGCGACGGGGGGGGGGCGGGCTAGGGGCGACGGGCGACGCCAAGGGGCGACGGGCCTAGGGGCAACAGGCCGGGGCGACGGGCCTAGGGGCGACGGGTCAGGCTAGGGGTGGCGACGGGCCGGGGCCTAGGGGCCTACGGGTCGCGCTAGGAAGCAGGGGCAGCACGAGGGCTGCAGAGGGCTACTATTGGGGCCTAGCGGAGGACCTGCTCTGAAACCATGTCAAGAGAATGAACGAGAATGAATGAACTGGCAATGAGTTGGGTACAAGTACTAACCCTAATTGGGTTGTACCCCTTATGGGCTACCCCACTACAGCCTACACAATGTAAGCTATATATAAGTTTGACATGGTGGGTATTCGATGTTGTCGTAGTATCGGAAAACTTTGTGTCGTCGCGCCATGCAACTCATGATTGACCCCTTTCCCTTGTCCTTGACCGTGATGCGCGCAGGAGTTTGCGAAGTGCTCGCGACGGAGGGTGGCGAGACAGTCGTTGTTGCAGCAGGGGAAGCCGAGGGTGCCAAAGGCTGCAGGCTGGAGGAGTTGGTGCACCTTTCGTCGGCGGCCTTACGCTTGTAGCACTGATCGATAGTGTGCCCAGGCTTCTTGCAGTATTTGCATAATGTCCCCGTCTTTCCATGCTGCTCCCCTTCAGTCGCTCCAGTGAAGAACACTAATTTCTCCCGTTTGTTGTTCTTCTCATTATACGGGTCGATCTCCTTCTGATCGGAGAGAAGCGAGGCGCACATAGCGGACTCGTAGATGGTTTCTCGAGCGCGGAGCAATGATTGGCACTATCACCAATCGGGTCCAAGGCCGGAAAGAACCATGGAGACGAACATGTCGTCGGGAACGATTCCGCCGCACTTCTTAATGTGGTCGCGCAGATTGCGATACTGATTGATATACGGTCCCGCTTTCTCCCCTTGTTGCATTTTAACCGATGTAATTTGGCTGAGTAGGCGACTCATTGTAACGGGATCTGTTGCCATGTATGAGTTGCGCAGGTGCTCCCAAGAAGCGTACGCGGGTGCCGACTCTGACTTGTAGGAGCAAATGCCAAGCTGCTCGGAGGGGGAGAGGTTTTGGAGAAGAGTGGTGTACGCGAGAAGAGACTCATGGTAGTACTGGTTCTTCTCTTGGATGGTGCCTTCCGTCGAAAATGGAAAGCTTCCATCGTAGTACATCCAGATTTGTGCAATTGTCCGAGGAGCTCGAACTCGAAGCTCCACGTGTAGAAGTCCTTGACGTCGAAGGGAACTGATGTCTTCAGCTATGAAGTCAGAATAAACTTTGTTTGCATTGTCGCAATTGTTTCTGACTGTGTGCGATGTTGACTGTCTAGCACAGGAGCTGAAGTTTGACGGTTGTCAAAGGTAAATGACCTCTCAGAGTTGACACAGCGGTCTTCTCCATGGAGAGGGAGTCCAGCAACTCCACGTGCGTAGCTTGAGCCATCAATGCTTATAGCTTGATGGCTCTCAAGAGCGTTGATGCGAGCGACCAACTGCTCAACGAGAGCGGCGCTGACGGAGGTCACCGCTGATGGTGCAGTAGGCGTTGGTGGTGGTGAGCCCGGACAATATGCAGTGGCTTTTCCTTCGGGAGCCATGGAGATGCAGAGTTTGTAATAGTGTAACGAGTAATTTATAAAGAGGTTGTTCTAGAAAGAACAAGAGCTTAACAGGCCTTATAATCCACTCTAGCTCTCATACCATGTTGTTATTGTCAGAAGAATGAACGAGAATGAATCAACTCTGAAACAGTTGGGTACAAGTACTAACCCTAATTGGGTTGTACCCCGTATGGGCAACCCCACTAAAGCCTACACAAATGTAAGCACTATAACATTCTGACACACCCCCATAGGCAAAGTGGGGGAGAACAAGTGGTCACAAGACCAGTCAAGAAAAACAAAGCAAGCTCAGGGTGGATCACAAAGTCACCACACAGTCCGAGCACAAGCAAAGGGCCACAAGGCCAGTTCACATGCAGAGTTATATAAAAGAGAACAAACAATACAGTGATCATACCCAAGCACGTGTAAGCATGCAGGTATATATATAGATCACAGTACAATCAAGTCAAGAAGTGAGCAAGTGACGCAAAGAAGGCACAAGGCCTAACACAGTAGAGAAGCGCTGATGATCACCAGGCGGAAGTGCCTTGGTGAATATATCAGCAGTGTTGGCCCTAGTGGCCACGTACGCAAGATGAAGCTGGCCACGCTGCTGCAACTCTCGAGCAAGGAAGTATCGCAGAGCGATGTGCTTCGTTCTGTGCTCCAGTCTGTGCTCCTGACACAAGGCAATCATGGCCTTGTTGTCTACGTATAGAACTAGAGGCGAACGAGGCTGCTCTCCCAAGTCGGTCAGCAGGTAGGTGAGCCAGCGTAGCTCCTGTGCAGCCATGGCCCCGGCGTAGATCTCAGCCTCACAACTGGAGCTGAGAACCGAAGACGAGCGGGTGGACCGCCAGGAAACAAAGCCGGAACCAAGGCTGAAGGTGTAACCCTGTGACGACCGCTGCGTAGTTGAGTCGTCAACCCAAGAAGCGTCTGCGTGACCGGTGAGGACAACTGGACCCCATCCTCCAAGCACGAGCCCCATGCCCGACGTACTGCACAAGTAACGCAGTACCCTCTTTGCAGCATCCCAGTGCACCTTTCGGTGCCTGCCGGGAGCCACGTAGCGAGCCAGAAGGCTGAGAGGGTACGCGAGGTCAGGTCGTGTGCATGTCATCAGGTACATGAGGCAACCCACAAGCTCTGGGTACAGACCACTCGGCTCTATGGACTCGTCCGAAGGTGGAGCTGAGAGTGAGTGGCCGGTAGACAGAGGAGTGGGCTGTGGCGAGGAGAACTGGAAGCCGAAGCGCTGAAGGACCTGGTGCATCATGTGTGACTGAGTCAAGGTGATGGTGCGCCGTGCTCTATCCCGGGTGATCTGCAAGCCAAGATAGTTGCGCAGTTCACCCAGGTCAGTGCAGGTGTGTCTCTTCTGTAGCTCGGACTTCACTAGGGTCAGTGCCTTGGCGTCAGCAGTGGCAAAGACCAGGTCGTCGACGTAGACGAGGACGTAGAATGGCGGCAGCGAGGTGTCCGTGAGTAGAAACAGCGATGGGTCAGTAGTAGAACGAGCAAACCCAAGAGTCGCAAGTGTAGTCCTCAGTGTGTCGTGCCACTCGCGAGGCGCCTGGCGGAGACCGTAGACTGGCCGCCGGAGGCTCCACTGGGTACTTGCAGGAAACGACCCAGTGAAGCCAGGTGGGCGGCGCAGCCAGATCTCCTCATGCAGGCTGGCTTGCAAGAAAGTTGTGCTGAAGTCAAGAGAGTGCAACTCGTAGTCACGCTGAGCAGCGACGTGCAGCAACACCCGAAGAGTGGTCATCTTTGGGGTGGGGGAGAAGGTCTGGAAGTAGTCAACCCCCTGTCGCTGATTGAAGCCTCGAGCAACGTAACGCGCCTTGAAGGGAGGCGGAGAACCCGGCAGCCGCTTCACCCTAAAAATCCACATCCCATCGACTATGTTCCCTCAAGACGGGGGAACTGCGTTGATGTAGGTGCCTGTGGACTTCCATGATGCCATCTCGGCATCCATGGCTGCCTGCCACTGAGAGGAGTAAGGACCCGTAATCGCCTCTGCGTAAGAGCACAGTGTCGGGATGTCTGGTGCATCCGGGTCTCCCTCTGGTGCAAGCAGCATGGAAGCGAAACGAGGTACAGCAGCTACAAGACACTCAAAGTCCTCCTTCCTGTCCTCAAGGACGTCCGTGCCAAGAGCACACTCACCCCCGACGGACGAAGGACTGGCAGACGCAGACTCAGCAACTAGAGCAGAGGCGTAGTCTAGACGGCAGGCAGCAGCAAAGTCAAGCAGCTCAGCAACGAGAGCAGACGCAGCAGCGGACTCAAAAGAAGGGTCAGTGAAAACAGTGGCGAGGAGACGAGAGACAGTGGGACTGGCAGACTCAGACTCAGCAACAAGAGCAGTGGCGTAGTCTAGACGACAGGCAGCAGCAAAGTCAAGCAGCTCAGCAACGAGGGCAGACGCAGCAGTGGACTCAAAAGAAGGGTCAGTGACAACAGTGGCGAGGAGACTAGAGAAAGTGGGACTGGCAGCACGCACAAGGTCAGACTCAGGGTCAGGGACGGTAGGAAGAGATGACTCAAAAGGAGGCGGCAGAGGAACACGCAGTGGAACAAAGGAAGGACGAAGTGCCATAGCGTGCGTGCCGGGGACGCGAACGAGGAACGCGACGAGCAGTGCGAACAGACGAGACAGGACGAGACGCAAGCTCACGATGCTCTGTAAGACCGCCGGACTGCTCACTGTAAGGAGAAGGAGCAGGCAATGGGGAGGCTGGCTGTAACGGCAGCTGCGACTGGTCAGGCGGTGGACACAGGAGGGGAGGAGTAAGGCTAGTAGAAGACGGGAAACCAAGAACCTGTTGAAGCAGGGGAACAAAGTACGGTCGCAGCCGCACAGTGCCTCCAGGGTCAACAGCTCCAGCTCCTCCAGCTCCAGCGCCTCCCGCGCCAGTGCCTCCAGCTCCAGCTCCTCCAGCTCCGGCGCCTCCCGCGCCAATGCCACCAGCTCCAGCTCCTCCAGCTCGAGCGCCACCAGCGCCAGTGCCTCCAGCTCCAGTGCCTCCAGCCCCACCAGCTCCAGGCTCCGTAGTGTCTCCAGCTCCAGCGCCCCCAACAACACTAGTCCCGAGAGCTCTAGTACCCTTGGTACGAGCACCTCCAGGACCAGCAGCCGCATCACCTCTAGTACCACCAGCTCCAGTAGTAACTCCAGCACCTCCAGCTCTAGTGTCTCCAGTGACTCCAGCTCCGGCAGCTCCACTCTGAAGGCGTGCGCGCCAAACAAGCCACTCACGCAGCTGCTGGGGGGAGAGAGTCTCCGACCGCGGAGAGAGTCTCGGCGAAGCACCAGCAGGACCTCCAGACGATGCAGCACCCCGAGGCTCAGCACCCCCAGACTCCGCACACTCCGACTCAGCACCCCCAGGCTCAACACCCGCAGGCTCAGCACCCCCAAGCTCAGCACCCCCAGGCTCCCCACCCCCACGCTCAGCACCCCCAAACCCAGCACCCTGAGACTCAGCACCCCCAAGCTCCGCACCCCCAGACGCAGCACCTCGAGCAGAACCTGAGTCGACAGCTACCTCAACAGGCACAGTACCAGGGAGAGGGTCTACCTGAGACACACCTGAGGGAGCAGGACCCTCGGCGGGGAGGGGGTCTTTCAAAGGGGGACCGGGAGCAAGGAAGAGCGGCGAGGGCGGGGGAGGGGTGGAGCGATAGGGGAAGAGACAGTAAAAGGGAACCGACTCGTCAAACGTGACGTTCTGAGAGGGGAAGACACGGCGCGAGGTGGGGTGGTAAAACTGCCAGCCATGCGCGTCAGGGGGAAAGCCAAGGAAGACGCAGGGGATAGCGCGGGCGGAGAGCTTGTCCGCGGACGAATCGCGAACAAAGGCACGAGAGCCCCAGACCCGGAACACCGATGCATCGCCAACCTCCCCCGTCCAACGCAGTGTGGGCGAGGTCTCCGGCAAGGAGACACGGGGCCAGAGGTTGAGCTGATGCGCAGCGTACCGGACCGCAAACGGCCACAGAAAATGGGGAGCAGCCGCATGGATCATGGAGGTACGAGCGACCTCCATGACTAAGCCAATGCGCCGCTCAGCAATCCCATTTTGCTGAGGGGAGTCTGGAAGCGTGAACGACTGGAGAATGCCCTCCTTACGACAAAAGTCCCGCAAGAGGTCGGAGGAGAACTCACCACCTCTGTCAGAATGCGGACGCACGACAGGAAGGTCCTGGTGGAACCGCTCGCAGAGCTGGAGAGGTACTGCACGGATCCAAGGGATCAAGACATCAACGACCTGACCCTTGCTGCACAAGGGGAAGACCGTGGTGTACCGCACGTAGTGGTCAACGACCAGCAGAAATTAGCGCTCGCGGCCCTGTCCACTGACGCGGGCTGGGCCCCACACGTCCATGTGGAGAGTCTGCAGGGGAGCAGTCGTCGGGGGAAACAAGGAGGAGTGAGGAGCGGCGCGCTGCCGCCCCTCGACGCAAGGAAGGCAGGGCGGGGCAGGCGAGGGCGGGAGGGGAGGCAGAAACCTGGGAAGTCAAGAGACAAGGAGGCGGGAGTGCATGCCACGCAGGCGTGGCAGGGAGGGGTGACCAAGGCGGTGGTGCCAGAGGAGAGTCTGGTGCGACAGGAGGCGACACGAGCAAGGGGGTGCTACCTGACCTGACGCGGACACCTAGGCAGACGCAGCTACCTGAGGAGGCCCGGTAGCCAGTGTGTACAGACTCGACCCTGGCCGACAAGTGAACGTGGCCAGGTGACGACCCGTCCGTGTACACGTGCAGATCGACACACGCTGACCCCAAGGAGTGGTGGTAGTGACCATCGAGTCCTGGAGGGCCGCGGTACTCACCAAGTTCGTAGAGAATGAGGGGAGGTGAAGACCTGACAGTGAGCCGGACGAAACCGCCGGACAAGGGAGAACAGTGGAGGAACGGGCAACGACTGGGCCCCTAGAGGGGTCAACCAGTCTGACTGAGACAAGTGCAGGGAGAGAAGTGAGGTTGGTGCTGTCACGAAAGAAACAGCGTGAGGCACGTGAGTCCAGCGTGAAGGTGTGCAAGGCCTCAGCAGGCGCAGTACTAGGGAGAGAAGACTCACTAGCACCTAGAGCAGCAGCCTCTATACCTGGGTTAGGCGGCACACACCAGTAACAGTCACCCTCAGCACTAGTAGACAAAGCATACATAGCAAAAAGGATTGCATCATAGTCTAGGTCAAAGATTGCAACTCTTGACCTAAGAAGCTCTGCCCAGTGGGGGCGCTCGACCTCGTCACCAAACTCTGCGCGCCAAGCGTCGTCGAGGCGGGAGAAGCAGCGGTGCTGAGTGTGAGGTTTCCCGCATGTCTGACCAGCACGGTCACCCGTGCGAATGACATACGGGCAGCTCACACTACCCCCAGATGCCCCACGCTGAAACAACCACTCACGAAGCTGCTGGGGCGACGGGGTCTCGCTCCGACGCTGCTGCCGCTGCCTCTGGCCTCCTCAAAATTCTCCACGCTGAGCTCCATTCCTACCGCCACCACTCCCACCGCTCCGCCACTCCCACCGCTGCCTCCACCGCCACCACCAAAGCCCCCCCACCCGCCACCACTCCCACCGCTGCCACCACCTCCACTGCCTCCACCACCTCCATTGCTGCCCCCACCACCACTCCCGCTGCCACGGCCACCACCCCTGCTACCCTTGCCCTTGCTACTGCGGCGCTTCGCACTAGCAGAAGCAGCCCCGACACTCTCAGTACTAGGGACGTCTACAGCAGCAGTAGAGGCGTAGGAGGGGGCAAGGGGGGAGGGGGGGCACCCCTCAAAGAAGGGCGTGCGCGGAGTGCCACGGGCAACACCTACAGCGACTACACTAGTCTCAGCTGCAAGGAGGTGCTGCTCGAGTAGGTCAATAGTGAGGGCTGTGGGGTCGAGGGAGAGAAAGTGGTCCCTAAGAAAGTCAAGGAACTCAGCTAGGGCGGCAGCGCGGTAGCGAGCGTCGCTAGTGCGAAGGTGGGAAACCAGGTCCTCTACTGTGGCAAAGGCACAGCTCGGGGAAGAGGTAGGGCAGTAGGAGGCGGCCTAGAGCAGAAGTGGCAGGCAAGGAGTAGCGAGCCACGTGTCAAACTGTAGGGGGCGTCCCTCATGATCGAACCCTAGCACGCGGAGAGAAGCCATAGTGGCGCAGCACGCAGAGCGAGGGGAAGCAAGGCAGCGCAGAGCACAGGGCAGGCTGCAGCAAGGGGTAATGAGAGGGCCGCACGGGGCGGCTTGCAGAGCAGCCGGGGCGGCGAGAGGGCCACAAGGGGCGGCGCGCGGGGCTGCAAGGGCGGCTCGCGAGTTGCAGGGTCAAGGGGCGGGGGCGGCTCGCGGGGCCTGGGGTCGACTGTCGGGCCGGGGCCTAGGGGCGAAGGGCGCTGGGCGACAGGCGACGGGCGACAGGCCGGGGCCGGGGCCTAGGGGCGATGAGCCTAGTGGCGACGGGCGTTGGGCCGGGGCCTAGGGGCGTCGGGTGACAGGCCGGTGCTAGGGGCGACAGTCGTGGGCCTAGGGGCGACAGGCGCGGGCCTAGGGGCGACGGGCGATGGGCCGGGGCGTAGGGGCGTCGGTCGCGGGCCTAGGGGCGTCGGGCGATGGGCTGGGGCGCCTGGCCTCGGGGCGTCGGGCCGGGCTAGGGGCGACGGGCCTGCGGGCCGGGCTAGGGGCGACGGGCCTAGGGGCGACGGGCCGGCCTAGAGGCGACGGGCCTAGGGGCGACGGGCCAGGGGCGACAGGCCTAGGGGCGACGGGCCGGGCTAGGGGCGACGGGCCTACGGGCCGGGCTAGGGGCGACGGGCCGGCCTAGGGGCGACGGGCCTAGGGGCGACGGGCCGGGCTAAGGGCGACGGGCCTATGGGCCGGGCTATGGGCGACAGGCCGGCCTAGGGGCGACGGGCCGGGGCGACGGGCCTAGGGGCGATGGGCTGGGGCGACGGGCCAAGGGGCGACGGGCCGGGCTAGGGGCGACGGGCCTACGGGCCTAGGGGCGACGGGCCGGGCTAGGGGTGACAAGCCGCACGAGGGCGGCGCGCTGGGCAGCAGGTGCGGCACGAGGGTCGCTAGGGGCGGCTAGTGGGGCAGCGTAGTGGTGGGCCCAAGGAAAAAAAAACGGTCCTAGCGAAGGACCTGCTCTGTTACCATGTCAGAAGAATGAACGAGAATGAATGAACTGTGAAACTGTTGGGTACAAGTACTAACCTTAATTGGGATGTACCCCTTATGGGTTACCTCACTATAACCTACACAAATGTAAGCACTATAACATTTTGACAGTTATAAGTGAAGGATCGTAATGGATAGGATAAGTTTGTCAAGTCTGAGAGAAGACAATGAAGTCTTTGTAATGACCTTGTTAGTAAGTTGAAAGAGAACAAGATAATTAATGGATAATGGTATAAAGACATAAATAGCAATCCTAGTTAGCCATGTACCCTGAAGGATACATTCCCTTATTAACTGAATTGCATTGCTACAGTAACCACGGCTATTGCTATTCTTGACAGTTACCGTGTTGCATCGTGTAACTTCCAAGTGCGGTTACTGGGCAGTCAAGGGTCACGACCGTTGACTGTCTTCGACTATTGAACTTCGTGTGACCCTCGACCTTCCGCATGCTCTATATGAGCTATTGCGATAATGATACAGGCGCGTAGCTTCGTTATGGAGTGACACGCGAGTGGAGAGACTTCGGGAATGTTACTGTAACCTTTAGGTTATTCCAACAACAGTCTCCAGATTCATTTATTTTGCGCACTCTTAAGCTCATTCATAACAGCAGACGTAATCAGTAGCCATGTAGCTATATCTGGAAATACAGTTTATGAAAGCTAGTCAGACCTCGTCAGGACCTGCACCACCTTTCCATAAAAATGTTTGTACACGCTTGTCGGGGCTCATCGGGCCACGGGGAACGCGCCAAACTTGCGAGGGCTTTCACAGCAGAACTGTTGAGCGTTGCACACCACGCCCACACCACACGGTCGCTTCCACCAACCTCTCCCCCCCTCACAGCCAGCATCACTACAATGGTGGGTGACATTGTTGCTCAACAGAAGTGTCGTCCTAGTGCGTGTAACGCGTTTCAAAACGGTAAAGCACGTTCAGGTACGGTGTCTCCACTTTCCAAGTTTCAACCATCGTGCTAAGTAACTACACCAAGCCTGCACCTACATCGCACGCTACGACTGGATGGGCTCTGGTCCAAACCAAACCTCTCTGTCCTCCCCCACCTCATAATAATGGCTTTATGCAATCATTGTTAGGACTCCCATGCATATGTGGTACCCATGCTTTAGGTAATACAGTACGTGCCATCCGCACGTTTCGATACATTGCCACGAGAGTGAAACTTTCAGTGCCTCTGGCGGATGCACGTGCCTCTGGCTTGTGCGTGGCCTTTATACCGCAGTTTTATTTATTTTTAGCTTACGAAGCTGACCTTTGCGGGTCGCCCCAAAATGCAGTGCGTCCGCTGACCGTTAGCCGCTGACAATCGTACGTTTCGACAACGCCTGTTGCCGCGACAGCTGTTATTTATGACTAACGCTAGTTTTGACAATAGTTGTGACAATCAATAGCGTCAACAGGTCAACCTAATATCTCGCGGAACTGCGCATTGCCCGCAGATAGAGAGGCCCGCCGTCGTGCTTCCCTCGGGAATACCGTTGTCGTCGCTACCGCCATTCTTCTCCTCCTCCTCGTTAGTACCACCCTCCTCGTTGGTTCTACCATCCGTGCTCGCCCCGACAAAGCCGAACAGCCGCACGGATCTCTGGAGAGTGACAAGCGGGTCTGACAATAACGCGTACAAGCAATGTCACGAGAAGGTATTCGAAGACCAATGCTGAGCGCGAGGAGGCAAGCGATGATGTCAAAGCTGATGCGTGCGAGGCTCACACACCGATTTCTGAGGCGCCTAATGAATCCTCTTGTGCCTCCTCTCGCGCCTCAACGCCGCCCTCTGAAACCGTTGCGCGCTGTGTTTGAACTGCTGCTATCGCATGCTGGCCCCTCATGTCGCCTCCCCATCACGTCGCCTCCCCCGCACGTCGCCTCCCCCTCACGTCGCCTCCCCCTCACATCGCCTCCCCCTCACGTCGCCTCCCCCTCACATCGCCTCCCCCTCACGTCCCCCCCCCCCCCCCCCCCCCCCCCCCCCCCTCTCACATCGCCTCCCCCTCACATCGCCCGATGCGCATTGTACTGCCACCGCATGCAAAACCACCGCATGCAAAACCACTCGCTCTCGCGCCACCAGCGCGCCCGCGCCATAGCGTCCGCCCGCACATTTCTCCCCCTCATCATTTCCACCCCCTCTCCTCCCCCTTCCCCTTCCACCATCTCATCAACCCCGTCCGCTTCCCCCCCTCTCTCTCCCCTCAACCCCTCCTCTCCCTTCTTCCCGCTTCCCATGTCCGCCTATCCGCGCCCGTGCGTGCAGGGTGGCGGAATTGAGAGAGCACGATGGGCGGGGCGGCAGTGCGGCACGACTTTGAAACCCATGCAGACTGCCCCCCCGCGTCTCCCCCGCCCACCCCCCTCTCTCCCCCGCCACTCTCCCCCTTTCCCCCGTCACCCCCCTCCCCCTCCCCCTCCGCCTCTTCCCTCTGCAGGGTGGCGGAACCTAGAGAACACGGTGGGCGGGTCGGCGCGGGAGTCAACTGATCGGCGAAATGGGGATGACGATGACGACAGTGGTGGTGGGCAGGCCGTGCTGGTGCGAGGGGGGCGGCCCATCGCCAAGAGCATGCCGCATGCAGGGCAGCCCATTCTGAGCTTCAACACCGGTGAGTGAGCTGTCTGTGTGTGTGTGTGTGTGTGTGTGTGTGTGTGTGTGTGTGTGTGTGTGTGTGGCTGCTGCAATGAGAGCAGAGCAGCGTCTCACCGTCTTTTTCTCAGCTTAACTTCAACACTGATGACCCCTGGTCAGTCAGCATGCCGCACGCAGGGCAGGGCAGGGCAGCCCGTTCTCAGCTTCAACACCGGTGAGTGAGCTGGGCTGGGGCTGCTGGTGATGATGGCCCTGGTGGTGCTGGTGGGCAGGCCATGCTGCGAGGGGCCCAGGCAATTGCCAAGAGCATGCCGCACACGGGGCAGCAGCTCCTTCTCAGCTTCAACTCTGGCGAGTTGGGGCACGCCCCTCCCTCGGGGCGATGAAGCGCGAGATTTGGATTCTCTACCACCTCGTGTCGTGGTTAGCGGGCAGCGGGCAGTGGGCAGCGGGCAGCGGGCAGCGGGCAGCGGGCAGCGGGCGACGGGGAGGGAGTTTGCGGTGAAGCAGATGAGCAAGGCGCGTCTTCTCATGCTCCCACCCTCCTCTCCCTTCACCCCTCCTTCCGTTCCGTCCCTCCTCCTCTCTCCCTCCCTCTCCCCCCCCTTCTCCCGCTCTTCCCCCCTCCCCCCTTTCCCCCTCGTCCCAGGCTGCCTCACAGAGGAGTACGAGCTGGGGGAGAAGCTGGGCGAGGGGCACTTCGGGTCCACGTACCGGTGCCGGCAGCGGGCGACAGGAAAGGAGTTTGCGGTGAAGCAGATGAGCAAGACGCGCCTGCTCATGCTGGGCACGCCCCTGGCGGAGGTGAAGCGCGAGGTGGGCATTCTGTACCACCTGGCGGGCCACCCCCACGTGGTGCAGGTGCAGGCCGCGTTTGAGGACTCCAAGACCGTGGCCATCGTCATGGAGCTGTGCCATGGAGGGGAGTTATACGATCGGATCATTGCCAAGGGCCACTACAGGTGAGGGGGACGGTGCAGATGGGTTTGAAGGGGTTGGTTGGTAGTTCATGCACCCCCACGTGGTGCAGGTGGCGGCGGCGTTTGAGGACTCCAAGAGTGTCGCCATCGTGATGGAGCTGTGCCATGGGGGCGAGCTGTACGACCGCATCATTGCCAAGGGCCACTACAGGTATGGGGATGGGGATGGGGTGGGGTGAGGTGAGTGGTGCGGTAGTGCAGTGCAGATGGGTTGGAAGGGGTTGGTAACTTGGTGGTGTTGAGGTGGCGTGAAGCTCATTTCCATCATGATGGAGCTGTGCCACAGGGGCGAGCTGTACGACCGCATCATTGCCAAGGGCCACTACAGGTGGGCTCTGGGTTTCTGGGTTGGTAGAACGGTGCAGATGGGTTGGAAGGGATTGGTAACTTGGTGATGTTGAGGTGCCTGCCTTGACGCATCAAGGCCGTGATGGAGCTGTGCCATGGAGGGAGCTGTGCCATGGAGGGAGCTGTGCCATGGAGGGAGCTGTGCCATGGAGGGAGCTGTGCCATGGGGGGAGCTGTGCCATGGGGGGAGCTGTGCCATGGGGGGAGCTGTGCCATGGAGGGAGCTGTGCCATGGGGGGAGCTGTGCCATGGGGGGAGCTGTGCCATGGAGGGAGCTGTGCCATGGAGGGAGCTGTGCCATGGAGGGAGCTGTGCCATGGGGGGAGCTGTGCCATGGGGGGAGCTGTGCCATGGGGGGAGCTGTGCCATGGAGGGAGCTGTGCCATGGGGGCTAGAGCCAAAGGGGCTAGAGCCAAAGGGGCTAGAGCAAAAGGAGCTAGAGCAAAAGGAGCTAGAGCAAAAGGAGCTGTGCCATGGGGGCGTGGGATGATTGATGGGGCGCCATACAGGTGGGTGTGGTGCTACAGGTGGTGCACTATCAGCAAACTCCTTCACTTCCCTTTCCTCTCCTCCCTTCCCTTCCCTCTCCTCCCTTCCCCTTCTTCCCTTCCCTTGCCTTCCCTCTCTCCCTCCCAGTGAGTGCGATGCGGCGCGGCTGATCAGCACGATGGTATCGGTGGTGCACTACTGCCACAGCATGAACGTGGTGCACCGCGACCTCAAGCCCGAGAACTTCCTCTTCGCCAACCACAGCGACGACGCGCCCCTCAAGACCATCGACTTCGGCCTCTCGCTCTACTTCACCCCAGGTACGGAAAGGAAAGCCCCTTTGGCTCTAGCCTCTTTGGCTCTAGCCCCTTTGGCTCTAGCCCCTTTGGCTCTAGCCCCTTTGGCTCTAGCCCCTTTGGCTCTAGCCCCTTTGGCTCTAGCCCCTTTGGCTCTAGCCCCTTTGGCTCTAGCCCCTTTGGCTCTAGCCCCTTTGGCTCTAGCCCCTTTGGCTCTAGCCCCTTTGGCTCTAGCCTCTTTGGCTCTAGCCCCTTTGGCTCTAGCCCCTTTGGCTCTAGCCCCTTTGGCTCTAGCCCCTTTGGCTCTAGCCCCTTTGGCTCTAGCCTCTTTGGCTCTAGCCCCTTTGGCTCTAGCCCCTTTGGCTCTAGCTCCTTTTGCTCTAGCCCCTTTGGCTCTAGCCCCTTTGGCTCTAGCCCCTTTGGCTCTAGCCCCTTTGGCTCTAGCCCCTTTGGCTCTAGCCCCTTTGGCTCTAGCCCCTTTGGCTCTAGCCCCTTTGGCTCTAGCCCCTTTGGCTCTAGCCCCTTTGGCTCTAGCCCCTTTGGCTCTAGCCCCTTTGGCTCTAGCCCCTTTGGCTCTAGCCCCTTTGGCTCTAGCCCCTTTGGCTTTAGCCCCTTTGGCTCTAGCCCCTTTGGCTCTAGCCCTTTTGGCTCTAGCCTCTTTGGCTCTAGCCCCTTTGGTTCTAGACCCTTTGGCTCTAGCCCCTTTGGCTCTAGCCCCTTTGGCTCTAGCCCCTCTGGCTCTAGCCCCTTTGGCTCTAGCCCCTTTGGCTCTAGCTCCTTTTGCTCTAGCTCCTTTTGCTCTAGCCCCTTTGGCTCTAGCCCCTTTGCTCTAGCCCCTTTGGCTCTAGCCCCTTTGGCTCTAGCCCCTTTGGCTCTAGCCCCTTTGGCTCTAGCCCCTTTGGCTCTAGCCCCTTTGGCTCTAGCCCCTTTGGCTCTAGTCCCTTTGGCTCTAGCTCCTTTGGCTCTAGCTCCTTTTGCTCTAGCCCCTTTGGCTCTAGCCCCTTTGGCTTTAGCCCCTTTGGCTCTAGCCCCTTTGGCTCTAGCCCCTTTGGCTCTAGCCCCTTTGGCTCTAGCCCCTTTGGCTCTAGGCCCTTTGGCTCTAGCCCCTTTGGCTCTAGCCCCTTTGGCTCTAGTCCCTTTGGCTCTAGCTCCTTTTGCTCTAGCTCCTTTTGCTCTAGCCCCTTTGGCTCTAGCCCCTTTGGCTCTAGCCCCTTTGGCTCTAGCCCCTTTGGCTCTAGCCCCTTTGGCTCTAGCCCCTTTGGCTCTAGCCCCTTTGGCTCTAGCCCCTTTGGCTCTAGCCCCTTTGGCTCTAGCCCCTTTGGCTCTAGCCCCTTTGGCTCTAGCCCCTTTGGCTCTAGCCCCTTTGGCTCTAGCCCCTTTGGCTCTAGCCCCTTTGGCTCTAGTCCCTTTGCCAAAGCAGTGGCAGCCACGAGTGGCTCATTCAAATCTCAAGTGAGGGCCCGCCGCGTGCGCCCCTCGTGAGTGGGAATCTCAAGTGAGGGCCCGCCGCGTGCGCCCCTCGTTAGTGGGAATCTCAAGTGAGGGCCCGTCGCTCATCACTCTTCTTCACGCCGGGTCAGATGCCTCCACCTCTCCCCCGCTCCTGGATTGAGCCCCTTGGGACCCGAATGTGCGGGAGTGTGAGAGAGTCTATACCATAGTGGCAAGCAATCGTGACAAGCAACCCGCTGCGTCCTGTGCCGGTCCGGTATTTGTATTCATATTCAATATTCGACGAATAGCAAATAAAAAACAAATACAAAACCACTGGCTATTCGACTATTATTCGATAATGGACTATTCGACATATTCGGTATTCGCCAGCCGAATATTCGGATATTCGTATAAGTATTCGACTATCTTTATGTGTATGCCCCTAGAAGTGCGTTTGTTATGTTCACCAGCGATGAAAGCACCGGTGGTGCTTGGGGCCTATTAAGAACCATGGCCCAAGGTCGTGTGTATGGCAAATACCGTATTCGTTTTCGTATCGACACAAAACCAGGTATTCGAACCGTATTCGGATTCGGTAGAAGAGGGCTATTCGGCCAAATACGAAATTGCCCACTATTCGTATTCGTTTTTACACCTGCCGGAGGCAGTACACTGGTACCCTACTATAGTCTCTAGGGTAATAGAGGGGTGATGCACTTGTAGCATGCTCCTTTGATCCCCTTCCCTTGTCTCCCGCCCCTCCTCTCACTCTCCCTTCTCGCCCTCTCTCCCCAAGTCCTCCATCCTCTGCCAGGCGAGCCAATAGCAGCAGGCCTGGTGGGCAGTCCGCTGTATCTGGCCTGGCGGGCAGTCCGCTGTATCCTAAGTTGCCAAATACGCTTATTGCGTATATACGCGTATCGTATATATGCTAGCGTATGTACGCTATCTGCGTAGGGGGTCGATGTGGACATACGCTTTTCCGGGCAGAGAAAAAACTTTCCGGGCAGGGTGGGAAAAAAATTACTCCCTATTCTCACTATGACGTGCCCTAGCAGCATTATTCTGAGTCCGAACGGCGAGTGGGGCGGGAAGTGGGGTAGACATTTCAGCTAAAGAGAGAAGTAGGAGTGGGCGGGAGGAACTCTGCTGGAAGCAGGAATGAATCGTGGGAAATGACGAATTAGCAGCTAGGTTGTCGGGTAAGTAGTGTGAAAGGTTAGTTGAGGGGTCGATTTTGACAGGTTGGAGTTTGTAAAAGGGTTGGGATGGGTTTCAATGCGGTAGATGAGATGGGTTTCAATCAATGTGTAGATCTGAAATTCGATATTTGCCAAATGTGCCTCACAACTTCGAAGTCAGATCCCGGCTAGCCTAGACCACGGATTTTCAATTTGACTTCGGCGAAATGCTCACCTAGAAAATCCGCAACTATTTCGCGATATTTTTTTCCCGGGCAGCCCGGAAGATTTTCTGAAAGCGTATAGCGTTTTCGCGGGCGTATAGCGCATAGCGTACAAACGCTAGTGTACATACGCTATATGCTGAAGGGGTTGAGCGTATTTGGCAACTTAGGCTGTATCTGGCCTGGCGGGCAGTCCGATGTATCTGGCCTGGCGGGCAGTCCGCTGACATGGTGCGCACCAACAGCAGCCACTACGGGAGAAGGAGGGGGTGGATGTGGGGTATGACCTGTGGTGTGGAGTGCAGGGGGGGGGGGAAGGTGGTCGGGGAGGATGTATGCCATGCCTCTTCATGCTCTTTCCCACGCACTTCCTTCCTTCTTTCCCTTCATTCTCCAGGCGAGCCCATATCAGCACGCTTGGCAGGCAGCCCACTGCATCTAGCCCCGGAGATGGTGCGAACCAGCGGGGGCCACTACGGGCCCGAGGTAGACGTGTGGTTGTGACGCACAACCTTCTCCTCTCACTTCCCCCCCTCCCCTCCCCACCAGGCGAGCCCATATCAGCAGGCTAGGCAGCCCACTGTACCTGGCGCCCGAGATGGTGCGAACCAACGGGTGCCACTACAGGCCCCAACCCAGGTGGACGTGTGGTTTTGATGCGCTCCTCTCATGCCCTTCTCCTTTCGTTTCCCCCCAACCCCTCCCCACCAGGCGAGCCCATATCAGCAGGCTTGGCAGGCAGCCCACTGTATCTAGCCCCGGAGATGGTGCGAACCAACGGGTGCCACTACGGGCCTGAGGTGGACGTGTGGAGTGCAGGCGTCATTCTCTACATGCTGCTCTGCGGCTACTGCCCCTTCCCCACGGGTAAGCGGGGGGGGTTTCATTTGCACGTGCACCCGTGAAGTGAAAGAGGGATGGTGGACGTGTGGAGTGCTGGGGTCATTCTCCACTCTACATGCTGGTGGTGCCCACTACATCCCCCCTGCTCCGCCCTCTCGCTCAACCCCTCACCCCCCTCAGACCTACCCACAATGGACGACCTGTTCTGCGCCATCATGTACGACGAGATCGACTACGAGAGCGATCCGTGGCCGTTGATCTCGGAGCAGGCGAAGGAGGTGGTGCGGGGCATGCTGGACCGCAACCCTGAAACCCGACTCACCGCCAAGCAAGTGCTAGGTGGGTTCCATGCCTCATGGGTAGGCTCATGGCTGGGCTCATGGCTGGGCTGACTGATGCCTGTGTGAGAGCACTATATGCCTGAATGGCATAGGCCCGTTTCCAAGGAGGTGGTGCCTCTGGGCATGCTGGATTGCAATCCGGCCACCAGACTCACGATGAAGCAAGTGCCAGGTGGGTAACATAACAACAACCGACCACACCTCCCTCCCTCCCTCTCCTCTCTTCCCACGACATTGGTGTGAGTTGGAGCACCCGTGGGTGAGCGAGGCGGGGGTGACACATGCCCATGAATTCCACAGTCTTGCCCGTCTCCCCCTTGCCCTAGCCCCATACCACCATAACCCCTCTACCCCCTTACCTCACCCAACCCCTCTTCCCTTAATACTCATGGATCATGGTGGGAGGCAGAGCACCCGTGGGTGAGCGAGGCGGGAGTGGCACCAGACCTTAGTGGGAATATACGCTTATTGCGTATATACGCTTATCGTATATACGCAATCTTATATACGCTATACGCTGTAGGGACGTGTTTGGAAATCCGCTTTTTCGGGCATAAAAAAAACTTCCCGGGCAGGGTAAAAAAAAGCCGCGGGGGGGGGGGGGGGGGGGGGTATGGGGGTGGGGTATGGGGCCTGAAGTTTCAGAGATTTTTTTTTTCCACATTACACATATACCACGGCCTACACATAACTACTGTCATCACTACTATCATCACTACTATCATCACTTACCATCACTACTATCATCACTACTCCATCACGACCATTACTTCTCTCTAAGACAAGCTACGTACTACTCCTTAGGACTAGCCACCCACAGCAAGCCACATTTGCCCCCTCTAGTTAGCGTACTCGTCTTCGAGGATGTCGTCTTCGAGGGAGTGGGAAGATGGCCAACAAAAATTGGAGAGGTGTTGGTTGCGAAGGGTTTGAATGCGGTACTGATAGTGACCACCAAAATGTGAGGGAACGTGCAGGCGCGACTCGACGAACGTGACTTTCCATTTGCGACACGAACTTTCAACCCACGTCCACGCTAGCACACAGCGCGGACGTGCCATCTGACCCCGCCAATGTCTTCGTCGTGCAATTCCGAAGCGAACCGTATAGGTTGAAATTTTCTGGCCGGGCTGCCCCAAAAAAAAATTGGCGAGCGTATAGCGTATTCGATAGCGTTTAGCGTTTTGCGTATACACGCTAGCGTGTATACGCTAAACGCAAACAGGTTTGAGCGTATATTCCCACTAAGCACCAGACACGCCCTTGGACCCCACAGTCGCGCCTGCCTCCCCACATACCCGCCTACCCCCCACCCCCCTACCCTACTGCCCCCATAATACTTGTGTGAGGCAGAGCACCCGTGGGTGAGCGAGGCGGGGGTGGCACCAGACACACCACTCGACCCCACAGTGTTCTCCCGTCTCAAGCGATACGCCGCCATGACTCACATCCGCAAGCTCGCCTCCCAGGTGCGCTGCTCATCCGGCCGCATGTGACCTCATCCTGCCGCATGGGACCTCATGCTGCACACACCCCACCGTACGGTACCTTATTCCACCCCGCCATAACCCATACCCTACCGTACCCCATGCCATCCGCACCAGGTGGTGTTGCAGCAGCTGACAAAGGAGGGAGTTTTGGGCGTGCAAGAGTTTTCTCATTATGCCGCACACTCCACCATATCATACCCCACCTTACCGTACCCCACCTACTCCATTTCAATTGATCTTCCTCCACACCAGGTGATGGCACAGCAGCTGGCGGGTTAGATTCTTCTGGGATTGCTGGAGACGCCTCGAATACTGGGCACCATTTCTACCCATCCACACAATACCGAACCCCGCTCCACCCCACACCGCTCACACCAGGGGGTGGCGCAGTTGCTGACGGAGGAGGGGAGTCTGGGCATGAGGAAGGTTGCTCAAGACGTGCATGCCCTACCTCACTCTACCACACCCTACTCTACCTACCCTACTCTACCTACCCTACCTACCCTACCTACCCTGCCTACCCTACCTACCCTACCTACCCTACCTACCCTACCTACCCTACCTACCCTACCTACCCTACCTACCCTACCTACCCTACCCTACCCTACTACCTACCCTACCCTACCTACCCTACTCTACCCTACCTACCACACCCTGCTCTACCTGATACTGGCGGCACCAGGTGGTGGCACAGCAGTTAACGGAGGAGGGGATTCTGGGCATGCGATGCAGATGGCTGCTCAGCATGCAGACCTTCCCATACCGTACCCTACTCCATCGTACCCTACTCCATCGTACCCTACTCCATCGTACCCTACTCCATCGTACCCTACTCCATCGTACCCTACTCCATCGTACCCTACTCCATCGTACCCTACTCCATCGTACCCTACTCCATCATACCCTACTCCATCGTACCCTACTCCATCATACCCTACTCCATCGTACCCTACTCCATCGTACCCTACTCCATCGTACCCTACTCCATCGTACCCTACTCATCGTACCCTAGCTCCATCGTACCCTACTCCATCGTACCCTACTCCATCGTACCCTACTCCATCGTACCCTACTCCATCGTACCCCTACTCCATCGTACCCTACTCCATCGTACCCTACTCCATCGTACCCTACTCCATCGTACCCTACTCCATCGTACCCTACTCCATCGTACCCTACTCACATCGTACCCTACTCCATCGTACCCTACTCCATCGTACCCTACTCCATCGTACCCTACTCCATCGTACCCTACTTCCATCGTACCCTACTCCATCGTACCCTACTCCATCGTACCCTACTCCATCGTACCCTACTCCATCGTACCCTACTCCATCGTACCCTACTCCATCGTACCCTACTCCATCGTACCCTACTCCATCGTACCCTACTCCATCGTACCCTACTCCATCGTACCCTACTCCATCGTACCCTACTCCATCGTACCCTACTCCATCGTACCCTACTCCATCGTACCCTACTCCATCGTACCCTACTCCATCGTACCCTACTCCATCGTACCCTACTCCATCGTACCCTACTCCATCGTACCCTACTCCATCGTACCCTACTCCATCGTACCCTACTCCATCGTACCCTACTCCATCGTACCCTACTCCATCGTACCCTACTCCATCGTACCCTACTCCATCGTACCCTACTCCATCGTACCCTACTCCATCGTACCCTACTCCATCGTACCCTACTCCATCGTACCCTACTCCATCGTACCCTACTCCATCGTACCCTACTCCATCGTACCCTACTCCATCGTACCCTACTCCATCGTACCCTACTCCATCGTACCCTACTCCATCGTACCCTACTCCATCGTACCCTACTCCATCGTACCCTACTCCATCGTACCCTACTCCATCGTACCCTACTCCATCGTACCCTACTCCATCGTACCCTACTCCATCGTACCCTACTCCATCGTACCCTACTCCATCGTACCCTACTCCATCGTACCCTACTCCATCGTACCCTACTCCATCGTACCCTACTCCATCGTACCCTACTCCATCGTACCCTACTCCATCGTACCCTACTCCATCGTACCCTACTCCATCGTACCCTACTCCATCGTACCCTACTCCATCGTACCCTACTCCATCGTACCCTACTCCATCGTACCCTACTCCATCGTACCCTACTCCATCGTACCCTACTCCATCGTACCCTACTCCATCGTACCCTACTCCATCGTACCCTACTCCATCGTACCCTACTCCATCGTACCCTACTCCATCGTACCCTACTCCATCGTACCCTACTCCATCGTACCCTACTCCATCGTACCCTACTCCATCGTACCCTACTCCATCGTACCCTACTCCATCGTACCCTACTCCATCGTACCCTACTCCATCGTACCCTACTCCATCGTACCCTACTCCATCGTACCCTACTCCATCGTACCCTACTCCATCGTACCCTACTCCATCGTACCCTACTCCATCGTAACCCTACTCCATCGTACCCTACTCCATCGTACCCTACTCCATCGTACCCTACTCCATCGTACCCTACTCCATCGTACCCTACTCCATCGTACCCTACTCCATCGTACCCTACTCCATCGTACCCTACTCCATCGTACCTACTCCATCGTACCCTACTCCATCGTACCCTACTCCATCGTACCCTACTCCATCGTACCCTACTTCCATCGTACCCTACTCCATCGTACCCTACTCCATCGTACCCTACTCCATCGTACCCTACTCCATCGTACCTACTCCATCGTACCCTACTCCATCGTACCCTACTCCATCGTACCCTACTCCATCGTACCCTACTCCATCGTACCCTACTCCATCGTACCCTACTCCATCGTACCCTACTCCATCGTACCCTACTCCATCGTACCTACTCCATCGTACCCTACTCCATCGTACCCTACTCCATCGTACCCTACTCCATCGTACCCTACTCCATCGTACCCTACTCCATCGTACCCTACTCCATCGTACCCTACTCCATCGTACCCTACTCCATCGTACCCTACTCCATCGTACCCTACTCCATCGTACCCTACTCCATCGTACCCTACTCCATCGTACCCTACTCCATCGTACCCTACTCCATCGTACCCTACTCCATCGTACCCTACTCCATCGTACCCTACTCCATCGGTACCCTACTCCATCGTACCCTACTCCATCGTACCCTACTCCATCGTACCTACTCCATCGTACCCTACTCCATCGTACCCTACTCCATCGTACCCTACTCCATCGTACCCTACTCCATCGTACCCTACTCCATCGTACCCTACTCCATCGTACCCTACTCCATCGTACCCTACTCCATCGTACCCTACTCCATCGTACCCTACTCCATCGTACCCTACTCCATCGTACCCTACTCCATCGTACCCTACTCCATCGTACCCTACTCCATCGTACCCTACTCCATCGTACCCTACTCCATCGTACCCTACCTCCATCGTACCCTACTCCATCGTACCCTACTCCATCGTACCCTACTCCATCGTACCCTACTCCATCGTACCCTACTCCATCGTACCCTACTCCATCGTACCCTACTCCATCGTACCCTACTCCATCGTACCCTACTCCATCGTACCCTACTCCATCGTACCCTACTCCATCGTACCCTACTCCATCGTAAACCTACTCCATCGTACCCTACTCCATCGTACCCTACTCCATCGTACCCTACTCCATCGTACCCTACTCCATCGTACCCTACTCCATCGTACCCTACTCCATCGTACCCTACTCCATCGTACCCTACTCCATCGTACCCTACTCCATCGTACCCTACTCCATCGTACCCTACTCCATCGTACCCTACTCCATCGTACCCTACTCCATCGTACCCTACTCCATCGTACCCTACTCCATCGTACCCTACTCCATCGTACCCTACTCCATCGTACCCTACTCCATCGTACCCTACTCCATCGTACCCTACTCCATCGTACCCTACTCCATCGTACCCTACTCCATCGTACCCTACTCCATCGTACCCTACTCCATCGTACCCTACTCCATCGTACCCTACTCCATCGTACCCTACTCCATCGTACCCTACTCCATCGTACCCTACTCCATCGTACCCTACTCCATCGTACCCTACTCCATCGTACCCTACTCCATCGTACCCTACTCCATCGTACCCTACTCCATCGTACCCTACTCCATCGTACCCTACTCCATCGTACCCTACTCCATCGTACCCTACTCCATCGTACCCTACTCCATCGTACCCTACTCCATCGTACCCTACTCCATCGTACCCTACTCCATCGTACCCTACTCCATCGTACCCTACTCCATCGTACCCTACTCCATCGTACCCTACTCCATCGTACCCTACTCCATCGTACCCTACTCCATCGTACCTACTCCATCGTACCCTACTCCATCGTACCCTACTCCATCGTACCCTACTCCATCGTACCCTACTCATCGTACCTACTCCGTACCCTACTCCATCGTACCCTACTCCATCGTACCCTACTCCATCGTACCCTACTCCATCGTACCCTACTCCATCGTACCCTACTCCATCGTACCCTACTCCATCGTACCCTACTCCATCGTACCCTACTCCATCGTACCCTACTCCATCGTACCCTACTCCATCGTACCCTACTCCATCGTACCCTACTCCATCGTACCCTACTCCATCGTACCCTACTCCATCGTACCCTACTCCATCGTACCCTACTCCATCGTACCCTACTCCATCGTACCCTACTCCATCGTACCCTACTCCATCGTACCCTACTCCATCGTACCCTACTCCATCATACCCTACTCCATCATACCCTACTCCATCATACCCTACTCCATCATACCTACTCCATACCTACTCCATCATACCCTACTCCATCGTACCCTACTCCATCATACCCTACTCCATCATACCCTACTCCATCATACCCTACTCCATCATACCCTACTCCATCATACCCTACTCCATCATACCCTACTCCATCATACCCTACTCCATCATACCCTACTCCATCATACCCTACTCCATCATACCCTACTCCATCATACCCTACTCCATCATACCCTACTCCATCATACCCTACTCCATCATACCCTACTCCATCATACCCTACTCCATCATACCCTACTCCATCATACCCTACTCCATCATACCCTACTCCATCATACCCTACTCCATCATACCCTACTCCATCATACCCTACTCCATCATACCCTACTCCATCATACCCTACTCCATCATACCCTACTCCATCATACCCTACTCCATCATACCCTACTCCATCATACCCTACTCCATCATACCCTACTCCATCATACCCTACTCCATCATACCCTACTCCATCATACCCTACTCCATCATACCCTACTCCATCATACCCTACTCCATCATACCCTACTCCATCATACCCTACTCCATCATACCCTACTCCATCATACCCTACTCCATCATACCCTACTCCATCATACCCTACTCCGTCATACCCTACTCCATCGTACCCTACTCCATCATACCCTACTCCATCATACCCTACTCCATCATACCCTACTCCATCATACCCTACTCCATCATACCCTACTCCATCATACCCTACTCCATCATACCCTACTCCATCATACCCTACTCCATCATACCCTACTCCATCATACCCTACTCCATCATACCCTACTCCATCATACCCTACTCCATCATACCCTACTCCATCATACCCTACTCCATCATACCCTACTCCATCATACCCTACTCCATCGTACCCTACTCCATCATACCCTACTCCATCATACCCTACTCCATCATACCCTACTCCATCGTACCCTACTCCATCGTACCCTACTCCATCGTACCCTACTCCATCATACCCTACTCCATCATACCCTACTCCATCATACCCTACTCCATCATACCCTACTCCATCATACCCTACTCCATCATACCCTACTCCATCATACCCTACTCCATCATACCCTACTCCATCATACCCTACTCCATCATACCCTACTCCATCATACCCTACTCCATCGTACCCTACTCCATCGTACCCTACTCCATCGTACCCTACTCCATCATACCCTACTCCATCATACCCTACTCCATCATACCCTACTCCATCGTACCCTACTCCATCGTACCCTACTCCATCGTACCCTACTCCATCGTACCCTACTCCATCGTACCCTACTCCATCATACCCTACTCCATCATACCCTACTCCATCATACCCTACTCCATCATACCCTACTCCATCATACCCTACTCCATCATACCCTACTCCATCATACCCTACTCCATCATACCCTACTCCATCATACCCTACTCCATCATACCCTACTCCATCATACCCTACTCCATCATACCCTACTCCATCATACCCTACTCCATCATACCCTACTCCATCATACCCTACTCCATCATACCCTACTCCATCATACCCTACTCCATCATACCCTACTCCATCATACCCTACTCCATCATACCCTACTCCATCATACCCTACTCCATCATACCCTACTCCATCATACCCTACTCCATCATACCCTACTCCATCATACCCTACTCCATCATACCCTACTCCATCATACCCTACTCCATCATACCCTACTTCCATCATACCCTACTCCATCATACCCTACTCCATCATACCTACTCATACCTACTCCATCATACCCTACTCCATCATACCCTACTCCATCATACCCTACTCCATCATACCCTACTCCATCATACCCTACTCCATCATACCCTACTCCATCATACCCTACTCCATCATACCCTACTCCATCATACCCTACTCCATCATACCCTACTCCATCATACCCTACTCCATCATACCCTACTCCATCATACCCTACTCCATCATACCCTACTCCATCATACCCTACTCCATCATACCCTACTCCATCATACCCTACTCCATCATACCCTACTCCATCATACCCTACTCCATCATACCCTACTCCATCATACCCTACTCCATCATACCCTACTCCATCATACCCTACTCCATCATACCCTACTCCATCATACCCTACTCCATCATACCCTACTCCATCATACCCTACTCCATCATACCCTACTCCATCGTACCCTACTCCATCATACCCTACTCCATCATACCCTACTCCATCATACCCTACTCCATCATACCCTACTCCATCATACCCTACTCCATCATACCCTACTCCATCATACCCTACTCCATCATACCCTACTCCATCATACCCTACTCCATCATACCCTACTCCATCATACCCTACTCCATCATACCCTACTCCATCATACCCTACTCCATCATACCCTACTCCATCATACCCTACTCCATCATACCCTACTCCATCATACCCTACTCCATCATACCCTACTCCATCATACCCTACTCCATCATACCTACTCCATCATACCCTACTCCATCATACCCTACTCCATCATACCCTACTCCATCATACCCTACTCCATCATACCCTACTCCATCATACCCTACTCCATCATACCCTACTCCATCATACCCTACTCCATCATACCCTACTCCATCATACCCTACTCCATCATACCCTACTCCATCATACCCTACCCCATCATACCCTACCCCATCATACCCTACCCCATCATACCCTACCCCATCATACCCTACCCCATCATACCCTACCCCATCATACCCTACCCCATCGTACCCTACCCCATCATACCCTACCCCATCATACCCTACCCCATCATACCCTACCCCATCATACCCTACCCCATCATACCCTACTCCATCATACCCTACCCCATCATACCCTACTCCATCATACCCTACCCCATCATACCCTACCCCATCATACCCTACTCCATTCCATACTGCTCACGCCAGGTGGTGGCACAGCAGTTGACGGAGGAGATCCTGGGCATGCGGGGGATCTTCAACCATTTCGACATGGACCACAGCAGTGCCATGCATGCATGCAAGCAGGCATGCTCTCAGTGCCATGCATGCATGCAAGCAGGCTGCTCTCAGTGCCATGCCCCACATTGCCCCACCCCACCTGCCTCGCCCACCAGGTGGTGGCACAGCAGTTGACGGAGGAGGAGATTCTGGGCATGAGGGAGATCTTCAACCAGCTCGACATGGACCACAGCGGCTCGCTCTCCCTCGATGAGATGCGCCGCGGGCTGCAGAAGATGGGCGCGCGCATGAACGAGGGCGAGCTGCGCCAGCTCTACTCCGCTGTGAGTCGGTTTATATTATAGTAATGGATGGCTTTCTACTATACTCGCCTCGCTCTCCCTTGATGAGATGCGCCGTAGGCTGCAGAGGATGGGCGCGTGCATGAACGAGGGGGAGCTGCGCCAGCTCTACTCCGCTTTCTTCCTTATGAACGATTTCTTCTTTGTGGCCACACTGGGGTTTCCGCTCACTCCCTCTCCCCTTTCTTCCTTACGCCCCTCCCTTCCCCCTCCAACACACTCCCCGCGGATGGACGTCAACAGCGGTGAGAGCATCCACATGAACGATTTCTTCTTTGCGCCCACGCTGGGCCTTCCACTCACTCCCTCTTCATCTGCCTTTTGAGTCGACTCAAAAGTCAGCTCGCTGGACCTTCCACTCACTCCCTCTTCATCTGCTCCCCATCTTGCCCTTTTTGCCCCCCTCTTTCTACACCCCTCCGCAGATGGACGTGAACGACAGTGAGAGCATCGACATGAACGAGTTCTTTGCCGCCACGCTGGGGCTCAACCGCATGATCAAGGAGGAGAACCTGCACCAGGCGTTCCAGTACTTTGATAAGGATGGCAGCGGGTTCATCACAAGAGACGAGCTCACTCAGGTGCGTTGAATGGTGGTTATATCCCCTTGGAAGGATGACGGAGGAGATCCTTCAGCAGGCCTTGCAGTACTTGAACCCAGGATGACAGCGGGTTCATTACCTCACCAGGCCCAGGGACGAGCTCACTCAGGTGGGTGAATGAGTTGGTGTGTATGTAAAGGGGTATGCGAATGGGTTCTTTGCGGCCACGCTGGGCTGGGGCTCAACTGCATGATTAAAGAGGAGAGCCTGCACCAGTCGTTGCAGTCATTCGACGTGGATGGCAGCGGTTTTATCATCCCGGACGAGCTCACTCGTGTGCGTTTGGTGGTGCCTTGGAAGGGCGAATGATATTTCCTTGGGAGGGTCAAGTCAAGCAGGAGAATCTGCATCAGGCGTTTCAGTATTTTGACCAAGGATGGCAGCTGGTTTATCACCCCAGGTACAAGCTGACTCAGGGTTTAGGGTGTGCCTAGTATTTGCTAGTGGCATTGGGTGTGCGCCGTGACAGTCAAGCGAGGGAACGGGCATCAGTTGCACTGCTTTGGCAGGGGCAGCAGCTGGATGATCCTTGAGGCAAGCTCAAAGAGGTGGCGCGGAGGAACATGAATGGAGAGGAGAGTCAATCATGTGTCATTTGCCCCCCTGCCCCCCCACTGCCTGCCTGCCTGCCTGTGTGCGTGCACGGCAGGTGTGTGAGGAGTTTGGCATGGGGCCGGAGAATGTGAGAGAACATGGCCCCTCTGTTGGGACACCAGTAGCCTCCTCGTTTCATAACTTCTCTTCTTGGTGTGCATGGGTGTGCATGGGTGTGCATGGCAGGTGTGTGAGGAGTTTGGCATCGGACCGGAGAACGTGGAGGAGATGATGCAGGAGGTGGACGTTAACAAGGTGAGGTGGACGTTAACAAGGTGAAGGAGATGGGATGCTAGCAAGGTAGTGAGTACAGCAAGATGAGCTGTCACTGAATGTGGATGAGGTGATGCAGGAGGTGAATCGTCTCTCACGACATGCCCTTGTATGAATAATGGAATGATTTATTTATTTCTTTCTTTCTTTCTTTCTTTCTTTCTTTCTTTCTTTCTTTCTTTCTTTCTTTCTTTCTTTCTTTCTTTCTTTCCCATGCCCTCCCACACCCGCCCACACCTGCCCATGCCCTACCCTACTCGCCCATGCACTGGGGCTCCTCATGCAAGACAAGTGCATAGACTTCAACGAGTTTGTGACCATGATGCACCGCCACAACATCTTCTCTCACCCCACCGCACCACCATGTCTCCCCATGCGCATGCACCTTTCCCCACCAACAGGACGAGTGCATAGACTACAACGAGTTTGTGACGATGATGCACCGCCACAGCGTGCCGGACCACATCAAGAGCAGCAGCATCGGCAAGGACAAGCTCGCCCTCATCAAAGTGCAGAGCTCCCTCGAACGAGTCCGCCGCTCGCCCACCATCTAGCTCTCGTTGGACTCCGCTGCTCGACCACCATCTAACAAAGGCAGAGCTTATGAGAGGGGGGGGAGTGGGGAGGTTGCGGAGCAACCTATTTCAACCAATCTGGCCGGTTTTGTTTGTTTGTTTGTTTTTTTTTTATTATTATTCATCATAATTATTGATGAAGTTTTGAAAACAAAATCAGAAAAGAAGACCTGACAAAATAAAAAAAGAAGTGACCTAAATGTCAAACATTTTCCGCCTATTTGGAAAACTATAAATGCTGCTGCAAATGTGCTCCCTCGAAGTTGTATTCTTGATCTCTGGAGTGAAATCTTGGTTCTTTTGCTTCAATTGGAACCTCCATGTTGAACATCAGGGTGTGTCCCCGCCCTCGATCGATCGTGCAAAATCGAGGTTCGATCCTCTACCACACTTAAATTCCGCATTTACATTTACAACCAAGCCAAAAAACGAACCTGCTCAGGTTCGATCAAGAACGGGACGCGCCCTGACTGTCTGTTTAGTCTTGAGTCGAGGAAGGATGGTTCATGAATCCTGCGCCATCTGCAGCCTCGATAGTTTCCAGCCTCGATAGTTTCCAGCCTCGATACTCCAGCCGCTGCTGACTGCTGGGCCCTGAGTCCTGACCAACTGAACACCAGGTGCTCGAGTGCCTCCTAATTTGATTTCGAAACCACTGACATCATATCTCAAGGCTCGTGTTGTCGGCTGGCCTTTCTACTACAACCGTCGCCCTTAGAAAGAAGCTGCTACCCGTTCACTGGCACGCTTTTCCGTGTCGGTCACGCAACCAGGTCCCTCCACCACAGCGCAGTCGTCCTCGTGTCATGACCGCGGCGCAGCAAGGAGTATCTCAAGCTGGGCGTCAAGTCGCGCGGCTGCAGCGGCATGAGCTACACCCTCTCCTACGCCGGTACGCGCCGCGCGCTCGCACACTCAAGGACATGGCTTTTCGTCGGATTCAGGGCAAGCGCGTTAGGGTTCACTTGCGGTGTCGTGCCTTTAGCTTAGTAGAGCAATTAAAGACGCTCGTATGTTCCTCTCTGTACGTCGTTCCGTTCGTGCCGCTTATGATGCGTAAATGCACACACCAGATCGTCATTCCGTTTCAGAGGCCAGTCCGCTCGTCATGCCTCAATCTCCCATTCTCCGTGTCCCATGGTCGGCTTCACTCGCTTTCTGCCCGTTGCCGTGTGTGTGCGCGGCGCGGAGCAGACGAGCCGGGAAGGTTCGACGAGGTGGTGGAGGAGAAGGGCGTGCGAGTGGTGGTGGAGGAGAAGGGCGTGCGAGTGGTGGTGGAGCCCAAGGCGCTCATGGCCATCATCGGCACCACCGTCGACTTCGTACAGGATCGTCTCAAGTGCGTTTCAAGCCCATGCTGCTGTTTGCACCCCTCCTTTCTCTCTCCCCTTCCGAATTCCTCTGTTTCCTCTCTTTCCCCTCCCCCTCCCCTCCTCTCGCCACGTTTTTCCTTCCCCACCTTTCCCTTCCCATTCCCCCTCTCTCTGTTCAACTGCACCTCTCATCATCGTTCTTCACATTTGTGCCCTGCTGCTCAGCGCCCTCTCTTAGCTACCACCTGCTGCTGTGATTTCCGAGATCACTCGTTGCCCCGAACCGAGCCCTTTTCCTACGTTCTACCGACCGTTGTGCGAATGGCATGCACGGGGTGGGCGGGGGGGCATGCAGGTCGGAGTTTGTGTTCGTGAACCCCAACTCCAAGGGGGAGTGCGGCTGCGGCGAGTCCTTCATGACATGACACCACCGCCGCCGCCTCTCAGGGGCGCGGAATGACGCCTCCTCAGGTCAGTCGCCTGCAGAGAGGGGGGGAAGAAGGGGGGGAGGGGGGAGCGAGGGGGGGGGGGGGGGGGGGTATGGGGGTTGACGTGTGGGGCCCAGGGGGACTGCAGCGAGTTTTCCATGGCATGACGCCTCAGGCGCGCGCAGTGAGGCCTCCGAGTTCAGTCACACGTGCATCAGTATGCACGGGGAAGGTGCAGGTGACATGGGAGGCGCAGGGGGCATGGGAGGCGCAGGGGGCATGGGAGGCGAAGGGGGCATGGGAGGTGCAGGGGGCATGGGAGGCGCAGGGGGCATGGGAGGCGCAGTGGGCATGGGAGGCGCAGGGGGCATGGGAGGCGCAGTGGGCATGGGAGGCGCAGTGGGCATGGGAGGCGCAGTGGGCATGGGAGGCGCAGGGGGCATGGGAGGCGCAGTGGGCATGGGAGGCGCAGTGGGCATGGGAGGCGCAGGGGGCATGGGAGGCGCAGTGGGCATGGGAGGCGCAGTGGGCATGGGAGGCGCAGTGGGCATGGGAGGCGCAGTGGGCATGGGAGGCGCAGTGGGCATGGGAGGCGCAGGTGGCATGGGAGGCGCAGTGGGCATGGGAGGCGCAGTGGGCATGGGAGGCGCAGTGGGCATGGGAGGCGCAGTGGGCATGGGAGGCGCAGTGGGCATGGGAGGCGCAGGGGGCATGGGAGGCGCAGGGGGCATGGGAGGCGCAGTGGGCATGGGAGGCGCAGTGGGCATGGGAGGCGCAGTGGGCATGGGAGGCGCAGTGGGCATGGGAGGCGCAGTGGGCATGGGAGGCGCAGGGGGCATGGGAGGCGAAGGGGGCATGGGAGGCGCAGGGGGCATGGGAGGCGCAGTGGGCATGGGAGGCGCAGTGGGCATGGGAGGCGCAGGGGGCATGGGAGGCGCAGTGGGCATGGGAGGCGCAGTGGGCATGGGAGGCGCAGTGGGCATGGGAGGCGCGGTGGGCATGGGAGGCGCGGTGGGCATGGGAGGCGCAGGGGGCATGGGAGGCGCAGTGGGCATGGGAGGCGCAGTGGGCATGGGAGGCGCGGTGGGCATGGGAGGCACCGTGGGCATGGGAGGCGCAGGGGGCATGGGAGGCGCAGTGGGCATGGGAGGCGCAGGGGGCATGGGAGGCGCAGTGGGCATGGGAGGCGCAGTGGGCATGGGAGGCGCAGTGGGCATGGGAGGCGCAGTGGGCATGGGAGGCGCAGGGGGCATGGGAGGCGCAGTGGGCATGGGAGGCGCAGTGGGCATGGGAGGCGCAGTGGGCATGGGAGGCGCAGTGGGCATGGGAGGCGCAGGGGGCATGGGAGGCGCAGTGGGCATGGGAGGCGCAGTGGGCATGGGAGGCGCAGTGGGCATGGGAGGCGCAGTGGGCATGGGAGGCGCAGGGGGCATGGGAGGCGAAGGGGGCATGGGAGGCGAAGGGGGCATGGGAGGCGCAGGGGGCATGGGAGGCGCAGTGGGCATGGGAGGCGCAGGGGGCATGGGAGGCGCAGTGGGCATGGGAGGCGCAGGGGGGTCGTGGCGAGTCTGGTGCGACAAGGCTTGGCAGGATTGTCGGTGGATTCGTATTTCAGGGTGGGATGAGAGAGGTGCTGGGTGTGGGGTAGAAAGGGAGGTGCGATTGTCAGTATGGCATGGAGAGTTTTGATTGCCTGAAATTGCCCTTGGTTGCCTTTGGTTGCCTGCGGTTGCCATTGGTGCCCTTGGTTCACTGCGATTGTCATGGTTGTTAGGGTGTACCTCCATTCCACATGAGCCCACATGTTCTTGTCGTTACTGGCATGCGTGGTTGACTCATCAGGCATGCGTGGTTGACTCATCAGGCATGCCTCACATCCATGTGCCAGCGATCCCTTCCCATGTGACCACAGCAGGCATGGCAGGATCAACTTGTACAGGGGTGGGGTGCAGGGAGTGCATTGAGCAGTGCTCATTGGCAGTGCATAAGCAAGGCACAGCGGAGCGGTGCTGTGCTGGGCTTTGATGCTCAGTACAGTACAGCCATGGTGTTGCTGGTTCCACAGCCACAAGAAGAATCGCCATTATTGAGTAGCCTCAGCATAACTTGTTTGAAGCTGGTGGTACGGCCACAGGACGAATCATCACTACATGCCCGAGTTATACTCTCTTTGTATAATAGAATCGTTATTTCCATCAACCCCCGTTTAGGAAATGTTTCTGCTGCAAGGCACCACAGTTATCCCCCAAACAATGCATTACGGTAAGTTCAAGCAGGATCTGTATCAGAGTGTATACACCAAACAGCAAAAGGAAATGATTCCCACATGCTACTAATTATCGGTTTTGTCCACAGTGGACTCTAGGCTTGATTTTTGCTCCTCTCCACAGTCAGACCATCCCCGTGGTTTGGTTCCCGCCACCACCACGGCAACCGCCACTATCGGGATTACCCTGACAGCCCTCATTCGCGGCCCTCACCGTTCTCGCCGTCCCGTTCGCCTGCAGTAGCGCGCGATTACAGATTCGCCTCTTCGCGCCGCCTGCACGCGTCACTCCCGCAATGGCGGACGCCGCAGTAGGCGCCGCAATTCAAGGCGCGTACAAAGTAGCCACAGGCGTCGCGTCGCCATTGGTGACGATGGGCCTGTGGCAGCGCGCGTTTCTGGGATTGGACGGCGCGGGGAGGAGATGGCGGGAACAATTGGGCGTACCTTCGGCGAAGCGACCGGATGGGCCTCTGTTGTGGTTCCATGCTGTTTCTGTGGGTAGGCTCTCGAGCGTGCCTCGTCAGTCCCGACCTAAGCACACCCATTTGACCGCTATTTCAGAGCTTACGCGACGCGACGCATTCGCACTCCCCTTCTCGCCGGACTCCTTCGTCGTTGCTCGCCCCTTTCACAGTGCTCTCCTGCACCTCACCCTCCTCTCCTCCTCCTGCCCGCCCGTTTTGCCCCGCTCGTCATGCCCCGTTCGCGTCGTGCTCTGCGCGTTGACCCCCCCCAACAGGCGAGAGCGCGATCGCGATTCCGCTGGTGCGCAAGTGCATGCAGCAGCGGCCGCGCCTCAAAGTGCTCTTCACCACCCGCAACGCCCTCGCGCTGTACGCGCCTGCTCGCCCTCCCCTCCCCCTCGACCACTCATTCCCCCACAACCCCTTCCCCTCGTCCCGCCTCTCCCTTTCCCTCCTTCCTCCTCTCTCTTCCCCACCGGCCTCTGCATCTCGCTTGCTCGTTTCCTCCCGCGTCCACCCATCTGGCTGGGTCTTCACTGTCGCATCATCCTGCGTCCACTCAAACGCGTTGCCTCGTTTCCCCCTAGGACCGCTCCCTTGTGTCTTCCCTCTCACACTCTTGCTCCTTCCCCACTCCTGCAACTACCTTTAATATTTTGCCGCCCCTTCCCCGCGCCGCTCCCGTACGTCCCCTTCCCCCTGCGCCCCTCCCATACGCTCCTTCCCCGCGCCCCTCCCCCACGCCCTCCCCTGCGCCCCTCCCCTCTGCGTGTCTCCCCTCTGCCCCTCCCCTGCGTCCCTCCCCCTTTCGCCCCATGGCAGGTCGGTTGTCTCCAAAGCCTTTTCCAAGACGCATGTCATATGCCAGGTGTGTCCTCATGCCACGTCTGCCAGATGTCAGATGGTTCACATGCCACGTGTGCCATAAGCCTCGTCAGCCACATGCCACAGGTGTGACATGCCAGGCGTGCAGAAGATCAGAAAGACACGTGTTATGCATGACCGCTGCAGCACCAGTCACACTCACCTCCTTCTGCCTCGCATCCCACTCCATTTCTCGCCCCTCCCCCTCGCCCCTGCTCTGCTCTGCCCCGCCTGCAGCTAGCGCCAGTGGATGCGCCAGCAGCGGTGGAGCGCTTCCTCTTGCACTGGCAGCCCAACGCGGCGGTGTTCATGGAGCAGGAGCTCTGGCCCAACCTCCTGCTCTCGCCACACCTGCTCAAAGTATGTGGCTCCTCCACCAGCTGCTGATTGAAGTAGGTGCATCAATCGAGCGCAGCAGCAGCAGCTGCTGCACAAGTCGCACCGAGGTTCGACGTTATCAGCTATTCTGTCCGTGCGTGCCCTCGCCTCCCCGCCATACCATGCAGGTGCCCATTGCGCTGCTCAATGGGCGCATGACCCAATCAACGTTTGACAGGTGGCACGCCATGGATGGGCTCTTCCTCCCTCTCGTCTCCGCCATGATTGGTCGCTTCGCCCTCATCACCACCACTGTACGCACCTGTAACCGGATGCGTGTGGCCCTTGGGAAGTGATACAAATGCGCCCTCACGTCACGTGCGACCTTTGAGGTGCCCACGCATTGATATAAGTGCCCCCTCACGTGCGTTGTGCAAACGATGTGTGCCTCTCAGGCGTTCCACTTGCACGCACATCACTCGCTCGTATTCCTTGTTCATATGCATGCCTTGTCGCCTCATGTCCCCCTGTCTCCCTCCCAACCCATCTCTGTCTCACATCTAATGTTCTCTCTCCTTCACTCCTGTGACGTACTCCCTCCCGCAGTTCATCTCTCTCCCCCACACCATCCTTCCCCCCATGGAGCGCAGAGCACGGAGCAGGGGCTACGATATCAGCGCCTGGGCGCCAACCCCATGCTCACACGCTACACTGGCAACCTCAAGTTCGGTACGTGCCATGCTGCTGCCGTGCTGCTGCCATGCTGCAATGCTGCTGCTGCTGGTCTTGCCGGGTGTGGGTGTTTGCAGGAGTGGTTGTGTGAGGTGTTGTTGAATGGCAGCGTGCGTGCACAGCACAGGAATATGGTGGTGGGGTTACGTGCCGCTAGCTCCCACACTTGTCATTCTCCATCCTCTCCTTTGTTCGCCCAGCGTTATGCATTCCATCACTTTTGAGGCGCCTCAAAAGGCGTTATGCATTCCATCACTTTTGAGGCGCCTCAAAAGGCGTTATGCATTCCATCAACGTGCGCTTGCTCTTCCCCTTCATGTGGCACCCATGGTTACTCTTTCCTGGACTCAAAGCACCCTCTTCATGTGAAACAGCTCTCTCCTTTCCATTCCATGCCCCCTCTGCCAGTAGCAGCAGCCGAGCCATTCCTGCTAGCACAGCAGCACCTATTGCACTGCATTGCCCCCTTCTGATGAACCTAAGCTCTAACATTCTCGCCTTTGAACCGTGCTAAACCGCTCTCCATCTCTTGCAGCGACCATGAGCAGTCACAGCAGCAGCAGGAGCAGCAGGGAGGGGGAGGCGGAGAGTGGGGGGGCGAGAGGGGGGGCGAGGGCGAGGGGAGGGAAGGAGGAGGAAGTGAGGCGTGTGGTGCGAGGGCGGCGGGTGTGGCTGGCTGCCAGCACACATGCGGGCGAGGAGGAAGGTGAGACGTGGGGGATGGACGTGTGTGTAGAAAGACCTGGATGGGATGAATCTGTGACTCTAACAGCACACGAGGCCAACGGAGAGCGGGAGGCTTTTGTGACGTCTCAAAAGTGAGAGGGCGGCGGGTGTGGCTGGCGGGCAGCACACATGAGGCAGGCGGCTTTGAGACATCTCAAACGTCAGCATGCGGTGGATTAACGCGCGTGCAGAGAGACATGGATTCATGGGGCGAACGCGTGCAAGCTTTACTGGGTGCCCTGTAGATTATCCTCCTATTGTCCTGAGATCTCCCTCCCTTACCCCACACACCCGTCCCCCTTTCCCCACTCGTGAATCAGCTTTTTCCATCCACAAAAGATCTCCCTGCTCTTCCCCTTCCCCCCCCCATCAGCTCCATTTCCCCACATGGCTACTGTCCCACCCCCCCCCACCCCCTTCCCCCCCAGCCGTCCTGCAGGTGGCGGGGCTGCTCATAATCATAACCTCTGCCTGCCCACATGCCTCACACGGACCCACCCCGTCTACCCCCTCCCCCCCCCTTTCCCCCCCAGCCATCCTGCGCGTGCATCGCAATCTGAAGCACCGAGTGGCGGGGCTGCTCACCGTCATCGTGCCGCGCGACCCAAGCAGAGGGGCGGCCATTGGCAAGGTGAGGAGGGGGGCCATTGGCAAGGTGAGGAGGGGCAATTGGCAAGGTGAGGAGGGGCAATTGGCAAGGTGAGGAGGGGCCATTCATGATTCACAGGCAGCCCGCCGGTAAGCAGCATCAGGCTGCCCGTCTTTCTGCCCTCCTCCGAGGCAATCTGTAGGCGCGCCTCGTGGTAGGGGCGCCATTGATAGTCTTCATGAAGCTAGCAGCTTATCTGCCCATCTTCTTGCCCTCCTTTGAACACCCCTTCTCCCCCCTTCCCTTTTGCACCCTCCGCCCTCTCCCTGTTGCTTTTTATTTTCTTCCCACCCTCTCACCTCCTCGTTGCGCCCAGTCTCCTCTCCACATCCCGCCTGCCAGCTCTCTCCTTCTCCCAACTCCCGCGCGGCGCAAGTCTGTGGCGCGCCCAGTCCTTTCAAAAGAATCACCCCCCCCCCTGTTGCACTCCTCCTTCCGCCCCTCCTCTTCCTTCCAGTTCCTGGCATCGCAGCAGCACCCCCCACCACCACTAAAGCCGGTGCTGTAGCCCCAGACCTCCCAAAAGCACCACCCACCCCCGTTCCACTCCCTCCATCCCACCTCTCGCACTTGCCCCAGTTTCTGGCATCGCAGTTGCACCACCCGCCACCGTTGCAGCCAGGGATGACAGCGGAAGAGGCGCGGGCCAAGCCGGTGAGAGTGGCTGTGCACTCCCAGGGGCACGCAGTGACGCCCGACACGGACTTCTATATTGCTGATACCATTGGTACGTGGGGATACCATTGGGCTGTGTGCTGATGCCGTTGCTGTTTGCTGATGCAATGGGGTGTGCGGCTGGTCCCACGGCACAACTTTTGAAGCGTCGCCCATTCTCAGCATGAAAAGCAGTCCGGCATGGAGTCTCTTGGCTCTCAACACCCCATACTCTCGTGCATGTGACGTGAGCAGGCGAGTTGACGCTGCTCTACTCCATCATCCCGCTCGCCTTCGTGGGGGGCTCGCTGCTGCCCGGTCTGGGCGGCCACAACATTGCTGAGCCTGCTGTCTCCTCCTGTGCCGTCCTCACTGGTGGGTTCTTCCACTACACCTGAATTTGGATGATGGGAGTTGTTATGTTGTGCGATGGTAGCCTTAATGTTGTACCATGTCATTTCACTGGAGCATGGTGTGCTTCTTTTTTTCAATAGTGCAGTACCAAACTGTATTATATGATGCCGTGTAACCACTGCTGCTTGTTGCGTGTCTACTTCCACTGCTTCACGTTATCCCTCCCATTGAATTCCACATCTGAATACACGTGTCAGCGCCTCCCAGCTCCGCTTCCTCTGCTGTACCGCAGTCCAGTTTGACTGCATGGATGCCATCCCCCTCTCTCCCTTACCCCACATTGTCCTCAGGTCCCCACCTGGGTCACTTTACCTCTGTGCTGCAGCAGCTGCAGCAAGTTGCGCCCCTCTCTGTGTGGCAGGTATGCCTCCCGCTCTGTGTGTCCATATGGTATTGCGAAGGCATGGGATGGGATGGGAAGACAACTGTACACATGGGAAGACAACTGTACACATGGGAAGACAACTGTACACATGGGAAGAAGAGAGAAGATAAAAGGGACTAGAGTCGTCTTGGGCAAAGATAGGCAGGGAGATTAGGCAAGAATTGATGGTGAGGCCTTTCAGAAGAAACAGAATATGCCTGTCTTTTTAATGTGTGGGGATTGCATTCCCTCCCACCAGGTGGCGGACGAGCAAGAGTTACAGACAGCAGTGCAGCAGCTACTCACAAACGAGGCACAGCTGAACGCGCGGCGCATAGCAGCGCAGCGAGCGGCAGCGTCGGGCACGGAGGGCGTGGTGGACGAGGTGTGGGAGGCGCTCGACTTCGCCGTGCTGCACCGCATGACCCTCCCCGCCGCCGCTGCCTGCGGCGACCGAGCAGCGGCAGCAGCTGCGCTGGAGTTGAGAGAAGATGGACCAGATGCGGAGCTCACAGGCGTGCTGCAGGCGAGACTGGACCGCATCGAGTCGTTTCCCTCGGCCGCTGGCGCCATACACGGTGCCGCGGTGGATGGGGCGCCGCTGCTGTCTCCGGGTGGGGTGAGCCAGAATGGAGGTGCGAGAGGAGCGTGTGGTGTTATCAGCCCGAGGGCGCAAGTGGCGAGGGAAGCACGGAGTGGTGGTGCTGCTGGGTCAGGGTCTGGAGCTGTTTTCAAGGGTAACAGTGGGAAGCCGGCTGTGGATGGGGGCGGCAGTGCAATGGGTTCGACGCGGTCGAGCAGGATAGAGAGCGGTGGGCCGAATGATGAGCTGGCTGGGCGGCTTCGAGCTCGAATCGATAAGATTGAGACGGGGCCGAAATGTGATGACCTGAATGCTCACAAGTGACACTTTTTCTCTGGGATCCATGATTTAGCCAAATAATATGCAATACCTTACCATACCTTCTGTGTGGGCACGCAAAAGGTTGCTTGCATATGGTGTGTGCACATCACCCTGACGTATATACGGTATGTAAGTGAGCACGCGTCTGTATGAATAATGAATTTATTTTCCTCTACTCGGTTTTTTTGGAGTATGGTAATGTCAAAGCTTACTTAGGACCTGTGAAACACACCATTTTGTGTACATAGCGCATTCTACCCTATCGCAATCAACACCTTGATAAATGCTACAGACGACGCGCAGGCGTCTGTATGAATAATGAATTTATTTTCCTCTACTCGGTTTTTTTGGAGTATGGTAATGTCAAAGCTTACTTAGGACCTGTGAAACACACCATTTTGTGTACATAGCGCATTCTACCCTATCGCAATCAACACCTTGATAAATGCTACAGGCAACAGCTTCCTCCACCGCGTCAGCTTCGTCGGCTTCCGTAGCGAAGGTACGTGTACCAGAAAACCCAGCTGTCAAATCTTCGCGGTTGGCATGCTGCCGTTGCCAAGTGGGGTACGTGAGTCTTTCGTAGAAGAGTACGTCACGTGCCAAAGCTGTAACTTGATCTTCGACATCCCAGATTTTCCATGCTGCAAATTGTTTTCTCGATGCCGAAGCGTATCCCCCATCGTGCCCTTTGTGAAAACCGTCCCGCACGTGTGTTTGGAGGCCGGTACTGTACCATGCACCCAAAGACCCGTAACATTTTTGTGCTGCCCAGCTTCCCTGTCCACTCTTTGTGCGGTGAGGAATCGTTTGGCAGGGACGAGGAAGACAGAAGGTTGTGGAGAAAAACGGCGTGGTCCATTGCAAACGGCCACTGCCCTGCTGGCAGGCGTGCTTCCATGTGCAGCTTGCGCATGGTGGTCTGCAAAGTCCTGTTCATCCATTCTGCCATGCCTTGCTGTTGATGCTGATAAGGCTGCGACTGCAGTTTCTTGATTCCCCTTTCCGCAAGGTAGATCATGAAACGCTGCGAGAGGTACTCAAGAGAACCATCAGTCTGAAAACTCTTCAGTTTCAGATCGCTCTCCCGTTCAGCTGCAGGTAGCCACGCCACGAATGCTTTATAAGCAAGATCGCGAGATAGAATAAGCGCGTGCCAGACGTAACGCGTTGCAGCGTCGATGAAGGTAATGACATAATTCAAATCTGCTCGTCCTTCTTGCCGTGGTATCACAAGAATATCGCTGTAAATGTTTTCCAGTGACTTGTATGCAGGAACATTCGGGTTGTGATGAGAAGGAAACAGTTGTCGAGGCAGATCAGCTTCAGGACACATCGTGCAGATGTGTCGAGGCTGGCGCAACTCCTTTCCAACGAGAAGAAGAAGAGCGTCTTTGTCAAGAACTCCCGTGCGAATCGTGTCGTAAGTTGTGTTTCCGCCTGGATGTCCTAACCGCTTGTGCCAAATTTTCTCTGAAGTTGCATATCCCGCAGATCGACGATACAAGTCGGAGTTGGCGTAGAAGGCGACAAAGTTTGCTGGACTTCGATGTGACTCGTCGTTGATCGTACCGCGTCGAGTAGCAGAAGAACCGATGACAAGAGGACCGGTTGAGTGTGATGATGTTGACGGTAAAGACGGATGCTGTATCTGTTGCTATATCTGTTCTGCTTCCCCACTTGTACTCATAATCTCCGCTGCTGCTTGTGTTGTTTCAGGTGTGCCAACTCCAGAAGCTATTGGTGTGACATCTTCGCGATGAAGTCCGAGATGATCCGGTTGAGGACTGGGTTTTACTGCTCCGCCGAGGCCACCAAGTGATTACTATGGATATGATTGATGTGCATGTTGCTTTGTATTCTGTCCCTGTCGTGTCTCATGATGACTCTAGTGCTGCTAGATCTTTTTATTCGTGTGTGCCTAGGCTAGGATCTGTAGTTGTGCTTCTTCCGCGACAGCACCACCCACTTTCCGCTTCCGGCTCCATTCGCAGTCGCTTTGGCTGATCCCTCCTTGGGACCAGTTTTCGTAGGCAGCGCCACTACACTCCCATGTCTTACATTCCCTTTAGGTCCCCTCTCAGGTTTGCAACTCCCTTCGTTCTCTAGGAACTTGGTGAGTGTCGGTCGTCTTCAGGACCTCGGCGTTACCGTCACCTTTCTTGCGCACGAGCGATTTGCGCAGACGTCACCGTCTGTAGACGTTACTACTGAGTGACCCTTGCCACGTTCTCTCGGGAGCCCGCGTCAGGTCAAACTGAGTCCCCCTCAAGTTGCAGGGTCAGGTCAGGTAGCTGCGTCGTGCTCGTGTCAGTCGCTCATGTCAACGGGAGTTGGGTGTTGGTGAGAAGAAACGAGGAATGAATTGACTAAGGGAAAGTTGGGTACAAATGTGAACCCTAGAAAACTGTACCCCATATGGGCTACCCCACTATAGCCTACAGTAGCTATGTCATATAAATCTGACACACCCCCATAGGCAAAGTGGGGGAGAACAAGGGGTCACAAGACCAGTCAAGCAAAGCAAAGCAAGCTCAGGGTGGATCACAAAGTCACCACACATTCCGAGCACAAGTTCAAGGCCACAAGGCCAGTTCACATGCAGGATTACATATATATATAAGGCTAGACAGGCAAGAGCAGGTGTATATATATATATATGCATCAGTGCAAACAAGGTCAAGGGGTGAGCAAGTGAGGCAAGGTAGGCACAAGACCCAGCTGAGTACAGAAGCGCTGATGATCACAAGGCGCAAGTGCCTTGGTGAAGATATCAGCAGTGTTGGCCTGAGAGGCCACGTACGCAAGCCGCAGCTGACCACGCTGCTGTAGCTCACGAGCAAGGAAGTAGCGGAGAGCAATGTGCTTCGTTCTGTGTTCCAGTCTCTGCTCTCGACACAAGGCCAGCATGGCCTTGTTGTCTACGTACAGCACTGGAGGAGAACGAGGCGGCTCTCCGAGGTCAGTCAGCAGGTAGGTGAGCCAGCGAAGCTCCTGTGCAGCCATGGCCCCGGCGTAGATCTCAGCCTCACAACTGGAGCCGAGAACAGAAGACGAGCGGGTAGCCCGCCACGAAACAGAGCCGGAACCAAGGCTGAAGGTGTAACCCTGTGACGTCCGCTGCGTAGCCTGGTCGTCAGCCCAAGAAGCGTCTGCGTGCCCAGTGAGGACCACTGGACTCTGCCCTCCAAGCACAAGCCCCATGCCCGACGTACTGCACAAGTAACGCAACACCCTCTTCGCTGCAGCCATGTGCTCCGGTCTGTGTCTCCCAGGAGCAACATAGCGTGCGAGAATGCTAAGGGGGTATGCGAGGTCAGGTCGTGTGCAGGTCATCAGGTACATGAGGCAGCCAACAAGCTCTGGGTACGGGCCACTCGACTCTACGGACTCATCCGAAGGCAGAGCTGAGAGCGAGTGGCGAGTAGGCAGAGGAGTGGCCTGAGGCGAGGAGTACGTGAAGCCGAAGCGCTGAAGGACCTGCTGCACCATGTGTGACTGAGTCAGGGTAATGGTGCGGCGTGCTCTGTCCCGGGTGATCTGCAAGCCAAGGTAGCTGCGCAGTTCACCCAGGTCTGTGCACGTGTGTCTCTTCTGCAGCTCGGACTTCACGTGGGCGAGTCCAGCAGTGTCAGCTGTGGCAAAGACCAAGTCGTCGACGTACACGAGGATGTAGAACGGCGGCAAAGAAGTGTCGGTGCGCAGAAACAGCGACGGGTCGGCAGTAGAGGGAGCAAACCCAAGAGCCGCAAGTGTAGTCCTCAGTGTGTCGTGCCACTCACGCGGTGCCTGGCGGAGACCGTAGACTGGCCGCCGGAGGCTCCACTGGGTGCCAGGAGGAAAAGACCCAGTGAAGCCAGGTGGGCGACGCAACCAGATCTCCTCGTGCAGGCTGCCCTGCAAGAAAGCAGTGCTGAAGTCAAGAGAGTGCAGCTCGTAGTCGCGGTGAGCAGCTATGTGCAGCAGTACCCGAAGAGTGGTCATCTTCGGGGTGGGAGAGAAGGTCTGAAAGTAGTCAACTCCCTGCCGCTGACTGAAGCCACGAGCCACGTAACGCGCCTTGAAGACAGGCGGAGAACCCGGCGGTCGCTTCACCCTGAAAATCCACATGCCACTGACGATGTTCGCCCCAGGCGGGGGAACCTCGTCAACGTAGGTGCCTGTGGACTTCCAGGAAGCCATCTCTGTGTCCATAGCTGCCTGCCACTGAGAGGAGTAGGGACCCTCTATCGCCTCCGCGTAAGAGCGCGGAGTCGGGATGTCAAGTGCATCCGGGTCTCCCTCAGGGGTAAGCAGTACGGACACGAGATGAGGTGAAGCAGCAGCCAAACACTGAAACTCCTCCTGTCTGTCCTCAAGGACGTCCGTGCCAAGGGCACACTCACCCCCGACGGACGGAGGACAGACAGACTCAGACTCAACGACAAGACTAGCAGCGTAGTCTAGACGACAGCGAGCAGCAAAGTCGACGAGCTCAGCAACTAGGGCAGACGCAGCAGTGGACTCAAAGGAAGGGTCAGTGACGACAGTAGCAAGGAGACGCGTGACAGTAGGACTGGCAGCACGAAGAGAGTCCGACTCCGGGTCGGGAAGAGCAGGAAGAGAGGACTCAGGAGGAGAAGGCAAAGGGGCAAGCAGAGGAGCAGTGGACGGACGCAGAGACATCCGGTGCGTGCCAGGGACAGGAGGAGGACGCAGACGCGAACCACGGCCACTAGTGCGAGCAAGACGGACAGGCGACGCAGGGCGAGACGCAGGCTCACGACGCTCAGCCAGACCTCCAGTAGGACCAGTGTAGGGAGAAGGAGCGGGCAGTGTGGAGGCCGGCTGTAACTGTAACTGGGACGGGACAGGCTGTGGACACTCTAAGGGAGGAGGAGGACCAGTAGAAGGCGGGAGACCAAGAACCTGCTGAAGGAGCGGAACGAAGTACGGCCGAGGCCGCGCGGCGACTCCAGACACAGCAGGGACAGCACCAGTACCCCCAGCGGCAGCACCAGCGCCAGCAGCACCTCCAGCTCCAGTACCTCCAGCAGCACCAGTAGCACCCCCAGCAGGACCGCCTCCAGGACCGACAGCAGTAGCCTCAGCGCCAACACCCTCAGCAGCTCCAGCTCCAGTCGTACCCGCAGGCCCAGCAGCTCCAGTACTCCCAGTACGAGCACCTCCGGGACCCGCGGCACCAGCACCCTCAGCAGTCGTAGAACCTCCAGCTCTAGCAGCACGCCTCCAGCGCCGGGCAAACCACTCTCGCAGCTCCTGTGGAGAGAGTGGCTCCCGCCGAGACGAAGCACCCGGAGAACCTCCAGGCTCAGCACCGCCAGACGCCACACGAGCAGGCCCAGCTCCCTCAGGCTCCGCACCCCCAGGCTCAGCACCTCCAGGCGTAGCACCCCCAGGCTCAGCACCCCCAGGCGTAGCACCCCCAGGCTCAGCACCCCCAGGCTCAGCACCCCCAGTAGTAGCACCCTCAGGCTCAGCACCCCCAGGCGTAGCACCCACACGCTCAGCACCCCCAGAGTCAGCACCCCCAGGCTCAACACCCTCAGCAGCACCAGAGTCACCAGTAACCTCGACAGGCTCGACTGCGTCTACCTGGGACACACCTGAAGGGGCAGGACCCTGAGGGGGGAGGGGGTCTACCGGGGGGGGACCTGGCACAAGGAAGAGCGGTGGCGGGGGGAGGGACGGAGTGCGGTAGGGGAAGAGGCGGTAGTAGGGGACCGACTCGTCAAACGTGACGTCCTGGGAGGACAGAACACGGCGAGAGGTGGGGTGGTAGAACTGCCACCCTGGCGCGTCAGGGGGGAAGCCAAGGAAGACGCAAGGAGCAGCACGAGGGGACAGCTTGTCCGCAGACAAGTCGCGGACAAACGCCCGAGATCCCCAGACACGGAACGCAGACGCATCGCCAACCTTCCCCGTCCACAGCAAAGCTGGGGAGGTCTCCGGCATGGAGACCCTGGGGTGAAGGTTGATCTGATGCGCCGCGTACCGAACCGCAAACGGCCACAGAAAATGGGGGGCAGCCGCATGCATCATGGACGTACGGGCGACGTCCATGACCATGCCAATGCGGCGCTCATCAATCCCATTTTGCTGTGGAGAGTCCGGAAGCGTGAAGGTCTGGCGGATGCCTCGTGCACGACATTAGGCTCGCAGAAGGCCAGAGGAGAACTCTCCACCTCTGTCAGAGTGCAGACGCAGAACAGGAAAGTCCGAGCCGAAGCTCTGCCTGAGCTGGAGACGAGCTGCGCGGATCCAGTCGATCAACACCTCAGTGACATCACCCTTGCTGCGCAAGGGGAAGACTGTGGTGTAACGCGAGTAGTCGTCAACCACCAGCAGGAAGTAGCGCTCGTGACCCTGTCCACGGACGCGGGCCGGGCCCCACACGTCCATGTGAAGCGTCTGCAGCGGGGCCTCTGTCGGAGGAAACTGGGAGGAGTGAGGGGCAGCCCGCTGCCGCCCCTCGACACAAGGGACGCAGGTAGGGCCGGGCCCCGGAGGAAGGGGAGGGAGGGACCGGGGAAGACCAGAGACAAGGACACGGGAGGCCATGCCTCGGAGACGAAGCAGGGAGGGGTGACCAAGGCGGTGGTGCCAGAGGAGAGTCTCGTGCGACAGGAGGCGACACGAACAGGGGGCAGACTCAGGACCAGACCTAGACGCTGCAGCAAACACCTGACCAGACGCAGTGACTGGAGGAGACGCAGTGGTCAGTGTGTACAGGCTCGACCCCGGCCGACGTGTAAACGTGGACAGGTGTCGGCCTGTCCGAGCGTCCGTGCAGTGGGTCACCCGCTGACTCGCAGGAGTGAACTGGTGAACCCCCGCATCCTGTAGGTCAGCACCACTCACCAAGTTCGTAGAGAACGAGGGGAGGTAAAGACCAGACAGGGTGCCAGAGGGGGCCGCCGGACACGGGAGGACAGTGGAGAAGTGAGCAAGGACAGGACCCCCAGAGGGGTCTGCCAGAGAGAATGCAACTGGCCGGCCAAGCGGCGTGAGTGTGGTGCGGTCTCGAAAGAAGGAGCGAGAAGCCCCCGAGTCAAGGGTGAAGGTGTGGGAGGCCGAAGCCGACGCAGTACCTGAGAGAGCAGACTCACCAGCACCTGAGGGAGCAGACGCACGAGCACCTAGAGCAGCAGCCTCGCTAGCACCTAGAGCAGCAGCCTCAATGCCCGGGTCGGGCGGAAAACACCGGTAACAGTCACCCTCATCACTAATAGTCACAGCATACATGGCAGCAAGAATAGCATCAAAGTCAAGGTCAAAGACAGCTACACCCGCCCTAGACAGCTCGCCCCAGCGGGGGATCTCAGTGGCCTCAGGGAACTGGTGACACCAAGCGTCCGTCAGGCGGCCAAAGCAGCGCTGGGTGGAGTGCGCACCCCCGCACTGCTCACCCGCGCGGTCGCCGGTGCGTAGGACGTAGGTGCACGGACCAGTACCCCCACCCCGCTGGCGTGCAGCGTACCACTCACGGAGCTGCTGAGGGGGGGGGATGTCACGAGTGCGCTGCTGCCGCTGCTGCTGCTGCTGCTGGCGCTGACCACCACCGGAGCCGACCCTCTGCCCAGCGCCACCCCGACCAGCTCCACCTCCTCCGCCGCCGCCTCCTCCACCGCCGCCAGCCACCTCCGCTCCCACCGCCACCGCCGCCGCCGCCTCCGCCTCCACTGCCGCCACCGACACCTCCACCCCCGCCACCACTCCCACCACCACCCCCACCCCCTCCACTGCCGCCACCGCCACCTCCGCCACCCCCGCCAGCCCCTCCAGCACCCTTGCCCCCCTTGCCCTTGCCGGTGCGGTGTCTCCCGCTCGGGGCAGACGCAGCGCCGACCGACTCGAGACCAACGAGGTCGGCCGCAGCAGCAGAGGCAACAGAGGGCAAAAGGGGGGAGGGGGAACACCCCTCAAAGACGGGGGTGCGAGGGTCACCACGAGAGGCTCCTACAGCGACTATGCTCTTCTCTGCTGCTAGGAGGGCCTTCTCGAGGAGGTCAACGGTGAGAGTGGTGGGGCAAACTGAGAGGAAGTGGTCCCTGACTACGCGAAGGGAGTCAGGGAGCCGGGTGACTATGTAGTAGAGGGTGATGTACATGGGGGGGGGGTTCTTGGCGCAGAACTCAGCAGGAAGCGCAGCGCGGTAGGGAGTGTCACTAGTGCGGAGGTGCGTAATGAGGTCAGCGACTGTGGGAAAGGCAGCAAGGTCAGGGAAGAGGTACGGTAGCATGAGGCGGCTCAGTGCAGCAGTGGCAGGGGAGGAGTAGCGCGCAACTACAGCGTCGTACAAGGTGTGAGCACTCTTGTACTGGCTAAAGTGCGCACGCTCAGAGGTAGGCAGGTGGCGACGCACAGCTAGACGTGCAGCAGCATCGCGTGTGGCCCACTGTGAGCAAACAGTGGCGTCGGCATCAGCAGCAGGGGCAGGAGAGGCACCAGAGGTGAGGTCAAAGAGGGAGAGACCGTCTGCCCTATCGCACTGTAAGAAAAGCTGCAGGTCATCTACCCAGACGTCAAAGTCAATGGCCCGACCCTCAGCGTCAAAGGCGAGGACACTAGGGGTAGCCATGACAGCAGTAGACTAGCAGTGCGAACAGTAGGGTAAGGGCAGTGCAGTGATAGAGGCGCTGCTCTTACCGGACAGGGCGGCTCGGGCGGCTCGGCGGCTCGGCGGCTCGGCAGGACGGCGTGTCGGCGACACGGCGGCTCGGGCGGCTCGGCGGCTCGGGCGGCTCGGGCGACTCGGCGGCTCGGGCGGCTCGGGCGGCTCGGCAACTCGGCGGCCCGGGCGGTTCGGCGGTCGGCTGCTGGGCGGCTCGGCGGCTCGGCGGCTCGGCTGCTCGGCTGCAGGACGGCTCGGCGGCTCGGGTGCTCGGCTGCTGGGCGGCTCGGCGGCTGGTGTGGTTGGTGACGACCGCGGCAGCAGTCGCAGAAGCTGTGGCGACTGCTGCTGCAGAGACGGCTGCGGCTGCTGCCTCAGGGACGGCGGCTGCCGACCGCTAGGGGCCGCGAAGAGCGGCGGAGAGGCCGTGAAGGGCGCCACGAGGGGCCGTCGAGGGGGCCGTAAGGGGCCGACTGGCGACGGGAGGGGCCGAAGGGGCCGCGGGAGGGCCCGTAAGGGTAGCGCGAGGGGCCGTAAGGGCGGCACGAGGGGCCGTAAGGGCGGCACGAGGGGCCGTGAGGGCGGCGCGACGGGCGCGACGGGCCGTAAGGGCGGCGCGACTGGCCGTAAGGGCGGCACGACGGGCGCGACGGGCCGTAAGGGCGGCGCGACGGGCCGTAAGGGCGGCGCGACGAGCCGTAAGGGCGGCGCTAGGGAGCCGTGAGAGGGCCGCTAAGGGCGACGCGACGGGGCCGTGAGGGGCCTAGCGAGGGCGCGACGGTAGGGAGAGCACACAGGGCGCGACTCGGGCCGGAGCGAAGCGCGCTCCGGGCAGGAAAAAAAATTTCGTGGTGGTGGGCCCTAGGAATCGTTCCCACTAGGGAACCTGCTCGATACCATGAGAAGAAATGAGGAATGAATTGATTAAGGGAAATTTGGGTACAAATGTGAACCCTAGAAAACTGTACCCCATATGGGCTACCCCACTATAGCCTACAGTAGCTATGTCATATAAATCTGACAGTTGGCCCCGTCCTCGTTTGGGCGGAGCCGACTTCGTGGTTGGGTGTACGGGGAGTGCAACCTGTCAAACTTATATCTGCTATGGTCTATTTAGGCTGTAGTGGGGTAGCTCTTAGTGGGTACAACACTTATGTGTTTCCTATATGTACCCATCTCATTTCTAGTTCATTCAATTCTTTCGTCTATCATTCTCACATGGTATAGAGCTAGTTTCGAGATTTTTTTTAAAAAAGGGCCCACCACTGAAATTTCTCCCCTGCCTACTTGCCGCGCGCTTCGCGCCTTCCCTTCGAGGCCCGTCACGGCCCCTGCGCCCGCCCTTAGAGCCTGCGCCCGCCCCGTAAGGCCCCTTAAGGCCTCGTTAGGCCCCGTAAGGCCCCTTTAGGCCCCGTTTAGGGCGCGGTTTAAGGCCCCGTAAGGCACCGTTATGCCCCGTAAGGCCCCGTCAGGCCCCGTTCGGCCCCCGTTTAAGGCCCCGTTAGGCCCCGACAGGCCCCGTTAGAGGCCCCGTACGGCCCCGTCAGGCCCCGTTAGAGGCCCCGTACGGCCCCGTCAGGCCCCATTTGGCCCCGTTTAAGGCCCCGTAAGGCCCGTCAGGCTCCGTTAGAGGCCCCGTCAGGCTCCTTCAGGCCCAGTTAGAGGCCCCGTAAGGCCCGTCAGGCCCCGTTATAGGCCTCGTCAGGCCCCGTTATAGGCCCCGCACGGCCCCGTTATCGGCCCCGTACGGCCCCGTTATAGGCCCCGTCAGGCCCCGTTATAGGCCCAGTCAGGCCCCGTTATAGGCCCCGTTCGGCCCCGTCAGGCCCCATTTGGCCCCGTTTCAGGCCCCGTAAGGCCCGTCAGGCCCCGTTATAGGCCCCGTACGGCCCCGTACGGCCCCGTTATAGGCCCCGTCAGGCCCCGTTATAGGCCCCGCACGGCCCCGTTATAGGCCCTGTACGGCCCCGTTATAGGCCCCGTCAGGCCCCGTTATAGGCCCCGTTCGGCCCCGTTATAGGCCTCGTCAGGCCCCGTTATAGGCCCTGTTCGGCCCAGTCAGGCCCCGTTAGAGGCCCCTTCAGGCCCAACCGGCCCTGCTGCGGCCCTGTCGCAGCTCTTCCCCGACGCTGCCCCGACCCTGCTCCTGAACTGCCCCGGCCCTGCTTCTGCACTGCCCCAGCCCTGCTCCTGACCTGCCCCTGAACTGCCCCGGCCCTGGCCCGGCTCTGCCCAGGCCCTGCCCCGGCCCTGCCCCGGCTCTGCACCGGCCCTGCCCCTGAACTACCCCGGCCCTGCTTCTGCACTGCCCCGGCCCTGCTCCTGAACTGCCCCGGCTCTGCCCCGGCCCTGCCCCGGCCCTGCCCCGGCCCTGCCCCTGAACTGCCCCGGCCCTGGCCCGGCTCTGCCCTGGCCCTGCCCCGGCCCTGCTCCTGAACTGCCCCGGCCCTGCTCCTGAACTGCCCCGGCCCTGCCCCGGCCCTGCTCCTGAACTGCCCCGGCCCTGCCCCGGCCCTGCTCCTGAACTGCCCCGGCCCTGCCCCCGCCCTGCTCCTGGACTGCCCCGGCCCTACCCCGGCCCTGCCCCAGCCTCTCCCCTGGTAAGAGCGCCGCGCTGCCGAGCCACACCGCCCTGCCGAGCTGCGCCGCCCTACCTAGCCTGCTTAGCCGAGTTCCACTGCTGCTACTGCTAGCCTGCTGCTTCTCCTGTCATGGCTAGTCTCAATGTTCTTACCTTTGATGCTGAGGGTCGGGCTGTTGACTTTGAGGTCTGGCTAGATGATCTGCAGCTTTTCCTACAGTGCGATAGCAAGGATGGTCTCTCACTGTTCGATCTCACTTCTGGCGCCTCTACTGCCCCTAGTGCTGATGCTGACAGTACTGTTCGCTCGCAGTGGCTCACGCGCGATGCTGCTGCTCGTCTTGCTGTGCGCAACCACCTGCCGTCTACTGAGCGCGCGCACTTTAGTCAGTACAAGAGTGCTAGGGCTCTGTACGACGCTGTAGTTGCACGCTACTCCTCCCCTACCATTGCTGCCCTCAGCCGCCTCATGCCGCCGTACCTTTTTCCTGACCTTGCCGCCTTTTCCACAGTTGCTGACCTAGTTGCTCACCTCCGCACTAGTGACGCTCGCTACCGCGCTGCCCTTCCCACTGAGTTTCTTCCCACGAACTCCCCCCCCATGTACATCACCCTGTACTACCTAGTCACCCGCCTCCCTGACTCTCTCTCCTCAGTCAGGGATCACTTTCTCTCCCTTTGCCCTACCGAGCTGACTGTCGACTTGCTAGAGGAGCGCCTTGCTGCAGCTGAGAAGAGTATCTTAGCTGTTGGTGCTTCTCGCGGTGACCGTCGCACCCCCTTCTTTGAGGGGTGTTCCCCTGTCCCCCTTCTCCCCTCTCTTGCCTCTGCTGCTGCTGTCGACCTCGTTGGCACTGAGGAGGTCGGTGCTGCGTCTGCCCCTAGTGGGCGACGCCGCACTGGCAAGGGCAAGGGAAGCAGGGGTGGTGGTGGGGGCGGTGGAGGCAGCGGTGGAGGAGGTGGAGGTGGTGGTGGGGTTGGTTCCGGGAGTGGGGGCGTAGGTGGCGGCAGTGGCGGCCGTGGCGGCGGTGGTGGAGGAGGTGCGGCGGCGGCGGCGGTGGTGGAGGTAGCAGAGGAGGTGGTGCTGGTCGCGGTGCGGCCACGCAGCGTGGAGGCCTTGGTGGCAGCCAGCGTCCGCAGCAGCTGCGCACCCGTGAGACCCCGTCTGTTCAGCAGCTTCGTGAGTGGTACGCTGGACGTGGGAGGTCTGGGGGTGCAGGTCCCTGCGCGTACGTTCTTCGCACCGGCACTCGTAGTGGGGAGGTGTGTGGTCTCCCACACACCTCGCAGCGCTGCTTTGGCCGCTTGACTGACGCTTGGCGTACCCAGTTTCCTGACGCTGTTGAGCTTCCTCGTTGGCATGATCTGCTTCTGCAGAATGTGCCTATCTTTGATCTAGATTTTGATGCTATCCTTGCTGCCATGTATGCTCTTGCTGATATTACTGAGGGTGACTGTTACCTGCGTGTCCCGCCCGACCCGGGCACTGTGGCTGCTACTCTAGGTGCTAGTGCGGCTGCTGCTCTAGGTGCTAGTGCGTCTGCTGCTCCAGGTGCTGGTACGTCTCCTCCCTCTGGTACTGCACCTACTGAGTCCTTTCACACCTTCACACTTGACTCTGGTGCTTCGCGCTCTTTCTTTAGAGACAGCACCACGCTCACGCCGCTCCGTCGGCCTGTTGCAGTCTCCCTTGCTGACCCCTCCGGGGGACCAGTCCTTGCACACTCCTCCACGGTTCTACCGTGTCCTGCGGCCCCGTCGGGCTTGCTGTCGGGACTCCACCTCCCCTCGTTCTCTACGAACTTGGTGAGTGGAGCTGACCTCCAGGACGCGTGGGTTGACCAGTTCACCCCTGGAGGTCAGCGTGTGACCCACTGCACTTGCTCTCGGACGGGCCGCCACCTGGCCACGTTCACCCGTCGGCCAGGGTCGAGTCTGTACACACTGACTACTATGCCTCCTCCGGTCCCTGCGTCTGGTCAGGTAGCTGCGTCCAGTCAGGTGTTTGCTGCTGCGTCCAGGTCTAGTCCTGCGTCTGCCCCCTGCTCGTGTCGTCCTCTGGCGCACGAGACTCTCCTCTGGCACCACCGCCTTGGTCACCCATCCCTGCCTCGTCTTCGAGGTATGGCCTCCCGTGCTCTTGTCTCTGGACTCCCCAGGTCCCTCCCTCCCCTTCCTCCGGAGCCTGCCCCCACCTGTGTTCCTTGTGTCGAGGGCCGGCAGCGCGCCGCTCCTCACTCCTCCTCGTTGCCTCCGACTGAGGCCCCTCTGCAGACTCTTCACATGGACGTGTGGGGCCCAGCCCGCGTTCGTGGACAGGGTCACGAGCGTTACTTCCTGCTGGTCGTTGACGACTACTCGCGTTACACCACAGTCTTCCCCTTGCGCAGCAAGGGTGAGGTCACTGAGGTGTTGATCGACTGGATCCGCGGTGCTCGTCGCCAGCTTAGTGAGAGTTTTGGCTCCGACCTTCCTGTTTTGCGTCTGCACTCAGACAGAGGCGGGGAGTTTTCCTCCGACCTTGTGAGAGCCTTCTGTCGTTTGGAGGGCATCCGCCAGACGTTCACGCTTCCGGCCTCCCCGCAGCAAAATGGGATTGCTGAGCGCCGCATTGGCATGGTCATGGATGTCGCTCGTACGTCCATGATCCATGCGGCTGCTCCCCACTTTCTGTGGCCGTTCGCGGTTCAGTACGCTGCGCATCAGATCAACCTTCAGCCTCGTGTCTCCTTGCCGGAGACCACACCTACTCTGCGGTGGACGGGGAAGGTTGGCGATGCGTCCGCGTTCCGTGTCTGGGGATCTCGAGCTTTTGTCCGCGATACTACAGCGGACAAGCTGTCCTCCCGTGCCGTTCCCTGTGTCTTCCTTGGCTTCCCTCCTGACGCACCCGGGTGGCAGTTCTACCACCCCAGCTCGCGTCGTGTTCTGTCCTCTCAGGACGTCACGTTTGACGAGTCGGTGTCGTACTACCGTCTCTTTCCCTACCGCACTGCCTCTCCCCCTCCCCCGCCGCTCTTCCTTGCCCCAGGTACTCCTCCGGTAGACCCCCTCCCCCCCCAGGGTCCTGCCCCCTCAGGTGTGTCCCAGGTAGACCCTGCCGAGCCGGTCGAGGTAGCTGTCGACTCAGGTGCTGCTAGGGGTGCTGACCCTGCGGGTGCGGGGACTGGGGGTGCTGAGACTGGGGGTGCTGAGTCTGGGGGTGCTGAGACTGGGCGTGCTGAGCCTGGGGGTGTGGCGCCTGAGGGTACTGTGTCTGGAGGTGCTGAGCCTGCGCGTGTTGAGTCTGGAGGTGCTCTGGGTGTCCCGTCGCGGCGGGAGCCCCTCTCTCCACAGCGGCTTCGTGAGTGGTGCTCTCGGCGCTGTCGGGTTGCTGCTGGAGGTGCTGCTGGTGCGGGTGCTGCTGGAGGTGCTGGCGCTGCTGGAGGTGGTGCTGGTGCTGGAGCTGCTGGAGGTGCTGCTGGTGCTGGAGCTGCTGGAGGTGCTGCTGGTGCTGGAGGTGCTACTGGAGCTACTGGAGGTGCTGGCACTGCTGGAGGTGGTGCTGGTGCTGGAGCTGCTGGAGCTGCTGGAGGTGCTGGTGCTGCTGGAGGTGGTGCTGGTGCTGGATCTACAGGAGGTGCTGCTGGTGCTGGAGCTGCTGGAGGTGCTGCTAGGAGTGGAGACCCTGAGGCTGAGGGTACCGGTTCTGTCTCTGCTGTTTCTCGAGGCGCTGCGCGGCCGCGGCCGTACTACGTTCCGCTTCTTCAGCAGGTTCTTGGCTCCCCAGCTTCTCCTGGTCCTCCTCCTCCTTCCCTGAGTCCACCGCCTGTCCCGTCTCAGTCGCAGTTACAGCCGGCCTCTCCCCTGCCTGGTCCTTCTCCTTACTCTGGTCCGACTAGAGGTCTTTCGGAGCATCGTGAGCCTGAGTCGCGTCCTGTGTCGCCTGCGTCTCGTTCTACGTCGCCTGTCCGTTCTGTTCGCGCTGGTCGTGTTTCGCGTCCGCGTCTTCCTCCTGTCCCTGGCACTCACTCTATGACTCTGCGTCCTTCCACTGCTCCACAGCGTGTCCCTCTGCCCTCTCCTCCTGCGTCCTCTCCTCCTGACGGTCCGGACCCGGAGTCTGACTCCTTTCGTGCTGCTAGTCCTACTGTCACGCGCTTTCTGGCCACTGCTGTCACTGACCCCCTGTTTGAGTTCTCTGCTGCGTCTGCTCTTGTTGCTGAGCTTGTTGACTTTGCTGCAGCCTGTCGCCTAGACTACGCCGCTAGTCTTGTTGCTGAGTCTGCGTATGTGTCTGTCTGTCCTCCGTCCGTCGGGGGTGAGTGTGCTCTTGGCACGGACGTCCTTGAGGACAGGCAGGAGGACCTTGAGTGCTTTGCTGCTGCTTCACCTCATCTCGTGTCCATGCTGCTTGCCCCTGAGGGAGACCCGGATGCACTAGACATCTCGACCCCGCGCTCTTACGCAGAGGCGATAGAGGGTCCCTACTCCTCCCAGTGGCAGGCAGCCATGGACGCAGAGATGGCTTCCTGGAAGTCCACAGGCACCTACGTAGACGAGGTTCCCCCACCTGGGGCGAACATCGTCAGTGGCATGTGGATCTTCAGGGTGAAGCGGCCGTCGGGTTCTCCGCCTGCCTTCAAGGCGCGTTACGTTGCACGTGGCTTCAGTCAGCGACAGGGAGTTGACTTCTTTCAGACCTTCTCCCCTACCCCGAAGATGACCACTCTTCGGGTACTGCTGCACGTTGCTGCTCAGCGTGACTACGAGCTCCACTCGCTTGACTTCAGCACAGCCTTCCTACAGGGCAGCCTGCACGAGGAGATCTGGCTGCGCCGCCCACCTGGCTTCACTGGGTCGTTTCCTGCTGGTACCCAGTGGAGCCTCCGGCGGCCAGTCTACGGTCTCCGCCAGGCGCCCCGTGAGTGGCACGACACGCTCAGGACGACTCTTGCTGCTCTTGGTTTTGCTCCTTCCACTGCTGACCCTTCTCTGTTTCTACGCACTGACGCTACTCTGCCGCCGTTCTACGTTCTTGTGTACGTAGACGACCTTGTCTTTGCTACTGCTGACACGGAGGCACTCGCCCACGTGAAGTCCGAGCTGCAGAAGAGACACACGTGCACAGACCTGGGTGAGCTCACAAGCTATCTTGGCTTGCGGATCACCCGGGACAGAGCACAGCGCACCATTACCTTGACTCAGTCACACATGGTGCAGCAGGTCCTTCAGCGCTTCGGCTTCACGTACTCCTCGCCACAGTCCACTCCTCTGCCTACCGGTCACTCGCTCTCAGCTCCACCTTCGGACGAGTCCGTAGAGCCGAGTGGCCCGTATCCAGAGCTTGTGGGCTGCCTCATGTACCTGATGACTTGCACACGACCTGACCTCGCATACCCTCTCAGCCTTCTGGCTCGCTACGTGGCTCCCGGCAGGCACCGAAAGGTGCACTGGGATGCTGCGAAGAGGGTGTTGCGATACTTGTGCAGTACATCGGGCATGGGGCTCGTGCTTGGAGGACGGGCTCGAGTTGTCCTCACTGGTCACGCTGACGCCTCCTGGGTTGACGACTTGGCTACGCAGCGGTCGTCACAGGGTTACACCTTCAGTCTTGGCTCCGGTTCTGTCTCTTGGCGGTCTACCCGCTCTTCTTCTGTTCTCAGCTCCAGTTGTGAGGCTGAGATCTACGCTGGGGCCATGGCTGCACAGGAGCTACGCTAGCTGACCTACCTGCTGACCGACTTGGGAGAGGCGCCTCGTTCTCCTCCAGTTCTGTACGTCGACAACAAGGCCATGCTGGCCTTGTGTCAGGAGCACAGACTGGAGCACAGAACGAAGCACATTGCTCTGCGCTACTTCCTTGCTCGAGAGTTGCAGCAGCGTGGCCAGCTTCGTCTTGCTTACGTGGCCTCTCAGGCCAACACTGCTGATGTCTTCACCAAGGCACTTCAGCCTTGTGATCATCAGCGTTTCTGTACTGTGTTAGGCCTTGTACCTAGTGTGCCTCACTTGTTGACTTCTTGACTCTGCTTGTACTGTACTCTATATACTTATACCTGCATGCTTACACTTGCTAGGTTGTGTTCACCGTACTGTTTACTGTCTTTTATATAACTCTGCATATGAACTGGCCTTATGGCCCTTTGCTTGTGCTCAGACTGTGTGGTGACTTTGTGATCCACCCTGAGCTTGCTTTGCTTTTCTTGACTGGTCTTGTGACCTCTTGTTCTCCCCCACTTTGCCTATGGGGGTGTGTCAAACTTATATCTGCTATGGTCTATTTAGGCTGTAGTGGGGTAGCTCTTAGTGGGTACAACACTTATGTGTTTCCTATATGTACCCATCTCATTTCTAGTTCATTCAATTCTTTCGTCTATCATTCTCACACAACCGACCGTCTGCAGTGGGCGACACCGACTTGGGCAAGCTGGTCGACGGGTTTGGTCGACCTGCACGGGGCCACTGCAAAGGCGCCAACTTTGGGAAGCCGGTGGCCGAAGTCTACTGGTGGTTGGCGACGGGGCTCGTCGACCTGGGAAGGGCGCCGACTTGGATGGCGCCAACTTTGGGAGGACGCCGACTTCTTGGCGTCGACCTGAGGGGCACCGACTTGGTGACGCCAACCTGGGGACGCCGTTTGGGTGCAGTCCGCGACCATCAGACCTGGTCGACCAGAAGTGGTCGACCTGGGGGAGTAGCCGACTTCGTGAAGTCGGCAGAAGGTGGTCGTCGACCTGGGCAGTCGTCGGGCACGAGGAGCAGTACTTGGTCGGCGGGGTTGCCTGGTCGACCAAGTAACCAAGGCGACGAGGTTCTGTGAGGTGCGTGAACGTCGCCCAGGAGGTTTTGGCAAAGTCGACCGACGGGCTGGTATCCTGAGGTCGACATGGCACATCAGGCGCAACCGTTGGCTGACTTGGCACCTGCGCAATGTGCGTGGCGGTGCACGTAGTGCTGAACCGTCACCTGGCACCTGCGAAGTAGGTGCGCGCACATGCATGCAAGGACACCTGCCATTGCAACGATGGCAAGCCGCCTCGCTACAGCATTGGCAAGCTGCCCTGATGCAGCGCTGGCAGGCCATCGACTTGATATGTTGGCAAGCCGCCACTCTGCAGCGCTGGCGCGGTACGGACTTGCAGTACTGGCAAGGTCGACGACTTTGCAGCGCTGGCGGTCGACCTGCCTATTTGCTAGGTAGTTTTGCATCTGATGTAGTCATTCTTGCCTATCATTCTGTACCATTGTTGTGAACTTTTGCTAGTGAAACTCTTGCCAATTTCCCCCGTGAATGCGCAACTAGAGAGAGCACAAGTGAACAACTAAGGAACGAACGCCACGCCCACTCCTACCCTGTGCCTACCCCATAGACTAGCTCCCGTTGTATGAATTATCTCCGCAGCTCACTCACCCGTCGCTCCTGTGGCACCACCGTCTAGGTCACCCCTCCTTCCCACGTCTCCGTCACATGGTTCACCACTTTCCGGTCTCAAGTCTCCTAGCGTCCCTGCTCCCTCCCTCGTCTGTGCCGCCGTGCACTCCCTGCGTTGAGGGTTGGCAGCGCTCCCCCCCTCACTCCTCCGTGTTTCCCCGTACCACTGCTCCCCTTCAGACTCTGCATATGGACGTTTGGGGCCCAGCCCCCGTCTCTGGGCCGCGCTCGAAGAGCTACTTCCTGGTCGTTGCTAGACCATGGTATGGCTAGCTAGACCATGGTATTTCCCTTGCTGCGGAAGCCGACGTGCCTGATGCTCTCTTTCCATGATTAGTAGCTGTCCACGCCCAACACGGCCGTGGTGTGCGTTGTCTTCACTCTGACTGTGGTGGCAAGTTTGCCTCCGGTCGCCTTGAGCATTTTTGTTTTGCGAAGAGCATTCGACAGACCCTCACGCACCTAGACTCGCCGCAATAGAATTGGGTAGCTGAGCGATGCATTCGCCTGGCTAGATTGCTCGTACCTCCATATGCCATGCAGTGCCCCATTTTCAGCGGCCTTTTGCAGTCCGCTACGCCACGCACTAGCTTAACATATGGCCATGTGTCTCACGCATGCAGGATATGCCAACCCTCCTCTAGACTGGGTCCCCTTGTGTTGCGGATGCATTTCGCTTTTGGGGTTCCCTTGCTCACGTCCGCGCCCCCGGCATGGACAAGCTCTTGGCCTGCACTTTCCCCTGTGTCTTCCATGATTCCTCTTGTCGCCGCTTCCGGACTGTTCTTTCACCCTTCGTCTCACCGGTCTTTCACTCTGAGGACGTCACCTTTGACGAGTCTACCTGTTTTTACACTCGCATCCCTCACTGAGGTATTTTGGTTCCCTCAGCTCCCTTGCTTCTCACTCCTGATCCTCACCGTGGTTCCACTCCACTAGTAGCTCCCCTTTCCTCACGTCCCTCCCCGTTGCTCGCGGCCTTGTCCTCGCAGTCACCGCAGCTGCCTTCGCCCCCCCCCCCCCCCCCCCCCCCCCCCCCCCCCCCCCCCCCCCCCCCCCCCCCCCCCCCCCCCTCCCCCCTTCCAAATTGCGATAAGGTGGGAAGCGAAGGTGTGCGTGGTCTGCAAAGGAACGTGGCTCTGAATACCAAGTTTTACAAGTGCAATTGAGTGAGCGAGCGAAACAAATGGTAATGGTAACGCACGAATGAAGGGGTGCCCTATGGGCCTAGTGCCGAGGTTGGGAATTGTCGAGGCGTAGGGCCTGAGAAACTGAACGAGAATGAATGACTAAGGGAAAGTTGGGTACAAATGTAAACCCTAGAAAACTGTACCCCATATGTGCTACCCCACTATAGCCTACAGTAGCTATGTCATATAAATCTGACACACCCCCATAGGCAAAGTGGGGGAGAACAAGGGGTCACAAGACCAGTCAAGCAAAGCAAAGCAAGCTCAAGGTGGATCACAAAGTCACCACACATTCCAAGCACAAGTTCAAGGCCACAAGGCCAGTTCACATGCAGGATTACATATATATATAAGGCTAGACAAGCAAGAGCAGGTGTATATATATATGCAACAGTACAAACAAGGTCAAGGGGTGAGCAAGTGAGGCAAGGTGGGCACAAGACCCAGCTGAGTACAGAAGCGCTGATGATCACAAGGCGCAAGTGCCTTGGTGGAGATATCAGCAGTGTTGGCCTGAGAGGCCACGTACACAAGCCGCAGCTGACCACGCTGCTGTAGCTCACAAGCAAGGAAGTAGCGGAGAGCAATGTGCTTCGTTCTGTGCTCCAGTCTCTGCTCTCGACACAAGGCCAGCATGGCCTTGTTGTCTACGTACAGCACTGGAGGAGAACGAGGCGGCTCTCCGAGGTCAGTCAGCAGGTAGGTGAGCCAGCGAAGCTCCTGTGCAGCCATGGCCCCGGCGTAGATCTCAGCCTCACAACTGGAGCCGAGAACAGAAGACGAGCGGGTAGCCCGCCACGAAACAGAGCCGGAACCAAGGCTGAAGGTGTAACCCTGTGACGTCCGCTGCGTAGCCTGGTCGTCAGCCCAAGAAGCGTCTGCGTGCCCAGTGAGGACCACTGGACTCTGCCCTCCAAGCACAAGCCCCATGCCCGACGTACTGCACAAGTAACGCAACACCCTCTTCGCTGCAGCCATGTGCTCCGGTCTGTGTCTCCCAGGAGCAACATAGCGTGCGAGAATGCTAAGAGGGTATGCGAGGTCAGGTCGTGTGCAGGTCATCAGGTACATGAGGCAGCCAACAAGCTCTGGGTACGGGCCACTCGACTCTACGGACTCATCCAAAGGCAGAGCTGAGAGCGAGTGGCGAGTAGGCAGAGGAGTGGCCTGAGGCGAGGAGTACGTGAAGCCGAAGCGCTGAAGGACCTGCTGCACCATGTGTGACTGAGTCAGGGTAATGGTGCGGCGTGCTCTGTCCCGGGTGATCTGCAAGCCAAGGTAGCTGCGCAGTTCACCCAGGTCTGTGCACGTGTGTCTCTTCTGCAGCTCGGACTTCACGTGGGCGAGTCCAGCAGTGTCAGCTGTGGCAAAGACCAAGTCGTCGACGTACACGAGGATGTAGAACGGCGGCAAAGAAGTGTCGGTGCGCAGAAACAGCGACGGGTCGGCAGTAGAGGGAGCAAACCCAAGAGCCGCAAGTGTAGTCCTCAGTGTGTCGTGCCACTCACGCGGTGCCTGGCGGAGACCGTAGACTGGTCGCCGGAGGCTCCACTGGGTGCCAGGAGGAAAAGACCCAGTGAAGCCAGGTGGGCGACGCAGCCAGATCTCCTCGTGTAGGCTGCCCTGCAAGAAAGCAGTGCTGAAGTCAAGAGAGTGCAGCTCGTAGTCGCGGTGAGCAGCTATGTGCAGCAGTACCCGAAGAGTGGTCATCTTCGGGGTGGGAGAGAAGGTCTGAAAGTAGTCAACTCCCTGCCGCTGACTGAAGCCACGAGCCACGTAACGCGCCTTGAAGACAGGCGGAGAACCCGGCGGTCGCTTCACCCTGAAAATCCACATGCCACTGACGATGTTCGCCCCAGGCGGGGGAACCTCGTCAACGTAGGTGCCTGTGGACTTCTAGGAAGCCATCTCTGTGTCCATAGCTGCCTGCCACTGAGAGGAGTAGGGACCCTCTATCGCCTCCGCGTAAGAGCGCGGAGTCGGGATGTCAAGTGCATCCGGGTCTCCCTCAGGGGTAAGCAGTACGGACACGAGATGAGGTGAAGCAGCAGCCAAACACTGGAACTCCTCCTGCCTGTCCTCAAGGACGTCCGTGCCAAGGGCGCACTCACCCCCGACGGACGGAGGACAGACAGACTCAGACTCAACGACAAGACTAGCAGCGTAGTCTAGACGACAGCGAGCAGCAAAGTCGACGAGCTCAGCAACTAGGGCAGACGCAGCAGTGGACTCAAAGGAAGGGTCACTGACGACAGTAGCAAGGAGACGCGTGACAGTAGGACTGGCAGCACGAAGAGAGTCCGACTCCGGGTCGGGAAGAGCAGGAAGAGAGGACTCAGGAGGAGAAGGCAAAGGGGCACGCAGAGGAGCAGTGGACGGACGCAGAGACATCCGGTGCGTGCCAGGGACAGGAGGAGGACGCTGACGCGAACCACGACCACTAGAGCGAGCAGGACGGACAGGCGACGCAGGGCGAGACGCAGGCTCACGACGCTCAGCCAGACCTCCAGTAGGACCAGTGTAGGGAGAAGGAGCGGGCAGTGGGGAGGCCGGCTGTAACTGTAACTGTGACGGGACAGGCTGTGGACACTCTAAGGGAGGAGGAGGACCAGTAGAAGGCGGGAGACCAAGAACCTGCTGAAGGAGCGGAACGAAGTACGGCCGAGGCCGCGCGGCGACTCCAGACACGGCAGGGACAGCACCAGTACCCCCAGCGGCAGCACCAGCGCCAGCAGCACCTCCAGCTCTAGTACCTCCAGCAGCACCAGTAGCACCCCCAGCAGGACCGCCTCCAGGACCGACAGCAGTAGCCTCAGCGTCAACACCCTCAGCAGCTCCAGCTCCAGTCGTACCCGCAGGCCCAGCAGCTCCAGTACTCCCAGTACGAGCACCTCCGGGACCCGCGGCACCAGCACCCTCAGCAGCCGAAGAACCTCCAGCTCCAGCAGCACGCCTCCAGCGCCGGGCAAACCACTCGCGCAGCTCCTGTGGAGAGAGTGGCTCCCGCCGAGACGAAGCACCCGGAGAACCTCCAGGCTCAGCACCGCCAGACGCCACACGAGCAGGCCCAGCTCCCTCAGGCTCCGCACCCCCAGGCTCAGCACCTCCAGGCGTAGCACCCCCAGGCTCAGCACCCCCAGGCTCAGCACCCCCAGGCTCAGCACCCCCAGTAGTAGCACCCCCAGGCTCAGCACCCCCAGGCTCAGCACCCCCAGGAGTAGCACCCTCAGGCTCAGCACCCCCAGGCGTAGCACCCACACGCTCAGCACCCCCAGAGTCAGCACCCCCAGGCTCAGCACCCTCAGCAGCACCAGAGTCACCAGTAACCTCGACAGGCTCGACGGCGTCTACCTGGGACACACCTGAAGGGGCAGGACCCTGAGGGGGGAGGGGGTCTACCGGGGGGGGACCTGGCACAAGGAAGAGCGGTGGCGGGGGGAGGGACGGAGTGCGGTAGGGGAAGAGGCGGTAGTAGGGGACCGACTCGTCAAACGTGACGTCCTGGGAGGACAGAACACGGCGAGAGGTGGGGTGGTAGAACTGCCACCCTGGCGCGTCAGGGGGGAAGCCAAGGAAGACGCAAGGAGCAGCACGAGGGGACAGCTTGTCCGCAGACAAGTCGCGGACAAATGCCCGGTCTCGGTCGATGCCTACGCCGAGCTGACATTCAACGACGAGGAGGCGCAGGAGCGCGAGGAGGAGGAGTACCGGCAGAAGGTTGGCTCGCTGCAGTTCGCGGCGACGACGACGAGGCCGGACATCGCGTTTGCCTGCAGCAAGCTGGGGAGCGGCCTCACGGTGAGGAGCGACTAGCATTGGCGCGAGGTCGACCGCTGCCTTGCCTACCTCGCTGACACCTGCGACACCGCCCTGGAGTTCGGCGGTGGACCAGAGTCGCTGGAGCTGATCGGCTACGTGGACGCCGATGACGCAGGCGACAAGCAGAACCGGACGAGCACGAGTGGCTACGTGTTCATCTACGGAGGGGCCGCCGTCTCCTGGTCGAGCTCGCGCATCAAGTGTGCAACATTGTCATCGACAGAGTCAGAGTACGTGGCGGCCACGGATGCAAGCAAGGAGGGACGCCGACTTCGTTTCCTTCTTGCGCAATTCAAGCTACTCGACGCTGGGAAGCCGACCATTCTCCGCGTCAACAACAAGTCGGCAATTACGGTCGCTGAGGGCTTGGGGCTGACGGGCAACCTCAAGCGAATGGAGCGATGTTATGCCTGGTTGCAGCACATAGTGAGGCGCAAGAAGTTCGTACTGAAGTACATCCCGACAACCGAGCAGCCGGCAGACTTCCTAACGAAGGCGCTGCATTTTCCGGCTTTCAACCAGTGCTCCGTCGCCATCGACCAAGTTTGTCTGGCCGCCGTTGGTGACGGTGACGATGATGTGCAGCAGTAGGTGCCGTGCCCTTCTGCACGGTTGGTGCGGTGACGGCGTGCTGTGTGTGGGGTGCACGCCGAGGACGAGTTTTCTCCGTAGTGTGCTGCCGTGTGGGCTGGGGGCCCAAGCATGAGCACGGCAGGGGAGTGTTAACGGGAATGGAGTGTTGGCCCCGCCCTCGCTTGGGCAACGCCGACGACTTGGTCGGATGTACGAGAGTAGCCGCCGACCGTTCACAGTGGGAGAGCTGCTCGACAGGCTTCGTCGAGCTGCAGGGGACCGCTGTGGTGTTGCTGTCGACCAGGGAGCTCGACAGCTGCAACTGACTGGTCTGGGTGACGGGTGGGCCGTCGTTCAGGAAGGGTAGTTCGACCGGGAGGTCGACGGAGCAGTCCGTCGACCTGCATTTTGATTGGGAGGTCAACGGAGCAGTCCGTTGACCTGATAAGTGAGCAGCGGTCGACGAGGGGAGCTCGGCGAGAACAGCTGACAGTTCTGGTCGACGGAAGGGGTCCGTCGACCAGGGGGTAGCTCAACGGGAGCTGTGGTCGACCAGGGGCACCTAGTGGTCGACCAGAGGGACCCGGTGGTTGACCAGAGGCACATGGTAGTTGACCAGAGCACCTGGGGTTACCTGCTCGGCGAGTTCTGCGGAGGCACGCGAACGTCGTCGAGGTCGCAATGGCGAAGGCGACTTTGGGTTGGTATCCCGAAGTCGATGTGGCTCGTCAGGCGTAGACAACAGCCGATGGATGCACAACGGTGCAAGTCGGCCCAATCGTCTGCGCGCACCTGCGAGCGTGCACACTACTGTCTTCTACGGGGCAACGCTGGACAGCCGCTCTGCTGTAGCGTTGGCACACCGTCGACCTGCTGTGTTGGTAGGTCGCCTTTCTGCAGTGCTGGCGTGGCTCCTCTACGCAACGCTGGCAGGCGATCGACCATGCTATGCTGTCGATCGACCAGGCTAGCTGCAGAGTTGCTAGGTGCCTGATGTAGTCATTGCTTGTTGAATCATTTATGTAATTCCAACTTTGCTAGTGAAAACTCTTGCCGATTTCTCCCGTGAAGGTGCAAGCACTAAGGAACTAGGCAAAGCTACGATCACTCCTAGTAGTTCGTGCCAACCCCCGTAGTCTAGCTCACTACCGTTCTAGAGTGAATTTCCGCAGGTACTATACCGATGGTTGCAAAGCTGAAATGCGGAGAGGATGCATTCGATTATAAACACACCTCATTGATACGTTGGTGCTGTGAAAGTGGTTCCGCGGTACGACACATCAGCCACGTAAATTTTGTCAAACTTATATGCTATAGTCTGTCTAGGCTGTAGTGGGGTAGTTCATATAGGGTACAACACTTTTAGGTTTCCTACTTGTACCCACCTGCTTGCTAGTTCAGTCATTTCTTCCTTCACTATTCTGGCATGGTATTCTGAGCAGGTTCCATCGTGGGAACGTTTTTTTTAGGGCCCACCACGATAACATTTTTTTCCTGCCCTGCTCGAAGCGCGCCTCGCGACTGCCTCACCTGCGCCGTCGCGCGCCCTGCCCTAGTGCCGCTCGTCGCGGCCCTGCCTTCTCAGCCCGTCGCGGCCCTGCCGTCACGGCCCGTCGCGGCACCCTGCTTACTCGGCCCGCCGCGGCCTTGCCCTCTCACCGCCTCGTCGAGGCCTCGACCTAGCCGCCTAGTCCCGGCCCTGCCCTGCCGCCACCCGCGGCCCTGCCTTGCCACCCGTCGCGGCCCTACCCTGCCGCCTCTCGTCGCGGCCCCGACCTTGCCGCCCGCCGCGGCCTCTGCCCTGCCGCTGCTCGTCGCGGCCCTGCCCTACCCTGCCGTCCAGCAGCGGCCCTGCCCTGCCGCCGCCCTGTCGCGGCCCTGCGCTGCCGCCGACGCGTCGCGGCCCTGCCCTTCAGCCGCCCCAGTTGCGGCCCTGCTCTACCGCCGCCAAGTAGCGGCCCTACCCTGCTGCCGCCCCAGTCGCGGCCCTAACCTAACCGCCAGCTGCGGCCCTGCCCTGCACCCGCCCCTGGTAAGCACCCGCGCCGCCTAGCCGAGCCGCGCCGCTCCTCCGAGCCGCGCCGCCCTGCCGCGCCGCGCCGCCCTACCGAGCCGCGCCGCCCTGCCGAGCCGCGCCGCCCTATGGGGCCGCACTGCCCTGCCCGCGCTGCTCCTGCATCTACTGCTGCTTCTGCTGCCACTGCTACTACTGCTGCTACTGCCGCTATGGCTAGTCCTAATGTTCTTACCTTTGATGCTGAGGGGCGTGCGGTTGACTTTGACGTGTGGGTTGACGACCTGCAGCTCTTTCTTCAGTGTGACTCCAAGGACGAAGGACCCCTTTCGATCACACGTCCGGTGTCTCTCCTGCACCTGCTGCCACTGCTGACAGTACGGTTCGCTCGCAGTGGACCACTCGTGACGCTGTTGCTCGCCTTGTTGTTCGTAGTCACCTGCCGTCTGCTGAGCACGCGCACATTGGCCAGTACAAGACTGCTAAGTCTTTGTATGACACTGTCGTAGCGCGCTACTCCTCCCCTGCCACTGCTGCCCCCAGCCGCCTCATGCTGCTGTACCTGTTCCCTGACCTTGCCGCCTTTGCCACAGTCTCTAACCTCATTACTCACCTCCGCACTAGTGACGCCCGCTACTGCACTGCGCTTCCCACTGAGTTCTGTGCCAAGAACCCCCCCCCCATATACATCACCCTTCACAACCTATTCACCCGCCTCCCTGACTCCCTTGCTTCAGTCAGTGACCACTTTCTCTCCCTTTGCCCCACCGAGCTCACCATCGACCTGCTAGAGGAGCGCCGCACTGCAGCTGAGAAGAGTATCATTGCTGTAGGTGCTTCTCGCGACGACCCTCGCGCCTCTTTCTTTTAGGGGTGTTCCCCTGTCCCTCTTCTCCCCTCTGTTGCCTCTGCTACTGCTGTCGACCTCGTTGGCAATGAGGAGGTCGGGGCTGCGTCTGCTCCTAGTGGGACGTGCCGCAACAGCAAGGGCAAGGGGGGCAAGGGTTGTGGAGGGGACGGTGGGGGCGGCGGTATAGGGTGTGGAGGAGGCGGAGGGGGTGGCGGTGGAGGTGGGGGTGGTGGCGGGAGTGGGGGCTTCGGTGGCGGCGGTGGGGATGGTGGAGGCAGCGGCAGCGGCGGTGGAGGCAGCGGCAGCAGTGGTGGAGGTGGCGGCGGCGGTGGTGCTGGTCGGGGTGGAGCCGCGCAGCGTGGAGGCTTTGGTGGTAGCCAGCGCCAGCAGCAGCCGCGTTCCCGTGAGACCCCGTCGACCCAGCAGCTTTGTGAGTGGTACGCTGGGCGTGGGAGGTCTGGGGGTGCTGGTCACTGCACTTACGTTCTTCGCACCGGCGGGCGCCGTGGGGAGACATTCGAGCTGCCACACACTACGCAACGCTGCTTCGGTCGCCTGACTGACGCCTGGCGCGCCCAGTTTCCTGACGCTGTTGAGCTCCCTCGCTGGGGTGATCTGCTTAAGCAGAATGTTGCTATCTTTGATCTTGATTTCGATGCTATCTTTACTGCCATGTATGCTTTGACTGATAGTGCTTAGGGTGACTGTTACCTGTGTGTTCCGCCCGACCCGTGCATTGAGGCTCCTGCTCTAGGTGCTAGTGAGTCTGCTGCTCCAGGTACTAGTGAGTCAGCTGCTCCAGGTACTAGTGAGTCTGCTGCTCCAGGTGCTGGTGAGTCTGCTCTCTCTGGTACTGCACCTACTGAGGCCTTGCACACTTTCACACTTGTTTTTGGTGCTTTGCGCTCCTTCTTTCGCGACAGCACCACACTCACGCCGCTCAGTCGGCCTGTCGCAGTCTCCCTGGCTGACCCCTCTGGGGGCCCAGTCCTTGCGCACTCTTCCACGGTTCTACCGTGTCCTGCGGCCCCGTCGGGCTTGCTGTCGGGACTCCACCTCCCCTCGTTCTCTACGAACTTGGTGAGTGGAGCTAACCTTCAGAACGTGTGGGTTGACCAGTTCACCCCTGGAGGTCAGCGTGTGACCCACTGCACTTGCTCTCGGACGGGCCGCCACCTGGCCACGTTCACCCGTCGGCCTAGGTCGAGTCTGTACACACTGACTACTGCGTCTCCCCCTGTTACTGCGTCTGGTCAGGTAGCCGCGTCTGGTCAGGTGTTTGCTGCCGCGTCCAGGTCTAGTCCAGCGTCTGCCCCCTGCTCGTGTCGTCCTCTGTCACACGAGACTCTCCTTTGGCACCACCGCCTTGGTCACCCCTCCCTGCCTCATCTTCAAGGTATGGCCTCCTGTACCCTTGACTCTGGTCTCCCCCGGTCCTTCCCTCCCCTTCCTCCGGGGCCTGCCCCTACCTGTGTTCCTTGTGTCGAGGGGTGGCAGCACGCCGCTCCTCACTCCTCCGAGTTCCCTCCGACAGAGGCTCCCCTGAAGACTCTCCACATGGACGTGTGGGGCCCAGCCTGCGTCCGTGGACAGGGTCACGAGCGTTCCTTCCTTTTGGTCGTTGACGACTACTCGCGTTACACCACAGACTTCCTCTTGCGCCGCAAGGGTGAGGTTACTGAGGTGTTGATCGACTGGATCCGCGGTGCCCGTCGCCAGCTCAGCAAGAGTTTCGGCTCGGACCTTCCTGTTTTGCGTCTGCACTCAGACAGAGGTGGTGAGTTTTCCTCCGACCTTCTGAGGGCTTTCTGTCGTGCGGAGGGCATCCGCCAGACGTTCACGCTTCCGGCCTCCCCACAGCAAAATGGGATTGCTGAGCGCCGCATTTGCATGGTCATGGACGTCGCTCGTACGTCCATGTTCCATGCGGCTGCTCGCCATTTTCTGTGGCCGTTCGCGGTTAAGTACGCTGCCCTATCGAGCCGCGCCGCCCTGTTGAACCGCGCTGCCCTTCTGCTTGCATTGCTTTTGCTGCCACTGCTACTACTGCTGCCACTGCTGCTACTGCTGCTGCTGCTGCTACTGCTACTATGGCTAGCCCTACTGTTCTCATCTTTGATGCTGAGGGGCGTGCAGTTGACTTTGACGTGTGGATTGACGACCTGCAGCTCTTTCTTCAGTGTGACTCTAGGGATGGGGTATCCCTGTTTGATCACACGTCTGGTGTGTCTACTGCACCTGCTGCCACTGCTGACAGTACGGTTTGCTCTCAGTGGACCACTCGTGACGATGTTGCTCGCCTTGCTGTTCGTAGTAACCTGCCGTCTGCTGAGCGCGCGCACTTTGGCCAGTACAAGACTGCTCAGTCTTTGTACGACGCTGTAGTAGCGCGCTACTCCTCCCCTTCCACTGCTGCCCTCAGCCGCCTCATGCTACCGTACCTGTTCCCTGACCTTGCCGCTTTTGCCACAGTCGCTGACCTCATTACTCACCTCCGCACTAGTGACGCCCGCTACCGAGCTGCGCTTCCCACTGAGTTTTGTGCGAAGAACCCCCCCCCCCATGTACATCACCCTTTACTACCTAGTCACCCACCTCCCTGTCTCCCTTGCTTGAGTCAGGGACCACTTTCTCTCCCTCTGCCCCACCGAGCTCACTATCGACCTGCTAGAGGAGCGCCTCACTGCAGCTAAGAAGAGAATCTTAGTTGTAGGTGCTTCTCGCGGCGACCGTCGCGCCCCTTTCTTTGAGGGGTGTTCCACTGTCCCCCTTCTCCCCTCTGTTGCTTCTGCTGCTGCTGTCGACCTCGTTGGCACTGAGGAGGTCGGGGCTGCATCTGCTCCTAGAGGGAGGCGCCGCAACGGCAAAGGCAAGAAGGGCAAGGGTGGTGGAGGGGACTCTGGGGGAGGCGGTGGGGGTGGTGGAGGAGGCGGAGGGGGTGGTGGTGGAGGTGAGGGTGGTGGCGGGAGTGTGGGCTTCGGTGGCGGCGGTGGGGGTGGTGGAGGCAGCGGCAGCGGCAGTGGAGGCAGCGGCAGCGGTGGTGGAGGTGGCGGCGGAGGTGGTGCTGGTCGAGGTGGAGCCACGCAGTGTGGAGGCTTTGGTGGTAGCCAGCGCCAGCAGCAGCCGCGTTCCCGTGAGACTCCGTCGACCCAGTTTCGGTCGCCTGACTGACGCCTGGCGCGCCCAGTTTCCTGACGCTGTTGAGCTCCCTCGCTGGGGTGATCTGCTTAAGCAGAATGTTGCTATCTTTGATCTTGATTTCGATGCTATCTTTACTGCCATGTATGCTTTGACTGATAGTGCTTAGGGTGACTGTTACCTGTGTGTTCCGCCCGACCCGTGCATTGAGGCTGCTGCTCTAGGTGCTAGTGAGTCTGCTGCTCCAGGTACTAGTGAGTCAGCTGCTCCAGGTACTAGTGAGTCTGCTGCTCCAGGTGCTGGTGAGTCTGCTCTCTCTGGTACTGCACCTACTGAGGCCTTGCACACTTTCACACTTGTTTTTGGTGCTTTGCGCTCCTTCTTTCGCGACAGCACCACACTCACGCCGCTCAGTCGGCCTGTCGCAGTCTCCCTGGCTGACCCCTCTGGGGGCCCAGTCCTTGCGCACTCTTCCACGGTTCTACCGTGTCCTGCGGCCCCGTCGGGCTTGCTGTCGGGACTCCACCTCCCCTCGTTCTCTACGAACTTGGTGAGTGGAGCTGACCTTCAGAACGTGTGGGTTGACCAGTTCACCCCTGGAGGTCAGCGTGTGACCCACTGCACTTGCTCTCGGACGGGCCGCCACCTGGCCACGTTCACCCGTCGGCCTAGGTCGAGTCTGTACACACTGACTACTGCGTCTCCCCCTGTTACTGCGTCTGGTCAGGTAGCCGCGTCTGGTCAGGTGTTTGCTGCTGCGTCCACGTCTAGTCCAGCGTCTGCCCCCTGCTCGTGTCGTCCTCTGTCAAACGAGACTCTCCTTTGGCACCACCGCCTTGGTCACCCCTCCCTGCCTCATCTTCAAGGTATGGCCTCCTGTACCCTTGACTCTGGTCTCCCCCGGTCCTTCCCTCCCCTTCCTCCGGGGCCTGCCCCTACCTGTGTTCCTTGTGTCGAGGGGTGGCAGCACGCCGCTCCTCACTCCTCCGAGTTCCCTCCGACAGAGGCTCCCCTGAAGACTCTCCACATGGACGTGTGGGGCCCAGCCTGCGTCCGTGGACAGGGTCACGAGCGTTCCTTCCTTTTGGTCGTTGACGACTACTCGCGTTACACCACAGACTTCCTCTTGCGCCGCAAGGGTGAGGTTACTGAGGTGTTGATCGACTGGATCCGCGGTGCCCGTCGCCAGCTCAGCAAGAGTTTCGGCTCGGACCTTCCTGTTTTGCGTCTGCACTCAGACAGAGGTGGTGAGTTTTCCTCCGACCTTCTGAGGGCTTTCTGTCGTGCGGAGGGCATCCGCCAGACGTTCACGCTTCCGGCCTCCCCACAGCAAAATGGGATTGCTGAGCGCCGCATTTGCATGGTCATGGACGTCGCTCGTACGTCCATGTTCCATGCGGCTGCTCGCCATTTTCTGTGGCCGTTCGCGGTTAAGTACGCTGCGCATCAGATCAACCTTCAGCCTCGTGTCTCCTTGCCGGAGACCACACCTGCTCTGCGGTGGACGGGGAAGGTTGGCGATGCGTCTGTGTTCCGTGTCTGGGGATCTCGAGCTTTTGTCCGCGATGCTTCCGCGGACAAGCTGTCCTCCCGTGCCGTTCCCAGCGTCTTCCTTGGCTTCCCCCCTTACGCACCTGGGTGGCAGTTTTACCACCCCACCTCGCGTCGTGTTTTGTCCTCTCAGGACGTCACGTTTGACGAGTCGGTATCTTACTACCGTCTCTTTCCCTACCGCACTGCCCCCTCTCCCCCCCCCGCCACTCTTCCTAGCACCAGGTGCTCCTCCGGTAGACCCTCTACCCCCTCAGGGTCCTGCCCCCTCAGGTGTGTCCCAGGTAGACCCTGTCGAGCCTCTCGAGGTAGCTGTCGACTCTGGTGCTGCTAGGGGTGCTGGGCCTGCGGGTGCGGGGTCTAGGGGTGCTGAGCCTGGGGTTGCTGAGTCTGAGGGTGCGGAGCCTGGGGGTACTGAGCCTGAGCGTGTGGAACCTGGGGGTGCTGAGCCTGGGGGTGCTGAGCCTGAGCGTGCTGAGTCTGGAGGTCCTCCGGGTGTCCCGTCACGTTGGGAGCCCCTCTCTCTGCAGCGGCTACGTAAGTGGTACGCACGGCGCTGTAGCCGTGCTGCTGGAGCTACGTGGCCTGCTGCTAGAGGTGCTTCTGGAGCTGGAGCTGCTGGAGGTGCTGCTGGTGCTGGAGCTGCTGGAGCAGGTGGTCCTGGCGGTGCTGGTGCTGGAGGTCCTGGCGCTGTTGGAGGTCCTGCTGGTGTTGGAGCTGCTGGAGGTGCTGGAGCAGCTGGTCCCGGAGGTGCTCATACTGGAGGTACTGGAGCAGCTGGGGCTAGTGGTGCTGCAGGAGTTGGAGCTGTAGGTGCTGGAGCTGTTGCTACTGGAGGTGCTGCTGGAGCTGGAGCTGCTGGAGGTACTGGAGCTGGTGGTGCTGCGGGAGTTGTAGCTGGCGACCCTGGAGCTGAGGGTACTGGTGCTGTCACTACTGTTTCTGGAGGCGCTGCGCGGCCGCGGCCGTACTACGTTCCGCTCCTTCAGCAGGTTCTTGGTCTCCCGCCTTCTACTGGTCCTACACCTCCCTTACTGAATCCTCCGCCTGTCCAGTCACAGTCGCAGTTACAGCCAGCCTCTCCACTGCCTGGTCCTTCTCCTTACTCTGGACCGACTAGAGGTCTTACGGAGCGTCGTGAGCCTGAGTCTCGTCCTGCGTCTCCTGAGTCTCGTTTTGAGTCGCCTGTTCGCGCTGTTCGCACTGGTCGACGTGTTCCGCGTCAGCGTCTTCCTCCTGTCCCCGGCACTCACTATATGACTCTGCGTCCTTCCACTGCTCCACAGCGTGTCCCTCTGCCGTCTCCTCCTGCGTCCTCTCTTCCTGACGGTCCAAATCCGGAGTCTGACTCCCCTCGTGCTGCAAGTCCTACTGTCACGCGCTTTCTGGCCACTGTTGTCACTGACCCTTCGTTTGAGTCCACTGTTGCGTCTGCTTTCATTGCTGAGCTTGTTGAATTTGCTGCCGCTTGTCGTCTAGACTACGCCGCTAGTCTTGTTGCTGAGTCTGAGTCTGCGTCTGTCCGTCCTCCGTCCGTCGGGGGTGAGTGTGCTCTTGGCACGGACGTCCTTGAGGACAGACAGGAGGAGTTTGAGTGCTTTGCCGCTGCTTTACCTCATCTCGTGTCCATGCTGCTTGCAGGGAGACCCGGATGCACCAGACATCCCGACCCCGCGCTCTTACGCAGAGGCGATAGAGGGTCCCTACTCCTCTCGGTGGCAGACAGCCATGGACACAGAGATGGCTTCCTGGAAGTCCACAGGCACCTACGTCGATGAGGTTCCCCCGCCTGGGGCGAACATCGTCAGTGGCATGTGGATTTTCAGGGTGAAGCGGCCGCCGGGTTCTCCGCCTGTCTTCAAGGCGCGTTACGTTGCACGAGGCTTCAGTCAGCGACAGAGAGTTGACTTCTTCCAGACCTTCTCCCCTATCCCGAAGATGACCACTCTTCGGGTGCTGCTGCACGTCGCCGCTCAGCGTGACTACGAGCTACACTCTCTTGACTTCAGCACAGCCGTCCTACAGGGCAGCCTGCACGAGGAGATCTGGCTGCGCCGCCCACCTGGCTTCACTGGGTCGTTTCCTGCTGGTACCCAGCGGAGCCTCCGGCGGCCAGTCTACGGTCTCCGCCAGGCACCCCGTGAGTGGCACGACACACTGAGGACGACTCTTGCTGCTCTTGGGTTTGCTCCTTCCACTGCTGACCCGTCGCTGTTTCTACACACCGACACGACTCTGCCGCCGTTCTACGTTCTCATGTACGTAGACGACTTGGTCTTTGCTATTGCTGACACTGACGCACTCGCCCACGTGAAGTCGGAGCTGCAGAAGAGACACACGTGCACAGACCTGGGTGAGCTCACAAGCTATCTTGGCTTGCGGATCACCCGGGACAGAGCACAGCGCACCATTACCTTGACTCAGTCACACATGGTGCAGCAGGTCCTTCAGCGCTTCGGCTTCACGTACTCCTCGCCACAGTCCACTCCTCTGCCTACCGGTCACTCGCTCTCAGCTCCACCTTCGGACGAGTCCGTAGAGCCGAGTGGCCCGTATCCAGAGCTTGTGGGCTGCCTTATATACCTGATGACCTGCACTCGACCTGACCTTGCCTACCCTCTTAGCATTCTAGCACGCTATGTCGCTCCTGGCAGACACTGGAGTTTAGGGTTTAGGGTATCATCTCGTAGATATTGAATAGATTATAGCCATATGAAATCATACCCGTCAATTGTTTCATGATGCTTGTTGTCAATGACACTTCTCAAAGCCGAAACGATGTGATCATACATCCCGAGGTCGGCTTGGTGCATCAAATCCGGCATCACCGCCATGTATGGGCTGCCCCATATCTTCGATTCAAACCGAAACCCATGTAGTGCACACTGGAAAAGATTAGGGGAGGGATACAATTGATTATGTTGATACTGGAATGAAGACACGGGTTGGCGTTCATCAAGCGAGCAACTTACATGGACAGGCTGGGTTGAGAAGGTTTGGGGATGTTGCTGCCCGTGTCGCCGTGCCTTTAAGGCATCCACGATGCCCGATTGTTTTTGCGCTGTGCAATACTTGTGCACGGTGGAGAAGGAAGCCAAAACATCCCTGTGGACCTTGCACAACGAACATGGGAACTTCGTACCGAGTGACTTGGTGCAAGTGAGCTTGCACGTCTCGGGATAATCAGCGACGTACGCATAGAGTGCCGGGTACGCCGCGAAGAAGTGTCCGGACTGGTCCTGCACCCTAGTGCCCCAGTCCATACATGAGGGATGGGTGGGAAGGGTGACAAGCATTTATTAGTGCCGAGAAGTCGAGAGAGGGGCAGAGAAGCCAAGAGAGGGGCAGAGAATACAAGGGAGGGGCAGAGGAAACAAGAGAGGGGCAGAGACGAGAACAGAGGGGCAGAGAGGCCAAGAGAGGGGAGGTGAAGACAAAGGAGGGGCTGGGATGGAAAGCGATAGTCAGAGAAGCCAAGCGATGGTCAGAGAAGCCAAGAGAGGGGAGGTGAAGACAAGGGAGGGGCTGGGATGGAAAGCGATAGTCAGAGAAGCCAAGGGAGGGGCAGAGAAGCCAAGAGAGGGGAGGTGAAGACAAGGGAGGGGCTGGGATGGAAAGCGATAGTCAGAGAAGCCAAGAGATGGTCAGAGAAGCCAAGAGAGGGGAGGTGAAGACAAGGGAGGGGCTGGGATGGAAAGCGATAGTCAGAGAAGCCAAGGGAGGGGCAGATAAGCCAAGGGAGGGGCAGAGAAGCCAAGGGAGGGGCAGAGAAGCCAAGGGAGGGGCAGAGAAGCCAAGGGAGGGGCAGATAAGCCAAGGGAGGGGCAGAGAAGCCAAGGGAGGGGCAGATAAGCCAAGGGAGGGGCAGAGAAGCCAAGGGAGGGGCAGAGAAGCCAAGGGAGGGGCAGAGAAGCCAAGGGAGGGGCAGAGAAGCCAAGGGAGGGGCAGATAAGCCAAGGGAGGGGCAGAGAAGCCAAGGGAGGGGCAGATAAGCCAAGGGAGGGGCAGAGAAGCCAAGGGAGGGGCAGAGAAGACAAGGGAGGGGCAGAGAAGCCAAGGGAGGGGCAGATAAGCCAAGGGAGGGGCAGAGAAGCCAAGGGAGGGGCAGATAAGCCAAGGGAGGGGCAGATAAGCCAAGGGAGGGGCAGAGAAGCCAAGGGAGGGGCAGAGAAGCCAAGGGAGGGGCAGAGAAGCCAAGGGAGGGGCAGAGAAGCCAAGGGAGGGGCAGAGAAGCCAAGGGAGGGGCAGAGAAGCCAAGGGAGGGGCAGATAAGCCAAGGGAGGGGCAGAGAAGCCAAGGGAGGGGCAGAGAAGCCAAGGGAGGGGCAGAGAAGCCAAGGGAGGGGCAGAGAAGCCAAGGGAGGGGCAGATAAGCCAAGGGAGGGGCAGATAAGCCAAGGGAGGGGCAGATAAGCCAAGGGAGGGGCAGATAAGCCAAGGGAGGGGCAGAGAAGCCAAGGGAGGGGCAGAGAAGCCAAGGGAGGGGCAGAGAAGCCAAGGGAGGGGCAGAGAAGCCAAGGGAGGGGCAGATAAGCCAAGGGAGGGGCAGAGAAGCCAAGGGAGGGGCAGATAAGCCAAGGGAGGGGCAGAGAAGCCAAGGGAGGGGCAGAGAAGACAAGGGAGGGGCAGAGAAGCCAAGGGAGGGGCAGATAAGCCAAGGGAGGGGCAGAGAAGCCAAGGGAGGGGCAGAGAAGCCAAGGGAGGGGCAGAGAAGCCAAGGGAGGGGCAGATAAGCCAAGGGAGGGGCAGAGAAGCCAAGGGAGGGGCAGAGAAGCCAAGGGAGGGGCAGAGAAGCCAAGGGAGGGGCAGAGAAGCCAAGGGAGGGGCAGATAAGCCAAGGGAGGGGCAGAGAAGCCAAGGGAGGGGCAGATAAGCCAAGGGAGGGGCAGAGAAGCCAAGGGAGGGGCAGAGAAGACAAGGGAGGGGCAGAGAAGCCAAGGGAGGGGCAGATAAGCCAAGGGAGGGGCAGAGAAGCCAAGGGAGGGGCAGATAAGCCAAGGGAGGGGCAGATAAGCCAAGGGAGGGGCAGAGAAGCCAAGGGAGGGGCAGATAAGCCAAGGGAGGGGCAGAGAAGCCAAGGGAGGGGCAGATAAGCCAAGGGAGGGGCAGAGAAGCCAAGGGAGGGGCAGATAAGCCAAGGGAGGGGCAGATAAGCCAAGGGAGGGGCAGAGAAGCCAAGGGAGGGGCAGAGAAGCCAAGGGAGGGGCAGAGAAGCCAAGGGAGGGGCAGAGAAGCCAAGGGAGGGGCAGAGAAGCCAAGGGAGGGGCAGATAAGCCAAGGGAGGGGCAGATAAGCCAAGGGAGGGGCAGATAAGCCAAGGGAGGGGCAGATAAGCCAAGGGAGGGGCAGAGAAGCCAAGGGAGGGGCAGAGAAGCCAAGGGAGGGGCAGAGAAGACAAGGGAGGGGCAGAGAAGACAAGGGAGGGGCAGAGAAGCCAAGGGAGGGGCAGAGAAGCCAAGGGAGGGGCAGATAAGCCAAGGGAGGGGCAGAGAAGCCAAGGGAGGGGCAGATAAGCCAAGGGAGGGGCAGATAAGCCAAGGGAGGGGCAGATAAGCCAAGGGAGGGGCAGATAAGCCAAGGGAGGGGCAGAGAAGCCAAGGGAGGGGCAGAGAAGCCAAGGGAGGGGCAGAGAAGCCAAGGGAGGGGCAGAGAAGCCAAGGGAGGGGCAGATAAGCCAAGGGAGGGGCAGAGAAGCCAAGGGAGGGGCAGATAAGCCAAGGGAGGGGCAGAGAAGCCAAGGGAGGGGCAGAGAAGACAAGGGAGGGGCAGAGAAGCCAAGGGAGGGGCAGATAAGCCAAGGGAGGGGCAGAGAAGCCAAGGGAGGGGCAGATAAGCCAAGGGAGGGGCAGATAAGCCAAGGGAGGGGCAGAGAAGCCAAGGGAGGGGCAGAGAAGCCAAGGGAGGGGCAGAGAAGCCAAGGGAGGGGCAGAGAAGCCAAGGGAGGGGCAGAGAAGCCAAGGGAGGGGCAGAGAAGCCAAGGGAGGGGCAGAGAAGCCAAGGGAGGGGCAGAGAAGCCAAGGGAGGGGCAGAGAAGCCAAGGGAGGGGCAGAGAAGCCAAGGGAGGGGCAGAGAAGCCAAGGGAGGGGCAGAGAAGCCAAGGGAGGGGCAGAGAAGCCAAGGGAGGGGCAGATAAGCCAAGGGAGGGGCAGATAAGCCAAGGGAGGGGCAGATAAGCCAAGGGAGGGGCAGATAAGCCAAGGGAGGGGCAGAGAAGCCAAGGGAGGGGCAGATAAGCCAAGGGAGGGGCAGAGAAGACAAGGGAGGGGCAGAGAAGCCAAGGGAGGGGCAGATAAGCCAAGGGAGGGGCAGATAAGCCAAGGGAGGGGCAGATAAGCCAAGGGAGGGGCAGAGAAGCCAAGGGAGGGGCAGATAAGCCAAGGGAGGGGCAGATAAGCCAAGGGAGGGGCAGATAAGCCAAGGGAGGGGCAGATAAGCCAAGGGAGGGGCAGAGAAGCCAAGGGAGGGGCAGAGAAGCCAAGGGAGGGGCAGAGAAGCCAAGGGAGGGGCAGAGAAGCCAAGGGAGGGGCAGATAAGCCAAGGGAGGGGCAGAGAAGCCAAGGGAGGGGCAGATAAGCCAAGGGAGGGGCAGAGAAGCCAAGGGAGGGGCAGAGAAGACAAGGGAGGGGCAGAGAAGCCAAGGGAGGGGCAGATAAGCCAAGGGAGGGGCAGAGAAGCCAAGGGAGGGGCAGATAAGCCAAGGGAGGGGCAGATAAGCCAAGGGAGGGGCAGAGAAGCCAAGGGAGGGGCAGAGAAGCCAAGGGAGGGGCAGAGAAGCCAAGGGAGGGGCAGAGAAGCCAAGGGAGGGGCAGAGAAGCCAAGGGAGGGGCAGAGAAGCCAAGGGAGGGGCAGAGAAGCCAAGGGAGGGGCAGAGAAGCCAAGGGAGGGGCAGAGAAGCCAAGGGAGGGGCAGAGAAGCCAAGGGAGGGGCAGAGAAGCCAAGGGAGGGGCAGATAAGCCAAGGGAGGGGCAGATAAGCCAAGGGAGGGGCAGATAAGCCAAGGGAGGGGCAGATAAGCCAAGGGAGGGGCAGAGAAGCCAAGGGAGGGGCAGAGAAGCCAAGGGAGGGGCAGAGAAGACAAGGGAGGGGCAGAGAAGCCAAGGGAGGGGCAGATAAGCCAAGGGAGGGGCAGAGAAGCCAAGGGAGGGGCAGATAAGCCAAGGGAGGGGCAGAGAAGCCAAGGGAGGGGCAGATAAGCCAAGGGAGGGGCAGATAAGCCAAGGGAGGGGCAGATAAGCCAAGGGAGGGGCAGATAAGCCAAGGGAGGGGCAGAGAAGCCAAGGGAGGGGCAGAGAAGCCAAGGGAGGGGCAGAGAAGCCAAGGGAGGGGCAGATAAGCCAAGGGAGGGGCAGAGAAGCCAAGGGAGGGGCAGATAAGCCAAGGGAGGGGCAGAGAAGCCAAGGGAGGGGCAGAGAAGCCAAGGGAGGGGCAGAGAAGCCAAGGGAGGGGCAGAGAAGCCAAGGGAGGGGCAGATAAGCCAAGGGAGGGGCAGAGAAGCCAAGGGAGGGGCAGATAAGCCAAGGGAGGGGCAGAGAAGCCAAGGGAGGGGCAGAGAAGACAAGGGAGGGGCAGAGAAGCCAAGGGAGGGGCAGATAAGCCAAGGGAGGGGCAGATAAGCCAAGGGAGGGGCAGAGAAGCCAAGAGAGGGGAGGTGAAGACAAGGGAGGGGCTGGGATGGAAAGCGATAGTCAGAGAAGCCAAGAGATGGTCAGAGAAGCCAAGAGAGGGGAGGTGAAGACAAGGGAGGGGCTGGGATGGAAAGCGATAGTCAGAGAAGCCAAGGGAGGGGCAGATAAGCCAAGGGAGGGCAGAGAAGCCAAGGGAGGGGCAGAGAAGCCAAGGGAGGGGCAGAGAAGCCAAGGGAGGGGCAGATAAGCCAAGGGAGGGGCAGAGAAGCCAAGGGAGGGGCAGATAAGCCAAGGGAGGGGCAGAGAAGCCAAGGGAGGGGCAGAGAAGCCAAGGGAGGGGCAGAGAAGCCAAGGGAGGGGCAGAGAAGCCAAGGGAGGGGCAGATAAGCCAAGGGAGGGGCAGAGAAGCCAAGGGAGGAGCAGATAAGCCAAGGGAGGGGCAGAGAAGCCAAGGGAGGGGCAGAGAAGACAAGGGAGTGGCAGAGAAGCCAAGGGAGGGGCAGATAAGCCAAGGGAGGGGCAGAGAAGCCAAGGGAGGGGCAGATAAGCCAAGGGAGGGGCAGATAAGCCAAGGGAGGGGCAGAGAAGCCAAGGGAGGGGCAGAGAAGCCAAGGGAGGAGCAGAGAAGCCAAGGGAGGGGCAGAGAAGCCAAGGGAGGGGCAGAGAAGCCAAGGGAGGGGCAGAGAAGCCAAGGGAGGGGCAGATAAGCCAAGGGAGGGGCAGAGAAGCCAAGGGAGGGGCAGAGAAGCCAAGGGAGGGGCAGAGAAGCCAAGGGAGGGGCAGAGAAGCCAAGGGAGGGGCAGATAAGCCAAGGGAGGGGCAGATAAGCCAAGGGAGGGGCAGATAAGCCAAGGGAGGGGCAGATAAGCCAAGGGAGGGGCAGAGAAGCCAAGGGAGGGGCAGAGAAGCCAAGGGAGGGGCAGAGAAGCCAAGGGAGGGGCAGATAAGCCAAGGGAGGGGCAGAGAAGCCAAGGGAGGGGCAGATAAGCCAAGGGAGGGGCAGAGAAGCCAAGGGAGGGGCAGAGAAGACAAGGGAGGGGCAGAGAAGCCAAGGGAGGGGCAGATAAGCCAAGGGAGGGGCAGAGAAGCCAAGGGAGGGGCAGATAAGCCAAGGGAGGGGCAGAGAAGCCAAGGGAGGGGCAGATAAGCCAAGGGAGGGGCAGATAAGCCAAGGGAGGGGCAGAGAAGCCAAGGGAGGGGCAGAGAAGCCAAGGGAGGGGCAGAGAAGCCAAGGGAGGGGCAGAGAAGCCAAGGGAGGGGCAGAGAAGCCAAGGGAGGGGCAGATAAGCCAAGGGAGGGGCAGATAAGCCAAGGGAGGGGCAGATAAGCCAAGGGAGGGGCAGATAAGCCAAGGGAGGGGCAGAGAAGCCAAGGGAGGGGCAGAGAAGCCAAGGGAGGGGCAGAGAAGACAAGGGAGGGGCAGAGAAGACAAGGGAGGGGCAGAGAAGCCAAGGGAGGGGCAGAGAAGCCAAGGGAGGGGCAGATAAGCCAAGGGAGGGGCAGAGAAGCCAAGGGAGGGGCAGATAAGCCAAGGGAGGGGCAGATAAGCCAAGGGAGGGGCAGATAAGCCAAGGGAGGGGCAGATAAGCCAAGGGAGGGGCAGAGAAGCCAAGGGAGGGGCAGAGAAGCCAAGGGAGGGGCAGAGAAGCCAAGGGAGGGGCAGAGAAGCCAAGGGAGGGGCAGATAAGCCAAGGGAGGGGCAGAGAAGCCAAGGGAGGGGCAGATAAGCCAAGGGAGGGGCAGAGAAGCCAAGGGAGGGGCAGAGAAGACAAGGGAGGGGCAGAGAAGCCAAGGGAGGGGCAGATAAGCCAAGGGAGGGGCAGAGAAGCCAAGGGAGGGGCAGATAAGCCAAGGGAGGGGCAGATAAGCCAAGGGAGGGGCACAGAAGCCAAGGGAGGGGCAGAGAAGCCAAGGGAGGGGCAGAGAAGCCAAGGGAGGGGCAGAGAAGCCAAGGGAGGGGCAGAGAAGCCAAGGGAGGGGCAGAGAAGCCAAGGGAGGGGCAGAGAAGCCAAGGGAGGGGCAGAGAAGCCAAGGGAGGGGCAGAGAAGCCAAGGGAGGGGCAGAGAAGCCAAGGGAGGGGCAGAGAAGCCAAGGGAGGGGCAGAGAAGCCAAGGGAGGGGCAGATAAGCCAAGGGAGGGGCAGATAAGCCAAGGGAGGGGCAGATAAGCCAAGGGAGGGGCAGATAAGCCAAGGGAGGGGCAGAGAAGCCAAGGGAGGGGCAGATAAGCCAAGGGAGGGGCAGAGAAGACAAGGGAGGGGCAGAGAAGCCAAGGGAGGGGCAGATAAGCCAAGGGAGGGGCAGATAAGCCAAGGGAGGGGCAGATAAGCCAAGGGAGGGGCAGAGAAGCCAAGGGAGGGGCAGATAAGCCAAGGGAGGGGCAGATAAGCCAATGGAGGGGCAGATAAGCCAAGGGAGGGGCAGATAAGCCAAGGGAGGGGCAGAGAAGCCAAGGGAGGGGCAGAGAAGCCAAGGGAGGGGCAGAGAAGCCAAGGGAGGGGCAGAGAAGCCAAGGGAGGGGCAGATAAGCCAAGGGAGGGGCAGAGAAGCCAAGGGAGGGGCAGATAAGCCAAGGGAGGGGCAGAGAAGCCAAGGGAGGGGCAGAGAAGACAAGGGAGGGGCAGAGAAGCCAAGGGAGGGGCAGATAAGCCAAGGGAGGGGCAGAGAAGCCAAGGGAGGGGCAGATAAGCCAAGGGAGGGGCAGATAAGCCAAGGGAGGGGCAGATAAGCCAAGGGAGGGGCAGATAAGCCAAGGGAGGGGCAGATAAGCCAAGGGAGGGGCAGATAAGCCAAGGGAGGGGCAGAGAAGCCAAGGGAGGGGCAGAGAAGCCAAGGGAGGGGCAGAGAAGCCAAGGGAGGGGCAGATAAGCCAAGGGAGGGGCAGAAGCAGGAGGGCAGAGAAGCCAAGGGAGGGGCAGATAAGCCAAGGGAGGGGCAGAGAAGCCAAGGGAGGGACAGAGAAGCCAAGGGAGGGGCAGAGAAGCCAAGGGAGGGGCAGAGAAGCCAAGGGAGGGGCAGATAAGCCAAGGGAGGGGCAGAGAAGCCAAGGGAGGGGCAGATAAGCCAAGGGAGGGGCAGAGAAGCCAAGGGAGGGGCAGAGAAGACAAGGGAGGGGCAGAGAAGCCAAGGGAGGGGCAGATAAGCCAAGGGAGGGGCAGAGAAGCCAAGGGAGGGGCAGATAAGCCAAGGGAGGGGCAGATAAGCCAAGGGAGGGGCAGAGAAGACAAGGGAGGGGCAGAGAAGCCAAGGGAGGGGCAGAGAAGCCAAGGGAGGGGCAGAGAAGCCAAGGGAGGGGCAGAGAAGCCAAGGGAGGGGCAGAGAAGCCAAGGGAGGGGCAGAGAAGCCAAGGGAGGGGCAGAGAAGCCAAGGGAGGGGCAGAGAAGCCAAGGGAGGGGCAGAGAAGCCAAGGGAGGGGCAGAGAAGCCAAGGGAGGGGCAGATAAGCCAAGGGAGGGGCAGATAAGCCAAGGGAGGGGCAGATAAGCCAAGGGAGGGGCAGATAAGCCAAGGGAGGGGCAGAGAAGCCAAGGGAGGGGCAGAGAAGCCAAGGGAGGGGCAGAGAAGCCAAGGGAGGGGCAGAGAAGCCAAGGGAGGGGCAGATAAGCCAAGGGAGGGGCAGAGAAGCCAAGGGAGGGGCAGATAAGCCAAGGGAGGGGCAGAGAAGCCAAGGGAGGGGCAGAGAAGCCAAGGGAGGGGCAGAGAAGCCAAGGGAGGGGCAGATAAGCCAAGGGAGGGGCAGAGAAGCCAAGGGAGGGGCAGATAAGCCAAGGGAGGGGCAGAGAAGCCAAGGGAGGGGCAGATAAGCCAAGGGAGGGGCAGATAAGCCAAGGGAGGGGCAGAGAAGCCAAGGGAGGGGCAGAGAAGCCAAGGGAGGGGCAGAGAAGCCAAGGGAGGGGCAGAGAAGCCAAGGGAGGGGCAGAGAAGCCAAGGGAGGGGCAGAGAAGCCAAGGGAGGGGCAGAGAAGCCAAGGGAGGGGCAGAGAAGCCAAGGGAGGGGCAGAGAAGCCAAGGGAGGGGAAGATAAGCCAAGGGAGGGGCAGAGAAGCCAAGGGAGGGGCAGAGAAGCCAAGGGAGGGGCAGAGAAGCCAAGGGAGGGGCAGAGAAGCCAAGGGAGGGGCAGATAAGCCAAGGGAGGGGCAGAGAAGCCAAGGGAGGGGCAGATAAGCCAAGGGAGGGGCAGAGAAGCCAAGGGAGGGGCAGAGAAGACAAGGGAGGGGCAGAGAAGCCAAGGGAGGGGCAGATAAGCCAAGGGAGGGGCAGAGAAGCCAAGGGAGGGGCAGATAAGCCAAGGGAGGGGCAGATAAGCCAAGGGAGGGGCAGAGAAGACAAGGGAGGGGCAGAGAAGCCAAGGGAGGGGCAGAGAAGCCAAGGGAGGGGCAGAGAAGCCAAGGGAGGGGCAGAGAAGCCAAGGGAGGGGCAGAGAAGCCAAGGGAGGGGCAGAGAAGCCAAGGGAGGGGCAGAGAAGCCAAGGGAGGGGCAGAGAAGCCAAGGGAGGGGCAGAGAAGCCAAGGGAGGGGCAGAGAAGCCAAGGGAGGGGCAGATAAGCCAAGGGAGGGGCAGATAAGCCAAGGGAGGGGCAGATAAGCCAAGGGAGGGGCAGATAAGCCAAGGGAGGGGCAGAGAAGCCAAGGGAGGGGCAGAGAAGCCAAGGGAGGGGCAGAGAAGCCAAGGGAGGGGCAGAGAAGCCAAGGGAGGGGCAGATAAGCCAAGGGAGGGGCAGAGAAGCCAAGGGAGGGGCAGATAAGCCAAGGGAGGGGCAGAGAAGCCAAGGGAGGGGCAGAGAAGCCAAGGGAGGGGCAGAGAAGCCAAGGGAGGGGCAGATAAGCCAAGGGAGGGGCAGAGAAGCCAAGGGAGGGGCAGATAAGCCAAGGGAGGGGCAGAGAAGCCAAGGGAGGGGCAGATAAGCCAAGGGAGGGGCAGATAAGCCAAGGGAGGGGCAGAGAAGCCAAGGGAGGGGCAGAGAAGCCAAGGGAGGGGCAGAGAAGCCAAGGGAGGGGCAGAGAAGCCAAGGGAGGGGCAGAGAAGCCAAGGGAGGGGCAGAGAAGCCAAGGGAGGGGCAGAGAAGCCAAGGGAGGGGCAGAGAAGCCAAGGGAGGGGCAGAGAAGCCAAGGGAGGGGCAGAGAAGCCAAGGGAGGGGCAGAGAAGCCAAGGGAGGGGCAGAGAAGCCAAGGGAGGGGCAGAGAAGCCAAGGGAGGGGCAGAGAAGCCAAGGGAGGGGCAGATAAGCCAAGGGAGGGGCAGAGAAGCCAAGGGAGGGGCAGATAAGCCAAGGGAGGGGCAGAGAAGCCAAGGGAGGGGCAGAGAAACCAAGGGAGGGGCAGAGAAGCCAAGGGAGGGGCAGATAAGCCAAGGGAGGGGCAGAGAAGCCAAGGGAGGGGCAGATAAGCCAAGGGAGGGGCAGAGAAGCCAAGGGAGGGGCAGATAAGCCAAGGGAGGGGCAGATAAGCCAAGGGAGGGGCAGAGAAGCCAAGGGAGGGGCAGAGAAGCCAAGGGAGGGGCAGAGAAGCCAAGGGAGGGGCAGAGAAGCCAAGGGAGGGGCAGAGAAGCCAAGGGAGGGGCAGAGAAGCCAAGGGAGGGGCAGAGAAGCCAAGGGAGGGGCAGAGAAGCCAAGGGAGGGGCAGAGAAGCCAAGGGAGGGGCAGAGAAGCCAAGGGAGGGGCAGAGAAGCCAAGGGAGGGGCAGAGAAGCCAAGGGAGGGGCAGAGAAGCCAAGGGAGGTGCAGAGAAGCCAAGGGAGGGGCAGAGAAGCCAAGGGAGGGGCAGAGAAGCCAAGGGAGGGGCAGAGAAGCCAAGGGAGGGGCAGAGAAGCCAAGGGAGGGGCAGATAAGCCAAGGGAGGGGCAGAGAAGCCAAGGGAGGGGCAGAGAAGCCAAGGGAGGGGCAGAGAAGCCAAGGGAGGGGCAGAGAAGCCAAGGGAGGGGCAGATAAGCCAAGGGAGGGGCAGAGAAGCCAAGGGAGGGGCAGATAAGCCAAGGGAGGGGCAGAGAAGCCAAGGGAGGGGCAGAGAAGCCAAGGGAGGGGCAGAGAAGCCAAGGGAGGGGCAGATAAGCCAAGGGAGGGGCAGAGAAGCCAAGGGAGGGGCAGATAAGCCAAGGGAGGGGCAGAGAAGCCAAGGGAGGGGCAGATAAGCCAAGGGAGGGGCAGATAAGCCAAGGGAGGGGCAGAGAAGCCAAGGGAGGGGCAGAGAAGCCAAGGGAGGGGCAGAGAAGCCAAGGGAGGGGCAGAGAAGCCAAGGGAGGGGCAGAGAAGCCAAGGGAGGGGCAGAGAAGCCAAGGGAGGGGCAGAGAAGCCAAGGGAGGGGCAGAGAAGCCAAGGGAGGGGCAGAGAAGCCAAGGGAGGGGCAGAGAAGCCAAGGGAGGGGCAGAGAAGCCAAGGGAGGGGCAGAGAAGCCAAGGGAGGGGCAGAGAAGCCAAGGGAGGGGCAGAGAAGCCAAGGGAGGGGCAGAGAAGCCAAGGGAGGGGCAGATAAGCCAAGGGAGGGGCAGAGAAGCCAAGGGAGGGGCAGAGAAGCCAAGGGAGGGGCAGAGAAGCCAAGGGAGGGGCAGAGAAGCCAAGGGAGGGGCAGAGAAGCCAAGGGAGGGGCAGATAAGCCAAGGGAGGGGCAGAGAAGCCAAGGGAGGGGCAGATAAGCCAAGGGAGGGGCAGATAAGCCAAGGGAGGGGCAGATAAGCCAAGGGAGGGGCAGAGAAGCCAAGGGAGGGGCAGAGAAGCCAAGGGAGGGGCAGAGAAGCCAAGGGAGGGGCAGAGAAGCCAAGGGAGGGGCAGAGAAGCCAAGGGAGGGGCAGAGAAGCCAAGGGAGGGGCAGAGAAGCCAAGGGAGGGGCAGAGAAGCCAAGGGAGGGGCAGAGAAGCCAAGGGAGGGGCAGAGAAGCCAAGGGAGGGGCAGAGAAGCCAAGGGAGGGGCAGAGAAGCCAAGGGAGGGGCAGAGAAGCCAAGGGAGGGGCAGAGAAGCCAAGGGAGGGGCAGAGAAGCCAAGGGAGGGGCAGAGAAGCCAAGGGAGGGGCAGAGAAGCCAAGGGAGGGGCAGAGAAGCCAAGGGAGGGGCAGAGAAGCCAAGGGAGGGGCAGAGAAGCCAAGGGAGGGGCAGAGAAGCCAAGGGAGGGGCAGAGAAGCCAAGGGAGGGGCAGAGAAGCCAAGGGAGGGGCAGAGAAGCCAAGGGAGGGGCAGAGAAGCCAAGGGAGGGGCAGAGAAGCCAAGGGAGGGGCAGAGAAGCCAAGGGAGGGGCAGAGAAGCCAAGGGAGGGGCAGAGAAGCCAAGGGAGGGGCAGATAAGCCAAGGGAGGGGCAGAGAAGCCAAGGGAGGGGCAGATAAGCCAAGGGAGGGGCAGAGAAGCCAAGGGAGGGGCAGAGAAGCCAAGGGAGGGGCAGAGAAGCCAAGGGAGGGGCAGATAAGCCAAGGGAGGGGCAGAGAAGCCAAGGGAGGGGCAGATAAGCCAAGGGAGGGGCAGAGAAGCCAAGGGAGGGGCAGATAAGCCAAGGGAGGGGCAGATAAGCCAAGGGAGGGGCAGAGAAGCCAAGGGAGGGGCAGAGAAGCCAAGGGAGGGGCAGAGAAGCCAAGGGAGGGGCAGAGAAGCCAAGGGAGGGGCAGAGAAGCCAAGGGAGGGGCAGAGAAGCCAAGGGAGGGGCAGAGAAGCCAAGGGAGGGGCAGAGAAGCCAAGGGAGGGGCAGAGAAGCCAAGGGAGGGGCAGAGAAGCCAAGGGAGGGGCAGAGAAGCCAAGGGAGGGGCAGATAAGCCAAGGGAGGGGCAGATAAGCCAAGGGAGGGGCAGATAAGCCAAGGGAGGGGCAGATAAGCCAAGGGAGGGGCAGAGAAGCCAAGGGAGGGGCAGAGAAGCCAAGGGAGGGGCAGAGAAGCCAAGGGAGGGGCAGAGAAGCCAAGGGAGGGGCAGATAAGCCAAGGGAGGGGCAGAGAAGCCAAGGGAGGGGCAGATAAGCCAAGGGAGGGGCAGAGAAGCCAAGGGAGGGGCAGAGAAGCCAAGGGAGGGGCAGAGAAGCCAAGGGAGGGGCAGATAAGCCAAGGGAGGGGCAGAGAAGCCAAGGGAGGGGCAGATAAGCCAAGGGAGGGGCAGAGAAGCCAAGGGAGGGGCAGATAAGCCAAGGGAGGGGCAGATAAGCCAAGGGAGGGGCAGAGAAGCCAAGGGAGGGGCAGAGAAGCCAAGGGAGGGGCAGAGAAGCCAAGGGAGGGGCAGAGAAGCCAAGGGAGGGGCAGAGAAGCCAAGGGAGGGGCAGAGAAGCCAAGGGAGGGGCAGAGAAGCCAAGGGAGGGGCAGATAAGCCAAGGGAGGGGCAGAGAAGCCAAGGGAGGGGCAGAGAAGCCAAGGGAGGGGCAGAGAAGCCAAGGGAGGGCAGAGAAGCCAAGGGAGGGGCAGAGAAGCCAAGGGAGGGGCAGAGAAGCCAAGGGAGGGGCAGAGAAGCCAAGGGAGGGGCAGAGAAGCCAAGGGAGGGGCAGAGAAGCCAAGGGAGGGGCAGAGAAGCCAAGGGAGGGGCAGAGAAGCCAAGGGAGGGGCAGAGAAGCCAAGGGAGGGGCAGAGAAGCCAAGGGAGGGGCAGAGAAGCCAAGGGAGGGGCAGAGAAGCCAAGGGAGGGGCAGAGAAGCCAAGGGAGGGGCAGAGAAGCCAAGGGAGGGGCAGAGAAGCCAAGGGAGGGGCAGAGAAGCCAAGGGAGGGGCAGAGAAGCCAAGGGAGGGGCAGAGAAGCCAAGGGAGGGGCAGAGAAGCCAAGGGAGGGGCAGAGAAGCCAAGGGAGGGGCAGAGAAGCCAAGGGAGGGGCAGAGAAGCCAAGGGAGGGGCAGAGAAGCCAAGGGAGGGGCAGAGAAGCCAAGGGAGGGGCAGAGAAGCCAAGGGAGGGGCAGAGAAGCCAAGGGAGGGGCAGATAAGCCAAGGGAGGGGCAGAGAAGCCAAGGGAGGGGCAGATAAGCCAAGGGAGGGGCAGAGAAGCCAAGGGAGGGGCAGAGAAGCCAAGGGAGGGGCAGAGAAGCCAAGGGAGGGGCAGATAAGCCAAGGGAGGGGCAGAGAAGCCAAGGGAGGGGCAGAGAAGCCAAGGGAGGGGCAGAGAAGCCAAGGGAGGGGCAGAGAAGCCAAGGGAGGGGCAGAGAAGCCAAGGGAGGGGCAGAGAAGCCAAGGGAGGGGCAGAGAAGCCAAGGGAGGGGCAGAGAAGCCAAGGGAGGGGCAGAGAAGCCAAGGGAGGGGCAGAGAAGCCAAGGGAGGGGCAGAGAAGCCAAGGGAGGGGCAGAGAAGCCAAGGGAGGGGCAGAGAAGCCAAGGGAGGGGCAGAGAAGCCAAGGGAGGGGCAGAGAAGCCAAGGGAGGGGCAGAGAAGCCAAGGGAGGGGCAGAGAAGCCAAGGGAGGGGCAGAGAAGCCAAGGGAGGGGCAGAGAAGCCAAGGGAGGGGCAGAGAAGCCAAGGGAGGGGCAGAGAAGCCAAGGGAGGGGCAGAGAAGCCAAGGGAGGGGCAGAGAAGCCAAGGGAGGGGCAGAGAAGCCAAGGGAGGGGCAGAGAAGCCAAGGGAGGGGCAGAGAAGCCAAGGGAGGGGCAGAGAAGCCAAGGGAGGGGCAGAGAAGCCAAGGGAGGGGCAGAGAAGCCAAGGGAGGGGCAGAGAAGCCAAGGGAGGGGCAGAGAAGCCAAGGGAGGGGCAGAGAAGCCAAGGGAGGGGCAGAGAAGCCAAGGGAGGGGCAGAGAAGCCAAGGGAGGGGCAGAGAAGCCAAGGGAGGGGCAGAGAAGCCAAGGGAGGGGCAGAGAAGCCAAGGGAGGGGCAGAGAAGCCAAGGGAGGGGCAGAGAAGCCAAGGGAGGGGCTGGGATGGCACTTACACATGCGAGGCTTCCTTAAGCGGTTTCAGAACCAACGAAAGCACATGTTGAAACACTTGCAAGCGATCCACAGATGTATATTCGGTAGGAAACTCGGGCAGAGTCGCGATCAACGCATGTCCGTATGGCTTCCAACGATCCTCGTGGTGGATGTTGCCAACGGACAGAGATGTCTCTGCAAAATTAAAGCTATTTTAGGAACGATAAGGCTCACTTGCACGTTGTTCCAAAATTCGCCGGTTTCTGGAGCATCATACACACGAACGCCCCCAACCCTCTTCCGATGGGCACGTGTCACGATCGGATGTTTGAGCCTTGGTTCGTGCAGAAAATCCCGTAGTGCCTGCTCAAGGATGTGGGGAAGGGAACGGAGAGAGAGGGGGAAAGGGAATGCTCAGTTGGGGGAAGGGAACGGAGAGAGAGGGGGAAAGTGAATGCTCGGATGGGGGAAGGGAACAGAGAGAGAGGGGAAAGGGATTGCTCAGTTGGGGGAAGGAAATAGAGAGAGGGGGGGAAAGGGAATGCTCGGATGGGGGAAGGGAGCAGAGAGAGAGGGGAAAGGGATTGCTCAGTTGGGGGAAGGAAACAGAGAGAGGGGGGGAAAGGGAATGCTCGGATGGGGGAAGGGAACAGAGAGAGGGGGGAAAGGAATTGCTCAGTTGGGGGAAGGAAACAGCGAGAGGGGGGGAAAGGGAATGCTCGGATGGGGGAAGAGAACAGAGAGAGAGGGGAAAGGGATTGCTCAGTTGGGGGAAGGAAACAGAGAGAGGGGGGAAAGGAATTTCTCGGATGGTGGAAGGGAACGGAGAGAGGGGGGAAGGGGAATGCTCAGATTGGGGAAGGGAACGGAGAAAGATGGGGAAATGGAATAGCATGAAGGTTGAAGGAAATGGATAGAGGGTGAAAGGGAATGATCTGAAGGGGACAAGGGCATGGATGATAGCTCACCTTCAAACTGTCACAAAAGAAAAGTTCAAGGTATTTCTTTGTGCCAACGCTTGTCTCCCCCCTTCTCCACAAACTTTAGTTTCCACGTGTCGGTGCACGTCACGTGCGGATTTTAAACCCGCAATATCTTCCAATGATGCTCCTTCATGGCCAAGAATCGAAAAAAGGGATGCAATCCCATGTTGTGAGACGCGTTCCTGAAGCACCCAGCTGGAAATTTTGTCTTTAAAGCAAAATGGAGCCGCGGGTTGGATATTTGAGTGAGTTTGGTCTAGGGAATCACTCATCCGCGACATGGATGCCTTGCCATCCGAGGCGGCTGCCGCATCTACATCGTCAACCCCGTCGAATTCTGGCACTGGGTCGCCGAACGTATGAGGAACCTCTACGTTGTCACTTCTAGAGAGACTCCAGGAACCACGCCTATGAACAGGAGTGGCAAGCGGTGTTGAATCCGTGGGTTCTGCCGGAGCTCTTAGTGCAGCGGTGATTTTGCATACATTGCTACCACGGTGACGTTCTAAACAGGATTGGCGGTAAGGCCCTGAGCCACAATCAGGACAATCCATTGAGCAAAAAAACACAAAACTACAAAGTTTCTGCTGTGTATGCAAAGGATAACACAGATTCAGGGAATTTGGAGGTGTGACTCGATGCTGCTGCACAACATTGTCATGCAGAACAAGGTCGAGGATAGATCATTGGGCTGTGTTTGAATTTCGAGTCGCACATTGGGTTTAGGGTTGCTCGCCACAATTTGCGATGCTCGCCGTTCCCTCAAATCGTGGTACCCTCAATTGCACTCGCAAGCACGTTGTCGCGAACCTGCAGGTTCCAGTGCGCAAAGCGAATTGCACGATTTGTCAAATGTGATGGCTTCAGAGCAGCCTACCAACTGGCCTGCTGATGATCAGATGCTTTCAAGATAAACGTGGGTGCCCCCAGACGCCCAGATCGTGCAAACTGGGCCCCTTTCAGTGGGTGCTGTGGGCGCCTGTGGTCGCCCAGGTTGGAGCAAAGCGGGCCTCTTCCGGTTCAGGTCCGATTCTCCGTAGAATGATGCGGTTCTTTCTCCGAATGATGCTCTGAGGTAGCCCCAGCCAAGGATCAGCAGGCCACGTTTTGCTAGTGATTGCAAAAATGCAGCAGTGCTAATGGTAGTTTGATATCTTCCAGGGCGGAAGGAACGTTTTCTCTAATCACAGGAAACGTGGCGTTTGAAAGCTCCGAGATCAAAGGCGGCATCAGTCGCGGACGAAGCAAGGCAGTAGTAGCTGGAAAGCTTGCAGGTTTGGATGGGATGGATGATGAAAGCAGCTCCTGTGTGTCAGTAAGTCAACGGGTTCACTGAGAGCTCTCAGTGCGTCAGTGGTTTGCTGATCACTCTCGGTGTTTGCACCTTTGGGGAAACTCCTTCTGACGTTCAAAAATTTGCTACTGGCAGTGGCCGCAATAGGAGGCTTGGGGTACCATGTGCGAAGTGCCATGTGGTCGTTTTTCCCCTTTCTCAAAGTTTGCGCCTCCATACATCTACCAATGTCCCGTTTGAGAGGTACATGCCGGTTGTTCAGGCGCTAGAAACGTCGCACATGCACCGCTACAAAGTGTTGCTCCACTGAAAGCATGGTAAACGTTAGCATAAAAAAGTTTGTGTGTCAGCCTCAGACAGCCCTCCAGGCAAACCGAATTTACAGGAGCAGCGGGGGGTGCTCTGAACATGACCGTGTACGGGCTGGGGTCTCCAATGTTGCTAGGCTCGGGTGTCTCTGGATCGAGATGGTTGGGAATTGAAGGTTATGGCACTGTGTGAGCTGCTAGGGGACTTAGCTGGATCGCGCGATGCTGCCATGTGGCTGTAAATAACAACGCACGTCGATTTAGCCTACATGGACAATATGGTTCGATCGCCAAAATTTCCGAGCCTGGTTTCATTAGTGATTTTGTGGTTCAGCGAACGGGTCGCAAAAGCAGCTTTCTGTTATGCATCACAACACCTTCCAGAAATGTGTTGTGTTTATAATATATATTCTTGTAAATTGATTCTTTAAGTTTTTTTTCTGTAATTTTCTAAAAACAAATCATACAGTAGTAGTCGGAAACTAAATCTGAAAAAATATGCCAACAGTTTATCTCAGCCAAAAACCATATAGCATGTTGGAGTTTGCAAATTCTTGTCATGTCTAGTTATACCGCTAGAACTGTTACTTAGCCAACTATTGCAATTTGCAAATAGATTGACAACAAGGTTAGGACATACTGAACCTTGGATTCTCAGCACAGGACGGGAAAAAAACAATTATGTTAGATATTTGTAACACCTAATCACAATAACAACAGTGACATCAATGGCAACATCAACAACAGCAGCAACAACAAGAGCAAAAGCAACAACAGCAGCAACAACAAGAACAAAAGCAACAACATTAGCAACAATGGCAGCAACAACAGCAACAACAACATCAACAACTGTCAAACTCATATGCTATAGTCTGTTTAGGCTGTAGTGGGGTAGTTGTTGACATAGGGTAGTTGTTGGCCCTGGTAGTTCACATAGGGCCAGGGCTGATTTTATCAGGGTAATTACCCTGATTTCATGGTGATTTCAGGGTGATTTCAGGCTTTCCACTACGTGGAGACTGAAATTTCAGAGTTATTGAATTTCCAGCCCTGATCCAATCAGAGTAATAGTTTAGCTATCCCTGATTTTGAGTACAGTGTAACAGACTAGGCTGTTAGTGGACCCTGACTTAACAGAGTATCGACTGTGTGGACCCTGACTTATCGAGAGGAAGTTTCTCGGAAGTTTCCTTCAGATGACCCCGCCTTGGATTGATCGCAGTAATCCCCCCACATGTGCGTAATCCCCCCCCTTCCCGCTTTATCGAGACGAAGTTTCTTCGAAACTTCGTTCTGATACACCTACCATCGAGATCGCGTGAATCTGCAATGTCAGATATACTTTGCTGGGATTGGTCGAAATAGGCTCTGACAGTGGAAATCTGTGATTCGAACAGGTGTGATTCGCCCGTTCGATCGGTACACTCGCTCCAGAAGGAACGCCTCTGAGGGTGACTAACTACAGTCGCAACGTGTCTGATGCATGCCAGCTGAAGAGATCCAATTGGGCATGGTAATAAGACAGGGAAACGTTACACTCGCACACCAGATAGGTCAATCACACCCGCCCTACACAAATCAGTCGAGTGTACAGCCAGCAGGAAACACAGCGCCCAGACTTTATGGAGAGTGGGGATATTTTTCCCGGTAACAAAGCGCGCGTTACTACCCTGATGTTCAGTTCTCGACCCTGAACAATCAATGTTAACTACTTTACAACCCTGAGCAATGAGGCTACTGCTTTTCTGGAAAATGTGCACCCATAATAGAGGGGGAAAATTTTCCCCGGAATCAGGGAGGCTTAAAATGAAACGTCAGCCCTGCATAGGGTACAACACTTTTAGGTTTCCTACTTGTACCCACCTGCTTCCTAGTTCAATCACTCATTCGTTCACTATTCTAACATGGTATTCTGAGCAGGTTCCCTAGTGGGAACGTTTTTTTAGGGCCCAACACGAAAAAAAAAATTCCTGCCCTGCCCGAAGCGCGCCTAGCGCCCTGCCCGAAGCGCGCCTCGCGCCCTGCCCTAGTGCGGCCCGTCGCGGCCCTACCTTCGCTGGTCCGTCGCGGCCCTGCCTTAGCCGCCCACTGCGGCCCTGTCCTGCCCTCGCCGCCCGTCGCTGGCCAGTCCCGGCCCGACCCGGCCCGTCCAGGCCCGTCGCCGGCACGTCCCGGCCCGTTGCCGCCCGTCACAGGCCCGTCGCCGCCCGTCGCTGGCCCATCCCAGTCGCGGCCCTGCCTTCGCCGCCCGTCGCGGCCTCTGCCCTGCAGCCGCCCTGTCGCGGCCTCTGCCATGCAGCCGCCCAGTCGCGGCCCTGCTCTGCAGCCGCCCCTGTCGCGGCCCTTTCCTGCTGCCGCCCCAGTCGTGGCCCTGCCTTAGCCGCCCGTTGCGGCCCTGCCCTACTGCCACCCCAGTCGCGGCCTCTGCCCTGCTGCCGCCCCGGTCGCGGCCCTAACCTAAACCGCCTGCTGCGGCCCTGTCCTGCACCCTCCCCTGGTAAGCACCTGCGCCGCACCGCGTGTTGCCACGCCGCGCCGCCTGCTGCCGCGCCGCGCCGCCAGGAACCGAGCCGCGCTGCCCTGCCGAGCCGCGCCGCCCAGCCAAGCCGCGCCGCCCAGCTGAGCCACGCCGCCCTATCGAGCCGCGCCGCCCTGTTGAACCGCGCTGCCCTTCTGCTTGCATTGCTTTTGCTGCCACTGCTACTACTGCTGCCACTGCTGCTACTGCTGCTGCTGCTGCTACTGCTACTATGGCTAGCCCTACTGTTCTCACCTTTGATGCTGAGGGGCGTGCAGTTGACTTTGACGTGTGGATTGACGACCTGCAGCTCTTTCTTCAGTGTGACTCTAGGGATGGGGTATCCCTGTTTGATCACACGTCTGGTGTGTCTACTGCACCTGCTGCCACTGCTGACAGTACGGTTTGCTCTCAGTGGACCACTCATGACGCTGTTGCTCGCCTTGCTGTTCGTAGTAACCTGCCGTCTGCTGAGCGCGCGCACTTTGGCCAGTACAAGACTGCTCAGTCTTTGTACGACGCTGTAGTAGCGCGCTACTCCTCCCCTTCCACTGCTGCCCTCAGCCGCCTCATGCTACCGTACCTGTTCCCTGACCTTGCCGCTTTTGCCACAGTCGCTGACCTCATTACTCACCTCCGCACTAGTGACGCCCGCTACCGAGCTGCGCTTCCCACTGAGTTTTGTGCGAAGAACCCCCCCCCCCATGTACATCACCCTTTACTACCTAGTCACCCACCTCCCTGTCTCCCTTGCTTGAGTCAGGGACCACTTTCTCTCCCTCTGCCCCACCGAGCTCACTATCGACCTGCTAGAGGAGCGCCTCACTGCAGCTAAGAAGAGAATCTTAGTTTGTAGGTGCTTCTCGCGGCGACCGTCGCGCCCCTTTCTTTGAGGGGTGTTCTACTGTCCCCCTTCTCCCCTCTGTTGCTTCTGCTGCTGCTGTCGACCTCGTTGGCACTGAGGAGGTCGGGGCTGCATCTGCTCCTAGAGGGAGGCGCCGCAACGGCAAAGGCAAGAAGGGCAAGGGTGGTGGAGGGGACTCTGGGGGAGGCGGTGGGGGTGGTGGAGGAGGCGGAGGGGGTGGTGGTGGAGGTGAGGGTGGTGGCGGGAGTGTGGGCTTCGGTGGCGGCGGTGGGGGTGGTGGAGGCAGCGGCAGCGGCGGTGGAGGCAGCGGCAGCGGTGGTGGAGGTGGCGGCGGAGGTGGTGCTGGTCGAGGTGGAGCCACGCAGTGTGGAGGCTTTGGTGGTAGCCAGCGCCAGCAGCAGCCGCGTTCCCGTGAGACCCCGTCGGCCCAGCAGCTTCGTGAGTGGTACGCTGGGCGTGGGAGGTCTGGGGGTGTTGGTCCTTGCACTTACGTTCTTCGCACCGGTGGGCACCGTGGGGAGACGTGCGGGCTGCCACACACTGCGCAGCGCTGCTTCGGTCGCCTGATTGACGCCTGGCACGCTCTGTTTCTTGACGCTGTTGAGCTCCCTCGCTGGGGTGATCTTCTTAGGCAGAATGTTGCTATCTTTGGACTTGATTTCGATGCTATCCTTGCTGCCATGTATGCTGTGACTGATAGTGCTGAGAGTGACTGCTACCTGAGTGTTCCGCCCGACCCGGGCATTGAGGCTGCTGCTCCAGGTGCTAGTGCGTCTGCTGCTCTAGGTACTGGTGAGTCTTCTGCTCCAGGTGCTGGTGAGTCTGCTCTCTCGGGTACTGCACCTACTGAGGCCTTGCACACTTTCACACTTGACTCTGGTGCTTCGCGCTCTTTCTTTCACGACAGCACCACACTCACGCCGCTCAGTCGGCCTGTCGCAGTCTCCCTGGCTGACCCCTGTGGGGGCCCAGTCCTTGCGCACTCCTCCACGGTTCTACCGTGTCCTTCGGCCCCGTCGGGCTTGCTGTCGGGACTCCACCTCCCCTCGTTCTCTACGAACTTGGTGAGTGGAGCTGACCTTCAGGAGGCGTGGGTTGACCAGTTCACCCCTGGAGGTCAGCGTGTGACCCACTGCACTTGCTCTCGGACGGGCCGCCACCTGGCCACGTTCACCCGTCGGCCTGGGTCGAGTCTGTACACACTGACTACTGCGTCTCTTCCGGTTGCTGCGCCTGGTCAGGTAGCCGCGTCTGGTCAGGTATTTTCTGCCGCGTCCAGGTCTAGTCCAGCGTCTGCCCCCTGCTCGTGTCGTCCTTTGTCACACGAGACTCTCCTTTGGCACCACCGCCTTGGTCACCCCTCACTGCCTCGTCTTCGAGGTATGGCCTCCCGTACCCTTGTCTCTGGTCTCCCCCGGTCCCTCCCTCCCCTTCCTCCGAGGCCTGCCCATACCTGTGTTCCTTGTGTTGAGGGCCGGCAGCGCGGCGCTCCTCACTCCTCCGAGTTCCCTCCGACAGAGGCTCCCCTGCAGACTCTTCACATGGACGTGTGGGGCCCAGCCCGCGTCCGTGGACAGGGTCACGAGCGTTACTTCCTGCTGGTCGTTGACGACTACTCGCGTTACACCACAGTCTTCCCCTTGCGCCACAAGGGTGAGGTCACTGAGGTGTTGATCGACTGGATCCGCGGTGCCCGTCGCTCGCTCAGCGAGAGTTTCGGCTCGGACCTTCCTGTTCTGCGTCTGCACTCAGACAGAGGTGGTGAGTTTTCCTCCGACCTTCAAAGGGCTTTCTGTCGTGCGGAGGGCATCCGCCAGACGTTCACGCTTCCGGCCTCCCCACAGCAAAATGGGATTGCTGAGCGCCGCATTGGCATGGTCATGGACGTCGCTCGTACGTCCATGATCCATGCGGCTGCTCCCCATTTTCTGTGGCCGTTCGCGGTTGAGTACGCTGCGCATCAGATCAACCTTCAGCCTCGTGTCTCCTTGCCGGAGACCACACCTACTCTGCGGTGGATGGGGAAGGTTGGCGATGCGTCTGTGTTCCGTGTCTGGGGATGTCAAGCTTTTGTCCGCGATACTTCAGCAGACAAGCTCTCCTCCCGTGCCGTTCCCTGCGTCTTCCTTGGCTTCCCCCCTGACGCACCCGGGTGGCAATTATACCACCCCAACTCGCGTCGTGTTCTGTCCTCTCAGGACGTCACGTTTGATGAGTCGGTGTCTTACTACCGTCTCTTTCCCTACCGCACTGCCTCTCTCCCCCCCCCGCCACTCTTCCTAGCACCTGGTGCTCCTCCGGTAGACCCCCTCCCCCCTCAGGGTCCTGCCCCCTTAGGTGTGTCCCAGGTAGACCCTGTCGAGCCTGTCGAGGTAGCTGTCGACTCAGGTGCTGCTAGGGGTGCTGAGCCTGAGGGTGCGGAGCCTGGGGGTGTTGGGTCTGGGGTTGCTGTGTCTTAGGGTGCGGAGCCTGGGGGTTCTGAGCCTGAGCGTGTGGATCCTGGGGGTGCTGAGCCTTAGCGTGCTGAGTCTGGCGGTCCTCCGGGTGTCCCGTCACGGCGGGAGCCCCTCTCTCCGCAGCAGCTTCGTGAGTGGTACACTCTGCGCTGTCGCCGTGCTGCTGGTACTGGAGCTGCTGGAGGTGCTTCTGGGGCTGCTGGAGGTGCGTCTGGAGCTGGAGCTGCTGGAGGTGCTGCTGGAGCTGGAGCTGCTAGAGGTACTGCTGGAGCTGGAGCTGCTGGAGGTACTGCTGGTGCTGGAGCTGCTAGAGCCGCTGGTCCTGGTGGTAATGGTGCTGGATGTACTGGTGCTGTTGGAGCTGCTGGAGGTGCTGGAGCAGCTGGTCTTGGAGGTGCTCGTACTGGAGGTACTGGAGCTGCTGGGACTGGTGGTGCTTCCGGAGTTGGAGCTGCAGGTCCTGGAGCCATTACTACTGGGGGTGCTGCTGGAGCTGGAGGTGTTGGAGTTACTTGAGCTGGTGGTGCTGCGGGAGATGTAGCTGGAGACCCTGGAGCTGAGGGTACTGGTGCTGTCTCTGCTGTTTTTGGAGGCGCTGCGAGGCCGCACCCGTACTACGTTCCGCTCCTTCAGCAGGTTCTTGGTCCTCCTCCTTTACTGAGTCCGCCGCCTGTCTTGTCGCAGTCGCAGTTACAGCCGGCCTCTCCACTGCCTGGTCCCTCTCCTTACTATGGACCGACCAGAGGCCTTACTGAGCGTCGTGAGCCTGAGTCACGTCCTACGTCGCTTGAGTCTCGTTCTGAGTCGCCTGTCCGCGCTGTTCGCACTGGTCATTGTTTTCCGCGTCAGCGTCCTCCTCCTGTCCCTGGCACTCACTCCATGACTTTGCGTCCTTCCACTGCTCCACAGCGTGTCCCTCTGCCGTCTCCTCCTGCGTCATCTCTTCCTGCCCTTGCTGACCCTGTGTCTGACTCACTTCGTACTGCTAGTCCTACTGTCGTGCGTCTCCTGGCCACTGTTCTCACTGACCCTTCCTTTGAGTCCACTGCTGCGTCTGCCTTAGTTGCTGAGCTTGTCGACTTTGCTGCTCACCGTCGTCTAGACTACCCCGCTAGTCTTGTTGCTGAGTCTGAGTCTGCGTCTGTCTGTCCTCCGTCCGTCGGGGGTGAGTGTGCTCTTGGCACGGACGTCCTTGAGGACAGACAGGAGGAGTTTGAGTGCTTTGCCGCTGCTGTACCTCATCTCGTGTCCATGCTGCTTGCCCCTGAGGGAGACCCGGATGCACCAGACATCCCGACCCCGCGCTCTTACGCAGAGGCGATAGAGGGTCCCTACTCCTCTCAGTGGCAGGCAGCCATGGACGCCGAGATGGCTTCCTGGAAGTCCACAGGCACCTACATTGACGAGGTTCCCTCGCCTGGGGCGAACATCGTCAGTGGCATGTGGATCTTCAGGGTGAAGCGGCC